>JAHLSL010000020.1:24078411-24095287 GCA_025920805.1 Petroica traversi
GGGGGGGGAGCACCGTGTGGAGCGTCATGTCCCAAGGGACACAGGGAAAATAAAGGAAAACAGCTCTTCCCCGAGGATCGGGGCCGGGAAGGGTCCGGCTTTGCCCTAAACAGGGAGTGAAAAGGCTCAAGCGAGGGAAAACACTCTCCGCTGCAGGTCGCTGAGAGCTGAGGCCGAGCTGCCCCCAACATGGGGTCTTGCCCTGCCTGCATTCCCTCGGGGCATTCCCTGGATTCCCCAGCACTGGGACGAAGGGACATCACACAGCTTCTTCCCACACACATGGCACAGCCATGAGGAATAGCTGCTTTCCATGAGGGAACAGCTGCCCAGGGACACGCTCCTGAGGCACCTGCACCCAGAGGATTCCGGGGTGCTGTGAAAAGCAGAGCAAAGCCAGTCCCTGAAGTGTTGTCCCAGGGTTATTATTCCCAGAAAGCCGCCCCCCACAAAACATTTGGGCGGACAGGGAGAAGGGCTGACAGCTCTATCACGGAGTGCCAGCAGGGATTGGTTTGGAAGGAAGTGTAAAGCTCATCCTGCTCCACCTCCTGCCATGAGCAGGGACCCCTTCCACTATCCCAGGTTGTTCCAAGCACCATCCAGCCTGGCCTTGGACACTTCCACGGATCCTAGGGCAGCCACAGCTTCTCTGGGCACCCTGTGCCAGGGCCTCACAGGGAAGAAACCAAAGCAGCAGCCAGGAAAAAGACCCCAAGCAATGCAAACCCCAGTGCATTTTTTAGAAGACAATCACACATTTTAAAAACACATTTCACCATCTAATGGACACGTTTCCTCGATGAGAATATTCCTTTAATTGGGGGAGGGGGGAAAAGAACCTTTGTGACTTTTAACACAAGTTTCTGCTTGACAAGTAAAAAAAGGGCCAGGAGCTCTCAGGACCCTGTCCATAACACAGAGAGCTGCTCCCTTCCCAAACACGCCAAATGGGCATTCCCAGCAAACCCCCACAACACCACCTTTTGTCCCTGCACCCCGAGAACGACGCTGAGCTGTGGTGCCGGAAGCTGCAGAACAAACCCCACACCCGCAGAGAAAAGCCTGGCTAACAAGCACAGTGGGAACACTCAGGTGCTCTGCATGGAAAAGCACTTCCAGTCGCCGGCTCAGCTGCACCTGGAGCAAAGCCTGGCTCTGGGTGGGATTAGTTGCACGCAGGTGATGTGACAGGACCAAGGAGGTGAGGAACAAACACTTGGTGCACACTGCAGCAAGAACACGCAGCACCTCACGGGCAGGACACCACCCAGCCTACAGCAGCTCTGTCCTGTCCCATCCAGGAGCCTGCTGTGTTCTCACAAGGCTGTCCACACACCACCTGTGTCGCTCCTGTAGGGAATCAGGCCGGCTTGTGGTCGCCATCCAGTGGTTACCATCCTCTGTGGCTGCCAGTGTGGGTACAAACGGAGGGCAGGGTTGAGAAAAGCAGGATCTGGAGTGTTTTTAGAATGGAGTTTGAAAGTTGTAACGTAGCTGGAGAGAAAAAAGTCTCCTCCCTGGCTGACAGTGCAGATTCTCTTCCACCTCTGTCCCACCAGAAGTGATGCTGGACACGACCGTGTCTCCACAGGGGACAGCTGGTGTTAGGTCAGCTCTAATTGTTTATTCTCCAAGCTCACAGGGTAAAGAAAATCTACTAAGACGTCCTGATGAGTGGGGACCTCTCTTCTTCAGTGCTCTGGAAGAACAAAACCACAGCAAGTTAAATGTGGCCACGAGAGACCTTCCACTGATGGAAGCTGGGCTACCCAGACTCCAAGCAGGGAAAGGAAAAGCTCCTACTTCTAAGGACAATTCCTTCTAAGAGAGCCAGGGTGGCACTAAAGAAGCACCAGAGGGTGGGTGGCAGCTTGGGCAGGGCCATGCTCTAGCCCCTGACACAGGAGGGAAGGCCAGGACCCCCCAGGGATCAAAGGAAGAGCTGCAAACTGCTGGATTACCTCTGCTTGCAGGAAAAGCAACAAAAAGCAAAGTCGGAAAAGCACGGAATGCAGGAGTCCCTTTGTCCTTCCTACCCCTGTAGAGTGTTCCAGCACATCCAAGAGAGCTGCTTTGAAGCTGTGCATGGTGGGGAGGGGCAGGAATTCCCATGACAGGCCTTAGGGAGCTGGACAGACTGACACCCTGGCTGAGCTGCTGACAACACAGACAGGCTCAGAAGAAAAGCAAAGGAAAAAGGACCAGTCTCTCCTGCACAGGAGCCTGAAGTGCAGTCCCATGGGGATGGGACCCAGTGATCCAGAGGGGTCCCCCCAGGCACGGAAGGGAAGTTTTAAGACAGCATTTAGAGAAGACTGAACACACGAGACCACAGTCAGCCAACAGCGACTACGAGGAGAAAACAGCCTCCTAGAGAACCCAGGCTATTCCTCTAACCAAAGGCTCCACACTTGGTGTCATCTGAACCCTGTTATGGCGAAATGCTGGCAACAGCTTTTGCCCTGACAGGCACCTTAATGCCAGCATGTCCTCTTGGGACAGAACTTCTCATAAACAGATTTACAGGCTGTCTGGTAAACAGACAATACTGGAAAATACTTCCTGCTGCTGCTGTCTGTGCAATTCATCTGCTCTTTGGCGCCAAATTTGCATTTTGATTCTAGAAAATAATCCACTGGCACAACGCATTTCTTCTGCTGAGAACTAAATCTGTACTCAAATATGGTGGAGTAATTTTGGCATCTTATCCTTTAGGGTCCTCTAGACAGGCTGATTTATTAATTCACTACTGTTGGCAAGGGAATTTGGCACAGAGACAGGACCTGCCTTACCAGGCTTCTCAGATTAACTCCGCTCCTTTGCTTGGGCGCGTTTATTCTGAGTCTATTAAAACTTCCCCTCCCTAGAAAGGTCATTTCCAACAAAAACAAAATAAAAACGTGCAGCAAGACACCAAAAGGTAAAATCAACCACAAGAAAATCAAATGGACAGCAAGCAAAGTCAAATCCGTGTGCTGCTTACCTCCTCATTTATGCCCCGGGACCTGCACACCATCACAACGAACACAACCCCAAACACAATCCCCAGAGCCATGATTACAAAGGGGATCCCAGTCACAACACTGGCTTCCAGCAGGACGTGCCTGAGTTTGCTGGCAGATGCTTCATCAATCAGAACACTCTGGAGCAGACAGAGACAAAGAAGGGAAAAACAAAAACAGGTTTATTTATTTCTGTGCTTTCCATAAGATCACTTTTGTGAAGGGCAGGGAAACAACACTCCCACAACTCTTCACCACTGCTTCCTGACATACTTCCCCCCTAAAAATTCTTCCAGGGGCCAGAGGGATCCCCTAGTCTGTAGGGATTTTTAACTTTTGGTTTAGGAATGGACTAATGCAGGCCTGGAATAACAGCTTATGTCATCAAAACTTGTCCCCCCTGAATCTAATTAATTCAGTGATCGAACTACAGCACAAGGAATATTCACAGCAGATGTCTCAAAAAAAGAAGGTGTGATCTCTTGCAGTCCTGCCTCTGTCTGGGCACCCCTTTTCCTCATCTTCAACTCCTTTGAGTTTAAAAGGAGTGTCTGACTGAGAGTGTTTGGCAGGGCTGACCTTTACACCACATCAAGCAGTTGGATGGTGTTAGTTAAGAAACAGCAACAGCTTCCTACCTATCACTGTACAAACAACAATAAAATCAGCATTTTCCTTTCTGGCCAGCTCAGAGGGTATTTTTGCAAGTATTAACACATCACAATGCTGGAAAGACAACAGAAGTATTTACCTCATTTATATACATCACTGGGAAAATCAGCGTTCGGATGTTGCCTGTCTCCCTGTGTGGAAATAAAAAAAGCAGTAACAAAAAATTATGGAACTTTTCCACCTGGGGGTTGTGAAGACAGATTATACCAGAACTACGATCGAGGAAAGTCTCCCTAAAAAACCTCTGGGCTGTTCCTTTTTGCTGTGGATTTTCACCTCCCTGCTGGAGCAGGACAATCTCAATCTCAAAGATGGACAAGTTCTGGTTTGGGAGCAGGGTGAATTTTGGGACTTGGTGGGCAGTGAAAGACAGGGATCCATCTGGGGCTCATTGGTAACTGAATGACAGATTTGTGCCAGGCAGCAGGAATTGAGCTAAGCTGATGGTGAAGGTTACTCCTGTTATAAAACACAGGAACTACTGTCCAAGCAACATGGGCACAGCAGCAAAAATCCATCAACAGTTGGCACATGTGGAATCCCAGCTCAGGCAGGAGTTGTGTTACTGTGACAGCTCCTGGGCGCTGGGAAACGAGCCTGAAGAACACCACTGACTCTCCCAAGGGGACTGGGCAGATAAAATACTTCTGTTGTAGTTCTTACAGCCAAGCTGTGCCAATAAACGTCAGGAGGAGGAGCTGCCATACAGCATTCTTTACTCTGCAGGTGGAACTACAAAATCTGCTTGATCTGTGAGAGGAGAGGATACTGCCCCTTTGAACTGAGATTGGATTGGACTTCTCTCTCTCACACTTGGTGTCTCCAACCCATATTCCATCAGAACACTGCAGAAAAATTCCTTCTGAGCATCAGCTCAGATCTGAGATGTCCAGCCAGCAGCAGAGAACACTCACAGAAATTCAGGTAATTTTCGGACGTGAACATTGACCTGCATCCGCTTGGCTGCTTGCAGGACGAGCCCTGTCAGCTGGGAAATAAAAGAGATCAGTGTTAAAAAAAAAAAACAGTTAAGGTGAAAGAATGAGAACTGTGAGAATGCAGGAAGAACCTGGCACACACCACTCAGCAGGATCTGCACTGGACTTCAGGAGAGGAGCTGTGGAATTTCCTCCTGCTTCAGCTGTGCATAACAGCCCGGTGAGTCAGAGCACTGTTTCTGTAAACCAGGCAGGTCTCTGTTCCTCGACCCACATTCCTCTGTGGGGGTGTAGAGATCACTGCTGTACTGGTTTTAGCTGGGAGAGAATTGATTTACCACCAAGAGCTGGTATCAGGCTGTGTTTTGGAACTGTGCTGAGAACAGCGTGGGTAACACAGGGATATTCCAGTGATTGCTGAGCAGCGTTTGCACAGCCTCCAGGCCTTTTCTGTTTCTCACACTGCCCCACCAGCCAGTGAGTGGGTGGTTGGGGTGTGTGAGACACAGGGAGGGGACAGGGACAGGACAGCTGACCCAAAGTGCCCAAAGCAATCTCCCATTCCATCCTGCATCATGGAACAACTTCAGATTCCTTGAGGTCAACTGGACTAAGCCAACACACACCTAAACCCATGTGTTTGGATGCATTCACCTACAGAACCCTTGAAGAAAGGCTGCACTTACAGGATTGATGTCCATAAACGTCTCATGGTATTCTTTCCTGGGATGCATGCCCTCTATGTCCTCTACAAACTTTGGATCTGCCTGGTAGAAATGTGGAGCCGACAGAAATATTGGAGCACCTGGAAGGCGAAAACACTGAGTCACTGCCTAAAAAACAAGGACGAGCGGGATTTGGGGAAGCCTTGGAAGCCTCTGAGGCGTTTCCAGAGAAGGAAAGGGGCCCTTGTGGAGGTCCAAGACCCCTTGCTGATCAGTCTCTGGGCCGTACCCTGCTTGCAGACGCTGACGTTGAGCACGCCGGTGCCAGGGCAGTTGCCAGCGGGCACGCAGAAGCCGGCGTTGGCCGGGTTCACTGAGGTGTTGGCAAACACCATGGAGGAGGGCACGAAGCGGAACGTGGGCACCCCGGCCACGGCTCCTGAGCTGTCGTACACCAGGAACAGGGACCTGCAGGGAAACAGAGCAAGAGTCAGGCTGCAGCACGTGCTGACCCCAGCTGGTGCCCGTGCGTCTGCCCCGGTTTGTGCTCCCACCGCTTTCTGTATGGAATTTCATAGGCTGTGACCAGCAAGCACGCAGCTCGTCATCCTGCTGCTGCATAAAACAGGTCCCCACGTCACTGCTGCATGCTGTGGGAGTGCTGAATTCAGCCTAACACACATCTGCATTGATTTAAATAGTTCAGATGGGTTTTATTCTTCACACACTGGGAAATCCGCAAGAGGAGAGACAAGGTGTTACATAAGGACGGGAACACCAAGATTTTCTCAGTACATTTCAGACAGCATCATGGAAAGTCATGCCCTCTGAAGAGGGCAACCTGGGTTCTCTAAAAAAGCACAGCACAGAGGAAGACTTTGGAGGAAAGAAGCTTAAGGAAAGTTCATATAAATCCTTCCATTCCCCTTGTTACTAGCCTTGCAGTCCAGTCTGTCCTTTGAGTTTTCTTCCAAACTTTCCCCTCACAGATCTTCATTTTGAAATAACGCATCCTTTACTTGCTGCAGATTGGGACTTTTTTTCTGTAACTCTCATCCTTCCCACCACGAATAAATGGAGAACATTGCTACTGTTAAATGAAATCACAGGAGGAGAACCACCAGCCTAACGTGACACCTCAAGAGGAATGGAGTGCCACTGTCTTCTCCTTACCTGCAGAAATCAGAAGAAAATATGTAAATGTTCTCATCTTTGCTGATCAGCGGGTGAAAAGATGTCCCATCTGTGCCATTGATCATGTTACACGCCTCTGTTGTCCACCAGCTCAAGGACCTGAAGAGAGGGAAGCAGAGAGAGAGCAAGGACTAAAACATCTCT
The DNA here is from genome assembly GCA_025920805.1 of Petroica traversi. Classification (NCBI taxonomy): domain Eukaryota; kingdom Metazoa; phylum Chordata; class Aves; order Passeriformes; family Petroicidae; genus Petroica; species Petroica traversi. Next base: position 24,085,030 of record JAHLSL010000020.1, read on the forward strand.
GACCAGCAGTCAGGCAATGCCAGCTCCTGGCCTAAGCAAATGGGAACCAGACCTGTACAGTGCCAATTCCTCCTGTCTCAGCTCTGCTAACAAGAAAAGGGATTGAAATGGGTTTAAATTGTGCTTGCATGCTCTTTAAACTGGCACCAGGCAAGCAAAGGGCAGATTCTGACAGGCGCAACAGCACACTGAAAAACTTACTCTTTTCCTTTCCACTCCACAATCCTGGAGAAGTTCAGGTAGTCCGTTTCCCCACTCAGGAAAACATATTCTCCATCATCAGTTCCGTTCATCTGCAAACAGATACAGCAGCTCTCAGTGGCTCCACTCATCCTGTGGCACCTGGCTGGTCACTGCAATGGGGTGGCAGGAGTTGAAATTGTCACCACTCCAAATCCACCCCAGAAGTGAAGGACTGCCCATAAGATCTAAGCAGCTCATTGAGCTCAGTGAGGTGGAAATGACCAGGCAAGATCCTTACACCTCCCAAGTGCAGGAAACACACCACCAGATGAGCCTTTTCTCCCTTTGAGAGCTGCCCCTGAATGAAGAACCCTCAGGAAGAAAATAAGTCCGCAGAAATAATCTCAGCACTGCAGACATCTCCAAGAAGCAAGGATTCCCCACAACCCAAAATGACCTGGAACACTGTGGGAGCCAGGAATGGCCGCAGCACAGAAATAACATCCAATTTCAGTCAATTGCTAAGGAAATCAGGACACTTTTCTAGCAGTTTGCACAACTGGCCTCCGTGTTATTCAAGAGGGGACAGGCAAGAGTGGAGGAGGTTTTCCTCGAAAAGCTTATCCACACCTCCCATCCAGTGCCTAGATGCAGGCAGACTGAAGAGGGAGCACCTGTCTCAGTCCAGGCACGCCCCGTAGCAGTGCCGTCATTCCCCAGGGAATGCCCCAGGAGGCGTGGCCATGTGGTTACCTTGTTGAAGAGCCCGAAGACGGGGTCGATCTCGGGATGCAGGACGTGGATGGTGGACAGCAGCCTGTCCTTGTAGCCCCAGAGCAGCTCGTGGACGCTGCGGACGGTGAACAGGGACTCCTGGTACAGCAGCAGCAGCACCTCCGTGGCAAACTGCAGCGGGGTTGACCTGGTCCACTCCATGGCAGTCTGCCAGGGCATTGGAATGAGGGAGAAGTGGTCAGATTTATTTTTTTATAAGCTGAGTCCTATCTACTACAACATACAAGGCTTTTCTGTACTCATTCATAAAATCAGGCATTTTTGGAAATGCTGAGGAAAAAGTTGAAATGAAGATAGCCTGCAGTGTGACTCAGTCTTTACTCTCAGTCTTTACTAATTTCACTTAATTTCAGTTGCAAGTGAAATTAAACCCAGGATGGAGAGTAAAGACTGAGTCACACCCCTAAGCATTTGAGTATGGCCCGACTACCTCTGGAAGCTGTGACAACTTTGGATCTGCTTGTTCTCATGCTAACCCTGTAGGAGATCAAAATAATGGTCTGCCTGTGATCATCACGAGACTCTCTTTCACCTAGCACAGTCTGGGGGTACACTTTTAACTTTCATTCTACTCAGAGGTCCTTTTTATTCAGCACTGCCTGAAACTGCTCTGCTGTCGTTTCTTTCTGGTTTGAGAAGCAGACTTGGAGGCAGCTTCTTCAATTTTGACAAAATAACCCCAAGCATTCCTAACTTCCTCGTGCAGAAGTCAGAGTTCCTCCTGGGCACTGACATCACTAATTCCCTGTTTTCACTGACTCGTGGAAGCCCAGCAAGGCTGATTTCTTCTCATCCCTGCAGAGTGTGTGATCTCATAGCAGCAGAGGAAGGCACTAACACTGCAGAGGTGTAAGGAGAGGGAGGAACAAATTTAACCCCCCACAACAGTCCAGCCCCAAACTGAGACCAGCATCAGCCCAGGAGGAATGAAAGAGAACTCACCACTGCAGGAATATTTACTGTCCTGATCAGGTCCACTTCAGGGTCTCCCACTGACTTCTGAGGTTCAAACACGTAAGTCTTTGGGTTCAGAGCAGACACTTTGGTTCCATTGTCCAAAAACTGGACGTGCACTCTCGGCCTGTATTCCCTGAAAGACAACAGTTTGTTCTCTAATCAAGTTAAACAAGTACATACACAGCATGAATTGCCATTAACTTATGGCTGTCCTACTGCTCTAAGCACATAAAGGGTGGCCTTTTCAGTTCTTTGGAAGTAGATTCTCTCACTGACACAAACTCCCCACTGTGTCAGTGAGAGCTGAGTCAGACCTCATGGGGCATTTCCAAAAATGCCACCCCACATATTAATTCCCCTTCCTATTTTTGCCTCATCTTTAAAAACCTCAAAGGAAGGACAACAATCTCAGATGGCTCAGAAAGATTTCGAGGGACTGTGTATGAGACTGCTCTTGAATTCCAATTTGAAAATGAAACTCTTGCCTCTGCTGCAGGCAAAATTGACTCCCAGAAAGATGCAAGCTGCTTGTGTCTCATGGACCTGACCTAGGAACCCACCAGAATCCTCCTGCTGGCTTCAGAGCACCTGATACTAGGGCTTACATGTGACACAAACACAGAACAAACCTCATTTTACTTCTTCTTCTTCAACTCTCAAGCAGGAATCCTGGGCACGACAGAAATTCAGCTGAATTTCTGCTGTTCACTACCCATGGCCTGGGCATGAAACACAAATTCAACTGGATTTTTGCTGTTCACTACCCATGGCCTCAGAGGCTGCTGCTGTTCCTGTCTAAGCACTCAGACACAGCAGGATTAAAGTCAGGATTGCTGACAAACCAGTCCAATTGGCAGGGAACATCAAATGCTATCTGCTGGCCTGAGGAGAAAGTCAGATCCTAATTGCCCCAAAATGAACTGGATACTTCAGTGCAGCTTCACAACTGGCTGCATTACTCTGGCTCAGCTTTAAAGCAACCTGGAAAGGCCTGTGAAACTACTGTTATTAGAAACCAGCCACTTCCCATCTTCCTTACCCAAACTGTGTCTCTGCCACTCTCCAGCATCCCTGCCACCCAGTGTCTGGCAACACTTCCAGCTTGACTTGGCAACAGCCTCCTGGACAGCAATCTGTTTTATAGCCCAGGGCTGGAACTGAGGGGATGGAAATGGACAACTGTGAAATGCCTTCCTAAAATAGGCCAGGAGTAACCTGAGACACCTCTCCAGCTCTGGAGAGGAAAATAATACTCCTTGATGAAGGACATGAGAGTAGGAGGCTTTAAGATGTAAAGTTAAAATGCTGTAAATGTGTGCAAGAGCAGACAATATTCCAGTGTTCTTTGGGACTCAGCAGGCTTGGGCAGATAAGCAGCCTGCACTTTGTAATTACTTATTTTACATGCTGCCAGTTCAGCTTCCAGATTTAAAAACACCAGCACTACTATGCTTTTGTTACAGAATCTGCCTCAAGTGCTTTCAAATGTATGCTGGTGAGAACTCTCAGATGCAGGAAGAGACTCTCTTGAGCCCTCCCACCTCCCCTCTGTCACCGACTGGATTTTTTCCCTCTGCTTGTCCGGCCAAGTTCACTCCCAGCCTTTCCCCTAACAGCCTGTATTATACAAACACAGAGCCATGCACTTCATGTTGGAGCATTTTAGATGTTGTGCCATGTGCCAAGGCCAATGAGTCTTCAGTGCTTTGCTACACAGGGCCTGTGGAACCAGCTGGAGGTTTCTTCCCTGGCTGGAGCGTGCAGTATGGCTGGAACATCCCTCCCTGCCCCCCGAGCTCCCACAGGCCTCCTCTCCTCCCCACCCACCGCTGCACACAGCCAGTCCAGGGTTATGGAATCTGCTGGAAGAGAGCTCTCCACTTCCCAGCTTTTCCTTCTTCCTCTACCAGACAGAGCAGAGCACAGGGGAATCCTGTCCAGACACGCTGGAATCAGGCTGAGCAAACAAGGCAGAAGCACCTGGAATGTGCAACCTCCTTCCTTCCCTCGCTGTCGAGAGCACTGCAGGGAGGGCTGGAGTCAGGCACCCACTCGCAGCCAGCCCATGGCGTGGGATGCAGGGAAAGGCTCTCCCAGCAAACCAGCAGCTCAGGCTGGGGCTCCCCCAGGGCAGGGGCCAGCCCAGCCAGCACAGCAACAGCCCCATCCACCCTGCTGAGCTCCTCCAGGGACAAGGTGCAGCTTCCCAAACCAGGCTGCGTATGACGCCCAGGAGAGAAACCCAGAGCTGAGGAAAGGGAAGAGAAGAAGCTGGCAAAGAGGAGTGAATACCAGCCTGTGTGGTTCCCTGCAGCTCTGTGAACCATGGAGCTGGCCCTGTTCATTTTCCTTACACAGAACACATTGCTGACTAATGCCCAGCATTAAGCGACACACACCTGAAGGAAAGCTAGGGAACTTGAGAGCTTGTGGATCTTTTCTCCAGCTCTACTGGCTCATGTAATAGCAGGGGTTTTGCCAAAGGACCACATGGAGTCTGCCAGGGCTAAATAGACACAGGACTAGAAAGCAAAGGAGGCAGGAGAAGGGATTGTTGGCAGAGGGAGAAGCAAAGCTGAGGTGGGGGAGGAAGGAAACTGAAAGGCAAGAGATAATGCAGAAACCAATGCTCCCACAAAGGCTCCTGCTTTCATTCCAGCATTTCTTCAAATACCAAGAGATTCTGATCATTTGGCAGCTTAGGTAAAGACAGCTCTCTCTGGCACTGAGCCAGTGCCTGGCGGGGATGAGCCTGTGTGACCAAAAGTGGAACTGGCAGTGAGGAATCCACCTTTTTTGCCACCTTTTTTGATGGAGTTCCTCATAACGCCAGGTCTCCCAGGACCACAACCCTTCCTACTCCTGGTTTTTACAGGGCTGCAGGCAGCTGAGAAGAAAACAGCTTTAAAGGAAAACTCCTTTGTAAAGTGACTTTAAAATCTCTCCATGCCACACAGGACAACTCTAGGGGGCTGGACAATATCTAACACTGCATGTAGCCTTAGTAAATCCATCAGTAAAAATGAGAGATAAGTCTAAAACCTAAGCAGGTTTTACAGTAAGGGCTGGCTCAGGAAGACCCTTTTAGTAGTACTCTCTGTTTTTCTGGCCACATTTTACCCACATGGATTGCATAACTCCAGCTAGGAACCAATTCCTGAGTGAGCACTAGTCACATTTCTGTGCAACACTCCTCTCCCTAACCTCCCAAACATCCTCTAGCTCACAAGACAGCAGGCAGGATGCAACAGCTTCCTCTGTGCTCAGCAGCTGAGGAACAGCAGCACACCAACAAAACTTTGCCCAGTATCTGCCAGAAGTCACTGGCTGCATCTGAAAGCAGTTGCAAGTGTCAGTATTGCCTGTGTGGGCTGTGACCATGCTTCCCTGGATAAACCTTCCCTCACACATGAACACCTGGGTTTTCTCCTAGAATGGGATCCCAAACGTTCTGGATCCCTCACACTCAACACTGTTTTTGTGCAATGTGGAACTCCTGAAAGGGTCCTACCTGTAGGTGTATGGTCCTATTTCCTCTACGAGAGGACTGGCGCCTTGGAGCACTTCCAGAGGATTTGTCACATTGAAGAAGTAGAACTGCATATAGACTGGGGGGGGAGGGTCCTCCCAGGCCTCAAAGGTTTCTGTGCCATTCTTCAGGACTGTTCCCTGAAACAAGAGAGAGGCAGAGCAGCTGCTAATGCTGTGATGCTGCATGACACTGACAGGTAAAGAGAGGAGTTCCATGCCTTGGGAACGAGCACAGGCAGCAAGACTGGAGACCCCAACTGTAGATCTGCTTTACTTTGAAGCTGCTCACTCAATACCAACCAGCTCAGGCACCTGCTCCCCTGGCCAGGGGCAAAGTTGAGTGGTTTGTAGGTCCACTTCTCCCCACAGACAAATTCTGCCTGTCATTTTTTGGAATGGAGACTGATCAGCTATTAGTCAGCAATCCTGTCTCATTTCCTGCATCAGTAAAAACCTCCACCTGGTGCAAGACACCACAAAATGTGCCAACGTTACAGATTAAAATAGGACTCAACGTTCAGAGGCCAAGAGAGTCCTGGCCTTTATGATTTCTTTGCTCAGGAATGTCAGATTCCAACCCAGCTGGGAGATTCTGTCTCCAAAGCAATTAGACTTTGTTTTTCAGAGGACTGTGAGAAAAAACTGTGAATGACAAATTTGTTTCACATAGACACTCTAGCATTTGTGGCTTTCCAAGGTCTTGGAATTAGGGGGAAGACTGTTTGCCCTCTGTCCTTAATTTCTTTCCTACAGCAATGCCAGCACATGCATCTCCAGATCCACGGCCTGTCAGTCTGTTTTATAACCAAGCTATAAATCATCATTTTACAACAGAAGCACTTAAGAAATGAAACACTAATTCCCTTACCTTTATCAGTATATACCTGTTATATGGGAAGTCACAGCAATAAATGAAGAGCTCTGTAATAGATGTCTCAATCTCTCATTTTATTACTATCCCATTTCAGATAAAATTCACCCCACCTATAAAGCATCCCCACCACTAAAATCAAGGCTCTTCATGTACTTATAACTCTGCAACTGCTTCAGTGGTCAAAAAGAGAAATCTGGCTCACAGAGTGAATTTTCAGGAATAAACACAAAGAAAATACTGTCTTTGAAAACCACATCACCTGTAGGCGGAAGAAAGGGAGGAGGGGAATGATCTGCAATTAAATAGGTCTGACCAACACTCATTCTTTTTATTCTCCTGAGGAAACAAGTCAAATATTGTGAGGGGAAGCTTAGAAGCAGGGCAGGCTGGACAGCTGCCAGCTCGTGGTCAATGCTGACGGGGTCTTATCAGCCACAGTTGCCTCAGGACTCATTCTTGGCCTTGCCACTTAAGGAGCCGTTTTCTCTCCATGTAGACTTGAATTTTGAAGGATGATATAAAGAGAAGACTGTTTCACAGACAAACTTATTGGCAGGAGCTTGGCATGGCAGGAGTAGTGCTGAATGGCTTTCACTGCCATTCAGCACTTGCAGCCTGCTTTCTCCTTAGGATTAAACCCCATGTACTCCGTGCACAGCTCAAAAATTAATGTGTTTCAGACATGCTTGAGGAGCTTGGAACATTTCTGTGGACCAACCAACGCCTCATCTGTACAATTTCCTACACAGCCTGATGCTTTTGATCCTGTTTTCTTACGATTTATGCCAAGGAGACTCATCCCTGCATTCACGAGTATTCACTGGTAATATTCATTCCAGATTTATTTCCTGGATCTGCAAGGCACAACTTGGGTCTCCCACAGAAATTCAGTGTCTATTTATCGCTCTATACAGTGACAACAAACCCAGATTCACAAACTTAGGAGCTGGTTTCAGAGAGACTCCCAAAAATGAAAAAGGGTAAGCTCTTTTCTTCTGATTTTCACCAAATGTCACCAGGGATATTTCAATCTGTCACATGATATTACAAGGACAAAAGGTCTTCTCCTTTCCAAGTGGAGTCCACGCTCATTTCCAGGGTTTCACAGAATCCTTCCTGCTGATTGTATTTATCAGCCAGCCCTGAACTCTCAGCTCTGTCATTTGCTGCTGTTTGCTTGCCCTGACGGTGCTTTACACACAGGAAATAAAAATGGAGCTTTTCCTCCCAAATATAACTGCTGCTGGCAGTGATGGTGGGAGTGGGAAATGATACGGAACATTTTTAAAACCTACACAGAAAATTTAATTTCTTTTTTTTTTTTATTATTTCCTGGAACCCCTGAACATTTTAATTAATAGATGTACTTTTATGGGATCCTTCAGCTAGGCCTTCATGCTAAACTCTGCTGAGAGCTCCAGTATTTTTCCAAATTATCAATACATCAAGTAAACCAATGGAGAAAACATTTTCCTTTTCCTTTTGGGCCTGAAACACTCCAGCCAACCCAGCTCGAGAGATGGTTGGCGACACAAGCCACAGGTGGAATTTCAAGGGGTTTGAAGAGTAAATGTTTTCCAAAATTATCAGCATAAAGGATGTGGCATGAAGAAAACACCTGGCCCAACAGACTGACTGACTTACAAGTATGAAATTAAGAGCATAGCTCAAAGATTGATTGTGTGTGTCTATATATACATATATATACATATATAAAATATTAGGTTCTATTCATAACCTGCACACCTATGGAAATAAATATACCAGCATCTACTCATCAGAGAGCACAAGGCAACACCACTAGCAGTTGTGAATGGGAGATTCATCCTTGTTCATTATAGGTTTTTTTCCCATTACTCTCTGGAGTTTCAGGTGCTAGGCCCTGATAACAAACAAGGTTTGGCCCTCTGATTGGAATGGCATGTTTATTTCACAAAAATACAATAAAATGACAAATAAAAAATAAGTTGACGAGATTTTAATGCCTTCTGGGAAAAGTGCTGCCACTGCTCTTGTCACAACACATCTGCTCACTGATTTTTGAGGGGATGTGAAGTCTGACAGCAGGTTGGATTCCGACTCTTCCCACACCCTCTCTATATCCCAGATCCAGCCTTTGGCTGGAAAGGCTGCTGCACACAACCCCCTGTGAAAGCAGAGCCATCCTCAGTGGTTCACAGGTGCTGGCTTTGGAGACACAGGTGCTTCAGCTGCTCCAAAATACAGCTTTGCACTCCAGCTGCACTTGAGACTGCAAAGACAGCCCCTCACTGCAAGGCAGCTCCGTTTCAGAACGGCTGGAAAGTCCTCAAAGGAATGGGAACTCCTTGCAAAAGCTTGGGTCTTGCCCCATTTCAAAGGCAAATTGAGATTTGTCTATTTGCACAAGATTTTCTAAGCTGCACACACGGTTACACAAGAGACAGCAGCTTTCTAGACTGCAAGCAAATGAGGGGAAGCTCACGTGGGATAAAGCAAATGTGGAGAGGAGCCAGATCAGCAGAGTGACTGGGAGCACCCTGCTTTGGGGCTGAACGCTGTGCTCCCCAGCCTGGGGCTGGGTGGCTCCCGGAGAAGGCCAGCAGGGAGCTGGCAGCTCTCGCAGGGCTCATTCCCTGCGATCCAGATGTGTGCCAGCAGGAGCTGGAGAGCAGCAGGCAGGAAAAGACTGAGCTCTGGAAACTTTATCCTGCATTGCTGCGAGGCCTGCCGAGTGAATACCAACTTGCTCTTACATAAGGCCGAGCTGCGGGGAAGGAGCCGGCAGCCGGGAGATAATGCGCGTAAGGAGGATCACGCCTAATTCCCCTCAGCCCTGCTCCAAACCTCGGCTCTCACCCCACTGCCCTGGCGAGAACAGCATGGAGAACACTTGGAAGTAGGACTTCTGGGATCAGAGGATGGCAGACTCCTTCCCAAGGAGAGCCAAGATCAGGGGGATGGAGCTGCACTTCCAAGCGCCACAATCTGCTGTAAGATCTTTGCCAGCTTAAAATCGTGCTTGCCAAACCAAACTGATTTAAGGTAAGACACGGTGGGAAATGCTCCCTGTCAACAGCCCAGAGGAAAGAACAGGTGATCTAGTTAGACAACAGCACTGGTCAAATCCCTTCAGTGGTTAGCATTCCTGGTTTCTCTGTCAGAATAAGAACTAAGATGATATTCCTCAGACAGATAAATATTTGTTCAATTACAGAAGAACTCCAAGGGAGTTACAAACACAGCTTCTCACTGGACCACTGGATAAATGCACAGAGCCACTCTGGGAGAGAAACAAAAGCTTAGGCAGAGCAGGAACAGTGCAGGCCTCTGCACCCACGGCAGTACCAGGATTGGTGTCCCCAAGTGTGGAACAACAGGGTGAATCCCTGGCTGCCATCACCCAGCCTGGGGAGCTGGGAGACACCACGTGTTCCAGCCCACAGCACCGCTGGCCGTGCTCCAGAGGCACCAGTAAATGGAGCAGCAGAACAAGTATGAAAGCTGCAAGCGGTTTAGGACAGAGATGGGAAAAAGCAGGGGTGCTTTAGGTGCCCCCTGCTCCCCTTAGGTGCTACTGCTCTGGAGAGGACTCCTCGCTACAGCTGCTGTCCCACAGGCGGCAATGCTGCCTCAGGAAGCGGCATTTTTACCCATCCTCATCCATTTTTGACTCAGCCCAGGGACCAGTGCAGCTTGAGCTCCATTCTGAGCCCCAGCCCAGCCGAGTGGTGCTGGGAGGGGGTGGGGTTCTCGGCCAAGGGATGCTCCTGCCCGCCCACCCACAGCTGCTGCAGGGAGGGAGCCAGACCGCTCCCTCCCCCGGCTGTTTTCAGAGGGAATAAACGGGTAAACAAGGACGGCGCCGGGAACGCGGCAATGCTTTTACCTGCTTCACCTGCAGATCCACCACCGTCTGGAAGACGTGCGCCACCAGCA
>JAHLSL010000020.1:24095687-24106881 GCA_025920805.1 Petroica traversi
AGGAGCCGCCGCCTCCCCGCCCCTCGGAGCCGCAGGGACCGCGCCTCTCCCGGGGATGCTCTGCCAGGGGATGCTCTCCCGCCTCACTGGGACAGCGTATCCCAAAGTAACGCGAGATGGTTCCTGCCCGCAAGGATTCCTGGCACGGCCGGAGTCCTCCTGCCCGCTGCGGATGGAGCTGCTGGAGCGCCTCGCTCGGTGCGGCAGGCAGTTTCTGGAAAACAAGCGGAGGAATTCCACAGCGAGATTATTGGGGGGGAAACTTGCAGGGAGGGAAAGACACCTGCAACAGGGGCTTTCCCAGCACAAAAGCAAGGAAAGCCCTGCGACGCAGGGCTCCCATCCCACGTCCCATCAGCAGGCTGCCAGCAGCACTAAGTGTTTCCCAAGCCACGAGGCAGCTCCCTCTCCAAACCACGAGGCTGGCAGTGTGCCAGCTGCAGCCTGATCCCAGCAATGCCTTCCTGAGCAAGAGGGCAAGTGGCCCATCAGGTGGATTTCCTGCTAAGATGGACTGAAGCCTTGTCCCTTACAAATACTTCTTCCTGTAATTGTGATTGCAGCAAGGCTCTTGTGTTATTATGTGCCCTTTCGGATATTTTTGCTTATGAAAGGTTCTGAGGTCACATGTCACAGTCGTTCGGAAAACCAGAATTTTTCTGGTTCCACCCACGCAGTTAAGAAAAAAAAAAAAAAGCAAAAAAGAAAGAAAGAAAAAAAGGGTTGTTCTGGCCACTTTCTTTCATTTTGATTCTCATTCCAGAGTGGTGTTCTTAGCCCTGTTTCATCACCATCTCTCCAAATAACAGAGTACATAATTAGAATCTGGTTTTGAAGACTAATTTAACTACAGCAATAGAACTGTTCCCTTAGGAAGACTCTCCCATGGGAATTCTCTCTCTGACACCATAAATCTTCCTTTCCACCGTAAAATATTTTAGCTGAACCCTGGCACAAATATTTCTACATCAAGCAAAGATTCCTGCAGAATTTTGGGTTCGCTTAACTCAGCTTTTTTTGTGTATTTTCCATAAAAATCTACCCATGTGATGCATAGAACCACACGGTTTCTCTGTACAGATTTTCTAGATTCTCAGTGTGAATTATTTTCTTTACTTTGGCAAATCATTTTACTTTTGGAAGCCATGAAACACTCCTCCTCAGAGGAGTGGCTCCACCTCTGGAGTGCAGCCTGGGAATGCAGTGGGTGCCCTGTTGGCTCCAGGCACAATCCTGTGTCATAATTACAGATGCCTTAAACAAGCAGAGGCACATCTTCCCTTTCCTGCATCATGATCCTGTTACCGAGAGAAGAGGCAGACAAGGCCCACACTCTGGAAAGCATGGACATGGTGAAATTGTCCTGTCCCGTGATTTGGGAATATCTTTGATAAATATAAAAACCAGACTTAGTCAGGGTTTGTGCAACACCAGGCTCTTGGCTCCTTGGAGTCCGTGTAAAGCAGGAAAAGCTTGTAAGGGAAGGAATTAGGAAATCACACAGCACAGTACAGCAAAATCAGAATGGATCCCAGAAATCCTTAATCCTACCCCTGTGGTTTAGTAACTATCAGACATTTCTCTAGTGAATGTTTAGTACTGCCCACACCAGGGCTGGAACAGCTCACAGGAGGGTGGGGTACTGCTCCTTGTCTCTTTGTGTGCATCCATGGCACTTCACGGATCTCTGGACTTTGACACCCAAGATAGGAATCAAGCTTGCCCTTACTTAATCATCTGCCACTGCTGACAGAGCTGCTCTCACCAGGTCTGGCTGGGTGCAGGCCTTGCACTGCTCCCCTCAGGAGCTGTGGCCTCGGGGCACACAGAGGCACCAAACAGCCTCTCCAGGACCAAGTGTAGGGACAGCTCAATGCTGAAAATGCAGCTGGAACCAGGAAAGTGCTTTACCTAATAAACACTCTACCAGTTTCTGCCTTATCTCCAGTTTGGGTGGGCTTGTCCACTCATCTCCTGCTGCTGCATCATGCTTGCAGTCTGCTTCCCTCTGTGGATCTGTGGTAGCTGGCTGCCCAGCTCACCCACACGACATAAAACACTTTAGAGGGAACCTGCAGGTCCTTCCCATTCCCAGTTTCCTGACAAAGTTCCACAGCAAGGGCCAAGAAGGAGAGCAGCAGAAGCCTTCCATGCAGAGCACTCTCCCAGCCTTGGAGGAGCAGCTCTTGGGGAACACCCAAGTGCATGAGTAACACACAAGTAAAAGGTTTCCAGAGGCTCTGCCCTTCTGCTTTCCCTGCACAGCTCACACACATCCTTGTCACCAGAGAACTCACACACACACACTGTGTGTTTCTAGTACTCTATGCTTACTTAATAAAATAACAACCTAATTATAAGATCCTGATTTCAGCTGAGAGTTGAGGCATTTCTGAAAGGTTTGTAAGTGGGTAGTGATCACATTTCAGTGTCTCAAGCTTTAATTTATTCTTCCCACACAGGCAAATTAATTGCTGGCAGGAAAGCAGTTCACTGTAGGGCAGAGCTACGATGCAATTACTGGGTCCATCAGTGACCTTGGAAAGGGCTGGGAGTAAAGTTGGTGCTTTTGTAAGAGTAGCCTTTGCTTTTGGGTTAGAACACTGCTTGACTTCCAGATTTGAGACAGTGATATCCCAGGAAATCAGACATTTGCCTGCAATAGCATTTCATTTTGCTTCTGAGGAAATTATTACTTCCAACTGTTATGAGATTAGCAGCAAAAAATGGTTTTCCTTCTGAAATTTGGGCCTGGCCCTCATGTTTTTGACACCCCCCAGGCTAAATAACTGCAGTCCTCGTGGACTGTAAGCCACTCACACACACACGTTGTAATTGTGACACAGTCACGTGGCACATTTTAGAATGACACACAAACAACCATATTCCTTGTCACTCGAGCAATTCCAAAATTAGCAAGTGCAGCCACTCACACCCATCAGCTTCTCCTGGCTGGGTTTGCTGCTGCCCTGACTCATCTGCTTGTGGAGCAAGAGGCTTAAGACTCAAGGGTGCCAAGTGGGACTGAGCGTCGCTCCAGGCCACCTTTTCCTCACTGTCCTCTTCCTCCCGGATTTCTCCCCTCACACGGCCTTTCCGAAGCTGAACCCCCATTCCAAAACACCTCCTTTTCAGCTCTGGCACACAGCAGGGCTGGAGCCCTCCCTGCTGGACCAGGAAATACCTCCTGGGGTAGGAGGATGTCAGCAGTGGCTGTGAAGCAGAGACCTTGCTGGGAAAGGTAGGCAAGGAAGCTGCAGGGCAAGCACTGGGATGGACGGGAGGCTCTGGCAAGTGGCAATTGCCCGGTAACTTACACAGGTTTGCCACGCCCATCTCACCAGCGAAGCTCCTCCTGTCAGAGTTCCACTCCCTCAATTCAGGTTTTAGCTTCTGCATTGCAGATTGCAACAGGAACAACGCCGTCTTTTCAAGTGCTCGATCTGATACGCTTGAGCATTGCCCACAGAGACTGACACAGTTTTCCAAGCCCTCAGTTTTCTATAGAGCCCTTGAGGCAGCTCCAGGAGGAACCAGGTTTACTTGTTCTGCTGCTGCTGAGTGCTGCAAACAGCCCTGCACTACTGGGAACACCCTCTGCACACCAAGGGATAAGCACAAGTGTGGAAGCAGCCAGGGAGGAACCAAAAACAGAGGTGATTTGAGCCCATGCTGATCCCAGCAGTACAGCAAAGGAGAATCTGGCAAAAAAGGGCCTGGAGAAAATGCAAAACCAGACCAGGACTGTGTTCACTCTTGCCTTACAAACAAGAAGACAACAAAGCCCGAATCACCATAAAAACGTGTCTGATTTTTTCCTAGAGAGAGCTGTAAGGAGCAGGCAGGTTTCTGACACACGTGGCTAACAGAGCCAGGTTACTCATGCAGGTCAGGTATTTGATCAGTCTCACACAGTTCCCCATCAATATCTGACACTGCAGAGCAGAGACTTGACCCTCCAGCCTTGAAAACCTCTCCTGGTAACCCTGGACATGACAGACATTATAAAGAGCCTCTCATTCAAACAGAATCCATGGTGATCATGCCCTTTTTTCCTATAGTACAGGATGTATGCCTCCTAAAAAGGGGAGGATTATAGCCTACAACCCTCGGTGGGAATTCAGGGTCCAAATCCCACAGCAGTGGATGAACACACAAGCCCCTAATCCAGACCTTCCCGAAGGCAGAAGGCAGAGAGACAGACCTGTTCCATGTATTTGCTCCATTTGGTACCTGGACTGAGTTTCAACCTACACCTACTTTTAAGTGAACTTCACCAGGGAGGGCACATTTAAAATGAGCAAACCAATGGCACATGTTTCCCTAACCTCAGAGTCCTGTCCCACATAAATGCCACTCTGGCATTGCAAAGGTGAGGGATGCTCCATAGGACAGGCTCTAGGAGTCTCATTTTGGTTTTTATTTGTAACCTATTCTCAACTGCTTTTTGATTTGCAAGAGTTCAAGAGCAGACTCCAGCCCTTAGAACGTCTGCTGCTGCACTAAAGACTAGATGCAGACTACCTCTCAGAGTTGAACTGAGGAAAAGCACAGATCTTGCACAGAGAGCCAGGGATTTTCATAGTCTCTGCTGACTGAGTTTGGGAGAGGCTGCAAGCCTACAATCAGCATCTGCTTTGTTCTGAGCCTGTCTCATATCACAGCCTAAGATCTTCCCCTGTGCCTGAAGTAAACATAGGCAATGGAGGCTGCAATTAGATGATCTTGCCAGGCTGCATCACATTATGATTTACTCAGGCGATCATATTAAAATTCTGCAGTGTAAGTACCTCCTAGCAGGCAGCTCAGAGCAGCACAGCTGAGCTCTCTGGAGCCTTCCCATGCACAAAACCTGGGGTGTCTGTCCTTAAAGTGCACCAAACTCACTGCCACAGTTCAGGAAAGACCAAAAGGGCTCCCCCTGGAAGTCTCACCCTGATTCCCAGTGCCCACTGCACTTAAATGCACACTTGGCAGGCCCGGAATGAGTCATCCTCATCCCCGGCTGGCCAGTGGCAGCCACTGAAAAACAAATGCTTTGTATGTCAGCCTGGATACAAACAGCTCCTGTCTGCCAGCTCACACAACGGGGCTGCTGTGGGACAGCCCTCAGCTCCCATCCCGGGCCAGGGCAGCACTGCCCGAGGGCATGACAGCCACCAGCTTCCCTGGAATTGTGCCAGAGGTGGAGGTCTGAAGCGACCAGGTCAGGAGAAGGATGAAGGAAATGATGTGCAAAGGGTTAAGGGAACAAAGAGTGTCCTAGGGATCTCATCCTGGTAGGAAGGCTATGGAATCTCCTACCTTAGGATCTGTTTTGCCTGTATCCCCCAGCCCCTGAGGGCAGTGCAGAGCCAGGCTGGAGCATGTCATGGCTTTGTATCCCTGCTGCAGGCAAAGGTTTGCCATGATGTGCTGGCACCAGCAAGTAGCAGGGTTTTATCCCAATGTAGTAAACAAAATCCCAGGACTGTTTGGATGGGCAGGAGGCCAGGCTGCCTCCACAACAGCTGCTCACAGGTGCTGACAGAAACGCTGCCTTCAACTGTTTGTATCATCTCAACACAAAAGAGGCACTGAGAGAAAAACTCTGAGGTGGAAAGGGAAGGCAAACGGTGCCTGACAGCAAAGCCAAGCAACCCAGCAGCCTTTGGCTATTTATAGGGCCATGCTTCTTCCAGACCCCAGCTCCTCTGTTCCCATTCCTTGTCAGATCCCAGGCTCCAGCCCCAGTGCCCTGTTGCACTTGGGTGCCCGCCAGCCTCAATTCTGAGTATTTAATATTTTAAATATAGGCCAAAAGCAGAGCTGGGCCCTAGGATGGGAGCCACTAGGATTCAGCATAGTCTGCAACACCTTGTGGAGGTCAGCTGTGTCCCATGGCACCGAAGGGAATGCTCTGGGGAAGCAAAAAATGCCCCCCTCCCCATGGTTCTGGCATGTGACCCGAGCCTCAGGACACAGCCACTGCATCAGGTGCTGGCTCAGGGCCCGCCCTGCCCTCTGACAAGGCTGTGTGGCTTTCTCCTGTCACCAGACCCAAGCAGCACATGACTCAGAGACTGGTGACATCCCCCCTCACACACTTAACCCGGGAAAGAGGAACTTGTGGGGACACATGCGGGACAGGACGCGCAGATTTGATGGCAGCAAAACCGCCCTTCAAGGCCCACCAAAGATTCCTGCTGCTGCCTTGTTTTATTATCCCTGGCTTTTCACTTCAGGGACGAAAAATATGTGCCACCAGTGAGGGCACCTCCCTGCAACTCTGTGATGCCAGACCTGTATTCAAACTTACTCAGGTCACAAGACAAGCAGTACCATCAGAGCTTACAGAACATTTGGAAGAATCCTTTCCCAAGAATCCCTACAAGGTAAACAGCTGGGCAACGCAGAAAACAACCAAAAAAAAAAAAATCCCCCTTTTTGAATTCAATTATGTGTTTTAGAAAACAATACAACTTTCTTGCAGCTTTCAGGAAAGCAGCACCTAAAACATGAGGGCATCAACACCCATATTCAGATTTTCTAGAAAGGTTTGGCCTCAGTCAAAGAAAGAGTGTGAAATAATACCACACTTGACCTGTCTTTTATGCTGCATTCTCCTGTGGGCCTGACAATGTAAAGAATCCACATGGAAGTGAAAGCATGATGTCTCCAGGATGGGAGACAATCAAGAGAGGCTGCCAACAGGATTTTGCTGGGCAATCTCACTTATGATTTAATTTCTAAAAGCTGCTGAGTACCACATAATCAGTGAAGTCTGAGATGACCCTGAGACACTTTAGCTAAATATATTATACTTTGGTTTATGCCTGGGAGGAGGTAAAAAGAAACAGGCATCAACCATAAAAGGGCACCTGGAATGCAGCTGTACCAGCTGGGGAAATGGAGAATGAAGAAAAACAAAATAGAAAGTGTGACTTGCATAGAGTGACTAATAAACTGAAGAATCTGGCGAATAATGGCTCATGGGAAACATATCTAGGAGAAAAAAGGATGTAGGGAAAGCTGTCATTGACACTACTGTCACAGTACAGAAATGCAGAGAAAGCACAGGAAATGCAGTAAGAGACTGGCTGGGCAAGCAATAAACTCCACCTCAAACCCAGAAAGGAATTCCAAGTCAGATTACTATGGCTAAGTAGGAAAGAACGGCATTAGACCTCTGAGATATTTTGAGGCAGCTAAGCAAGGATGAAATTAATTCTAGCATGGAGAAACAGCAGATCAAACTCAGAATCACAACCTGTGTCCTTAAAAACACATGGAAAACCCATGTGCTCTGTGCTTCTTTGCCTGGATAGGACGTTTGGGGGTGACATCTGTGTCCAGGTTGGGTCACTGTTCCTAAAGAAGAATGACACCAGGCCTCAAGTGGAGTCCATTTTAGCTGCCTTCCAGATTTTACTGGCTGATAACCGAAAGCAGGTCTGGATCTGGAACTTCAAGAAGTTAATAGGAACTGAGAGAAAGCATCTCCTCTCTGTTTGAGAGGGAAGAGCTTTTCCTGCCAGCCACACTCCTCCTGTTGCCACCTGCTGACTGCTATGCAGTGCTGCACAAGAGTGTCCAGGGCTCACTCCAAATAACATGGGAGAGGGATGGGACAGAACGCCAGTCAGGGTCGCAATTTCCTCCAAAGTCCATGAATACTTTGCCCTTCCCATTCTTCTGCCTGCGTGGGTGGGGATCCAACACGGAAAGTGTCAAACAAACGCCTAGAAAACCTCCATGGCATCAGTCTCCTAGGAGGCTACTTTAGCCTAAACTGGGGATTAAGATGAGAAAAGGAGATGTGTCCTTGCTCCTTTTCCCATCTCCTTTTAACACCTTACTGTTTGAGTCAAACTAGAAGAGGAATTTTTCGCACTGAAAGGATCAGTGGTGCTGAACAAGCAGCTACTGCAAGGGCTAACTCCAAAGCACATGGATGCTTGGCATCTCTTCCAGCCATGCAGCTGCCTGTGGCACTTCCAGATGCCCTCACAGCACATCCCCAGGGAGCCACAGGGCTCCCGGATTTGTATTCCTTCCTTACTTACTCATGTTTCCATTTGGTTCTGTCGCAGAAGCATTGCTTCCACGGGATCAGACGGTGGCCAGACTCACAGGAGCTCCCCAAACACATCCCCAAGTGTCAGAGCCAGGAGAGTGGGACAGAAGCACACGGGTCTGGCTGAGCAGGGCATTTCTCGCTGCAGATTCCCTGTCACCACACTAGATGGCACAGCTGAATAACAGAGCTCCTGTGAGACACTGCCCGCGGGCCAGCCCTTCCCAGCAACAGCTCTGGCTGCTGCCTCGGGCACACGGCTGGGAGAGTAAATACCTGCCCTCCTGTTTTGGTTTTGGTTCTGAAACGTGGAAAGGCTTCAGGCTTGAAGCTCCTGATCACGGGCCAGCCAGCTGGGAATTCCGCAAAGTCACGTGTGGCTTTTCCAAATACTCTCCCGCTTTTCCAAAGCTCTCCCACTTGCTGAGCAAACAATGGTGCAATGGAGCCCCGTTCACAGAGCGCTGCTCCAAAGTAATGCCACAGCAGGAATGACTGTGAGAACTGAAGTCCTGAATTAATTAGAAACAGAATTGTGTCCCTGAGATTTTAGGAATGTTTCCTTGTCTCTTCATTGTTCAGACACCTTGTCTGGCTCTGACGAAAGCTTTAAAAAAGAAAAAAAATCTCAGTTACATTTTGGAGCATTTCTATTTATCTGCTTTGGAAATCCTCTAAAGAGACAGAGTTCTACAGGATGTGAGCACTTCAAGAATTCCTAGAGGTGAAGGGACCAAACCCTCCAAAGGGATAAGTTACTGTGTGTAGTGATCCATGCATTTGCTTCAGAACAGGAACCTCAGCCCTCAGTGACCCTTCTCAGATCTCCCCTGTCCAGCATCTGTGCTTCTAACACTCAGTAACTAAACAGCAATTCAGGAGTTTCACCCCTGTTTTAAAAAAAACAGGAGACTGCAAATTAATTACAGGCATCCTGAGAGGAGTTGCAAAGCAAGTAACTCAGCTGCTGCCTGCACGGGTGACCACTGTTACAGGCAGGAGTTAAACTCAATATATCCACATAAATCCATGCTGCCTCTGAAAGGGAAAGGCCCTCTGAGGACTATGCAGGACTGGGCAGGGAATGTGGGTTACTGAACTGTCCTTCCCTGCCTGGCTGTGCAGCAAGCTTGTCTCTTTGTCAGAAGCTTTGTGACTCCCTCTTTTTGTAACGATCCAAATGCATCTGTGGTGACAACAATTATCCTGAGCACTCAAAATAATTTTGCTTTAGTTTCTTCTGTAGGTCCTGGGTGAGAAAGTCTGGCCTGAATGAGCAGGGATAAGAAGAGAAGCAGTGGAGACCTTTGCTCTATTCATTAAAGCAGCACCCTGCCTTTCATCTTGTTAATTCCTGCATCTTCAAAATAAACCTTTCCTTAAGGATCCCTGCAATAGTCTCTGCTAGGCTGTGTTAGCTTGATGTCTCTTCCTTCCTATGCTGTTTTATCAAATATGCTTAAGGAAAAAAATGTGGAGTTAGCAGCTCCAAACACCACCTCTTCATCTGTGCTGAGGGCTGGCAGAAGGATGCCCTTTTATTGCAATGCTACAATAATTAATGGGCTGTGTCTGCTGTGCTGAAGGGAGGTAACTGGGAAGTTTAAATTGCAGTGCACACACACTACTTAGAGAACAGCAGTGCGCAGGTGCCCCAACTGGCAATCCCAGCTCAGCAAGGCAGTGCAAAGACACAGAGCAGGGACCTGGCTGCTTTGAAGGCTAGGAAAAAAGGATTAGGAGTAAACTGCAAAAATATCACCTACTCTGCAAGGTTTCAGCAGTTATCACAGCTCGTTACAGCCGAGGGTCTGTTTAAAGCAGCAAGGCTGAGCAGCACCTTGAAGCACTGACAGTGGTAAAAGAGAGTGCACCCAAGCCCCCAGTCACTGAGAAAGTGGCCAGGCACTTCCTGGCTCCTCAGCTCTTTACTTCCCCTGTGCCACTGAGCAGGAGATGTGAGCAGTGCACGTTCAGCCCATGCCAGGACACAGCCCAGAGAGCCAAGTACCAAAATAGATATTTTGACTGAAGCACGAGCTCAGCACTTTGCTGGAGGAGACGGTTCCTCAGCTACTGGGGTAAGCAAAGAAAGGGAAGATATTTAGATCATGAATTCTGTGTCTCTGCACAGCCACCCTCCTCCATGTCAGCCAGGGAGCTGCCCCACAGAGGCTGCACACTTGTGCTTCTATAAATTCGACTGACATTTACTGTCCCGTTAAGCTGAAGTCAGTCTGCTGCTCGGACTGACGCTGAGAGATTAAGAAGTTCACACACTGGAAATAGACTTACCAGGACATCCACTTAGCCATTGTCTTTTCTAATGAGATAGTGGGCAAAATCTCATCAATGGGCTTTAGAGATCCAGTCATGACCACACCTGTGGTCAGATAAAGAGAACGGATTAAAAAAAGGCAGCAGTCAGAACCGAGTGCAACTGCCTGCCCTCACTCCTTCCCTGGCGTTAATGTTTGGAGTTATAAACATTTTCAAAGTTTGTCACTCCAGAACTGCCAATGCAAAATACAAAGTCCCAAGGTGAAATTACTAACCTTCTCGGATTTCTAGTAAGATTTATCTGCATAACCTCTCAATTTTGAAATAAGGTTTGACATCATCACTTCAAGAGTAGTAAACGAAAGTATATTTAAATAAACGCCAAATATCCTCTGCAGTAATGGACTCTGAAGTCCTGGTAATCTAAGAGGCTTCCTAATCATAATAGAGAAGCCAGGAGAGCAGGGAAATGTTGTAGTCATTGGAGTATCATGAAGAGGTTACAAAACCAGCAGTGAATCCATCTCACTTCTCAAAGATACCAGAGCAGGACGGGATTTTCACCAGCACGAGCATTAAAATTACCAGCAAATCAGTCCCCCTCAGCACACCCTGCTGAAGCATCTAAGCCCACCAGCACCGCTAGAATTAAACCTGCCCTGCGTGACCTTCCCTTGGCAGGGGGCTTGGGCTAGACCATCTCCAGAAGCCCCTTGCAACCCTAACAATTCTGAGAGGAGGCAGATAAGGGGAGCGAAGACTCGAAACTTTCTCCGCCCTAACTTTGGGAGCTTACGCCTTTCCCACCGCCTCCGCGGCGCGGCTCAGCCCAGCCCCGCCCGGCCCGGGGCGGCTCCT
>JAHLSL010000020.1:24107281-24126095 GCA_025920805.1 Petroica traversi
GGCGGCCACAGGTACCGGGATGGGGAGGCGGTGCTTGGGGCGTCTCGGGCTGCCCGAGCCTGTGAGGACTCGGGTTTGCCGGGCTCAGCTTAACCCGTTGGCGTTGTCCCTCAATGTCACTTGCAGAGGATGCTGCGGCGGGCGGGCAGCCGGTGCGGCGGGAGGTCGCGGCTGCTGCCCCGGCAGGCCCTCCGAAGCCGGGAGAGGATCTGGCGGCTGTTTCGAGCGAAGAGCTTAACCACGTCCCGAGCGCTGCAGTTTCGGGCGACCCCGTGGAGCTGGAGCAGCTGATCCCCAAGCACGGTGTCACGGACTCGGGGGAGCATCCAGCTGATATGGCCGGCAGCCAGGCAGGCGAACTGGGAGCCCAGGTGGGACAGGCAAGTGACGGATGGTGCGTGATGAACTTGGCAGGAGCTTCTGACGACGACTGTAAGGACAGAAGCGAGGAGCAGCCGTGTCAGCCGGCTGAGAGAAGGGACTTGGACCACGAAGAGTGGGAAGTTGTTTCTGAGCACCTGGTGGAAGGGGAGGATGGCAAGGATGGCAGCACGGAAGACTCGGACAGCAGGGAGTGGGAACAAGGAGACTGCTGCGATGGGGACTCGAGAGCAAAGAGAGTTGCAGCTGTGCCCCCCATGTTCCAGAACATCCACGTGGCTTTCCGTGTGCACTACATCACCCACTCCGAGGCGCAGCTCATCGGTGTCACGGGGGACCATGAGTGTCTGGGCCAGTGGAACAGCTACGTCCCCCTCAAGCGGGACAAGGATGGCTTCTGGTCACAGTCCATCAGCCTGCCCGTAGACACCAGAGTAGAGTGGAAATTTATCTTGGTGGAGAACGGCAAGGTCAGGCGCTGGGAAGAATGTGGTAACAGGACCCTAGTGACTGAACATGAAGATCAAATTGTTCATCAGTGGTGGGGATACCATTAATGGGAAGGTGGAAGCTGCTGACCTAATGGCAGACCTGCCTAGGTGAATCACCCAGCCCCTAAACCTTAGGGGGGGCTCCCCTTCTTCTCTAGGAGACCCTCTCAAGTGCAGAGCTCTGGAAATCCCATATCGAGCCACATGAGCAGCAGACCTCTGCCCTCCCCTTTAGGAAATCTTTTGGCAACCTGAAAAACCAACTTTGACTGTGTGCTGAAGAGACACAAGGTAGGCTGAGAAGGCACGAGCAGCATTCCAAGCACCTTCCTGTCCAGGTGGATCTGGACCCTGGACTTGAGTTAGTGTTGCTTTGAGTAGGGCTAGGGGATGCATCTTGGTACCCACTGCTTGGGCTTGGGAAGCGGACTGGGACGTGTGGTTACCAACACTGTAACACAGGAACTTAAGTGTTTTAATTTATGTAATGTATTAAGGAAACAATAAACATTTTCAGACTGACAGTTCATTACCAGCTGGCCAGTGACCTCAGTCATTTTGGTAACTTTGATCCAAGTGAGCCACTTGACCCCAAACCTTAGTGCTAAAGAATTGCTGAGAAGTAATTTTGTTACTCTCAAGAAGTACTCTTGAGAGTAACAAAAGGTTGGACCCCAAAACAGTTCATTCTCTACCCCCTACTGTCCAGCAATCATCTGGCCTCAAATGAAAGGCTTGGCAGGCAGCTCCACTCCTGCTGAGGGGAGAGCAAAGGTCAGAAAGGGCTGTCTCGGCTTAATGAATTACTTGGTCAGGGTGGGAACAGGCTTGGAAAAAAACCTGGAATGCTGTGATGGCTAGGGAATAGGGTTCTAGCTGGAACAGTCAGGTGGCATCTTCTGCCTACTGAGGATCAAACCCACAGCATTGTTAGCAAATACTTGCCTTAAATTTGGAATTATTTTTTTTAAGACTAGGCTTTTCAGCTTGAATTTACGTTGTGGCCTTCTAGTAAGCCAGATGAAGTAGAATACTTGAGCTTCAGCTAGTTGGTATCTTAATATTACAGAAGCAGAAAGCTGCTGTTTTCCTGACTTTTGTATTTTTGGGTATAAATACATGCTACCACCTTGAGCAAGCTCTTCTTTCTGAGCTAAGCTCTGGCCTGCAAACAGCCCTTCCCTAGAGTGAGTTTTGTAGGAGATCTGCAAGGATACAAATTAGCACTCTGGTTTATAAGATTTACTTCAGAAAGCACATCACTCATCTAAATGCCTCTGCTAATTCCTTTCTGCTCTGCATGGTGGAGCATTCTGAATGTGTGAAATAGAATGGCTTTGATGAAAGACTGAAAGGTGAGCTTCAGAGGCTGATCTCCTGCATCTGGTGGGTTAATGGGCATCCAGTTTGTGGGACAAAGCCAGAGTTGCAGAGAAGAACAAGGGTTGCAAATGTTCTTACTGGGACTTTGATACCAGCTGTTCAATGAGAGTGGGTTGGGCTGCCTGCTCCTGCAGACCTGGCCACAAAATAGCTCAGAGAACTCCTGGGAGGGTATTGAGGGGAGCGTGAGGAAGGAGAGAGACTAAGGCCAAGGAACAAGTGCACTGGCAAGTTGGAATTCTGATTTTTATCCAGTTAAACAACCTCAGCTGCGTTCTTAGCACTTGGCTTTTCTAACTATAAACTGAAGTGGACACTACACCTAATACACAGCTCCAACAGAAGGTGATCTTCAGAGATGCCTGCAGTCAACGCAAAACATTTCATTTCAAGGTGATTACAAATCTCTTCCCCTCTAATGCAAGCTCCTCAAATAGTGAGATAGCATCAACTTAAAAAGCACTTATCGCGCCGCCACTGCCGCCTGAGCATATTTATACACACGTTTGAGGCTTAGCTGAGGAGATTAACTGTGTTATTAGATTAAGTTATTCACTAGAAAGCTACTTAACCTATGCTAGAATAGACTCCCTAATGCAGTGGTGAACATGTCAAACAGACCGGCCCTAAGAAGTCTTCGAAATGGAGAGCAATTTATTTTTTTAATTAAACACGCTGTGCTTTGATCCCACAGACAACTTGCAGTCCTCATGATTGCATTGTCTTGCTGAATGATCAGCTGTGGTTTCTGAAGACCTGCACTGAACTTGTTCTACAGCCTCTAAATTATGATGCCATTCCCATCACTGCTTGTCCAGCAGGACCTAGGCCATGTAAATTAAATGGTTTGGGTATGGTGAAAGAAATAAATTTGGATTTCCCTTTTTCTGCAGGAACTTATTGATATTCTCTCAAGTTCACAGGGGTGTTTTCTCATTATGGAACAATCTATTTGCTCGAAGGTGAAGGTAGAGTTAAACAAAGTTGCCTTGCTGTATAAAAAAGATGCTGCTGGAATGGCTGATAGCTGTCTAACACAATGCCCTGGCTGTGGGACCAATGAAGCTGCATGTGACAAACAACTTATTGTTGACATTCCTGCGTGAATCTAGCAGTCAGTGGTTCAGGAGATCTCCAGGCAAACAATAAACTGTCTCTCTCACAGCCTGGCAAAGCCTGCAACCACAGAGCTACCTCTGATGTTCACCTGCTCACAGCCCTGACAACAAACTTGTGACAAATTAGACAAGTTGATTACTTTTAGGTGAAACACAAACCATTCATTTTTGTGAAATGCTGAATGCCACAGCTGGATGGGGAGCTTTGTGAGCAGCCTGAGGGGACTGGGCATAAACCCTTTTAAAGTGTCCCACAAAAACCTTCACTGCAGCTTGTTTGCTCTGCAAAACCCATCCCACATTCTCTCTGGGAGTTGAACTTACCACTCGGAGTCTCTCCACATATCCAGCCTGGTGTTAGGTTTTCTCTCTCGGGGGTTGGTTTCCATCTGTTCTGTCCTTGCCATGGACAAGCTTGGCCTGACAGTCCTCCTGTGCCATCCACCTGCACAACATGGAATAACAAGTGTTGTTGAGGCTGCAGAAGACAGGATACATTCAGCTGCTCTAAGGCTCATGTGTCTATGAGCCTGTTCCTTGCCTGCTGCTGGTGGCAGGGGGGAAGCCCAGGCCTGTCACCATCTCTGCTGGATTCCAGCAAAAGGATGTTAAGCTGCTGTTTTGGATTGGCAGATGTCCCTCTCTGCTCTCTGAGCCCTCCACCAGCTCCCTGCCCTTGGCACACGGCTGCAGCTTCTGAAACTCCTTTTAGCTTGGCTCCTTGAACACAACTGGGAGTTGTGTTAGCACTTAGCACTGACCTTTCCCAGGGGTTCTTGTTTTCTACACCAGACTCTTTTCTTAAGAAAATTTTGGTTTATTTGTCCAATATGTGTAGCAAGTCCAAATTGTGATACATGAACCATCTAAACCAATCCTTTCACTTTCAAAGCAACCAGTTCCCAGGAATGGAAGAAGCTTTTATTAACATTGAACTGAGCTAGCAACACATGCAAAAACTATCAGAAATAGTGGAAAAATTATTAGGAAATTGAAAGAAATTCCTTGAATTAAAATACTACTGGCAATAATCGAGGACAGCTAGGAACAACTCAGAAATTTCTTCTCCCCACACAAGACTCAAACTAAAGTTTGATTAATCTATTCTGTTTAAATGAATCATGGTACAGTATGGAATTCAAACTTAAAGAGGAAGAATTTAGCTTAGACATAGGGAGAAATTCTCCCCTGTGAGGGTGGGGAGGCCTGGCACAGGTGCCAGAGAAGTTGTGGCAGCCATATCCCTGGAAGTGTCCAAGGCCAGGCTGGATGGGGCTTGGAGCAACCTTGGCTGGTGGAAGGTGGCCCTGCCTGTGGCAGGCGTAGGACTGGATGATTTTTAAGGTCCCATTCTACTCCTCTGTACTTCCTGCTCATTTAAAATAAGAGCAATAAACAAGAGTATAAAATTTGTAAGGGCTTTTATTAATCTTTAAAAACATAACATATTTTAGACACAATGTACCTACATGACAGTGATCACTAACACCCACAGCACCTTCACTTGGACAGCTTTCTCTCCTTATCCTTGGATTTCTTTGCCTTCACCTCCTGATTTGTGATCATTGGTGACATGGCTGAAAATAGCAGAAGAAAGATTAGCTGAACACCACATCTTATGTTCAAAAGGCTGAGGCCTCAGGTGCAGACACCTGAAGCTTCATGAAATCCTCCCATAACAGGTTATGCTGTACCTACCATGCCCATACAAAGGCAGCTTTAGTTTGCAATTCTTTATGAGAACACAGAAAAACCACTGGGGATATTAATTGGTGGCAAGGAACGAAAAGGAGAACACTCACCTTTGACTTCTTTGTATAAATGACTTGATTAGTTTTACCTGGATCAGGTCACTTGTATGTCCCTGACACAAATGCACTGTGTGATGAGGGGAAATAATAATTTCCCAAATCTGTGCAACGAGACTTAAAGGGGCAAAGGGAAAGAGACTAGAATATGCAATAAGAAAAAGCACAGAGAAAAGAAACCCCATCTCCTTTGGCATCCTGCCATCCCAGGAGCTCATGCAACTAAATTTTGGATATCCTGCAGTTTCCATGAACGCATCATCAGCTTGTTAAAAACTGTGTAATTGGCTGTGACAGCACATGAGGACACCCCTGAGCAGCTGCCATGTTTGACATGTTAAAGATCTTGAAGCTCATTAGAGTTAAGGGGCATTGTGAAGTTAATCTAATTACTCTCCCAGGAGCAGGATAATGGAGAAGTGGGTGCTGCTAGTTAAACTAGTGTGTGCTAGTAAAAGCACAGGTAATGCTTTGGCAGGTACCAAGCACAGTTTCTGGAGCATGTGTGTTTTTTCAATAAAACAGGAATATTTTTGATAAATACTGGTACCTTGTTTTTTTATCTGTAAGGATTCCACCAGGTTTTGCAGGCTTTCCATCTTGTTCTGTAGCCACTTTGGTGTGGGCTCACTCGTTTCCATGGGCTGAGAAGCTAGGGAAAATAATAATAATAATAATGTCATCAATAATAATTTTAAAAGGCTATTATAAATTACCTTAACATTTGCTTGAAATTTAAGTTCTTTGGAAATAAAATCTACACCGACATTTTCAGTAAACCCCAGAACTTTAGAGGAAACACAACAGATATTACAAATACTTTTTACTGCAAACATTGGTGTCAAGCACCCTTACAGCCTTTTAATCTGAATAAGACAATTGACTTATTTTTTGACGATGTTTACTTCCCAAACAGGGACTACATCACTACTGCTCACAACCCAAGACTCTCTGTCCATAACAAACTCCCCGTGCTCAAGTACTTCTCAAGTCTTCTATGTAAAAAAGCCCTGCTTGCAGCTGTTTTGGGCACTCGGAAAACCCCTGGATGCTGCAGTTGGTTTGCTACAAGGCTGACAGTAACTTCCTAGGAGATTTTCTTTAACACTCAGAAGTACAAAAAGAGTACCCAGAGCAGTTACTCCTCACAATAAACAGAGCCTATCTCTGAAGCACAGTGGCTTAAATTCTAAATACAGAACAGTATCAGTGTCTGAGGCCAGTTTCCACAGATTGGATGATCTATGGGCAAGAAAAGAAAAGCAGTTAAGATTAATATCTTCAAACCCTGCTGCTCAAAGCCACATCCTTATGGTTATGCTTAGATTACAAAATCCATGTCACCAGTTAAAAAGGTACTGACCGTCCAGTACTTGGAAGGAAACAAACAGCATTTGTTGATTCCTCTCAAAAGCACATCCATATCCAAATATTGGACTCAAGAGCCTAAACCCAAAAATGTGAGATTTGATGCTTATTACACAAGTAACATGCAAGTTAGCCATTTTGGATGTACTGGTTCCAGTCTCTGGGGAGCTGCTTTCTATCAAGATTCAGATTTTGTAGCAAATGCAACAGGGACTTCGTAACAGCATCTGCTAAGAGGTATTTGAGTAAATTCCTAGGAAATGATACTGTATTGGGACTATATTCTCTATAATATTCTATCATGTTCCAGTTTGACATCAATGCTGCCAGTGAAAACTTACCAAGATATGCAAGGAGCAGAGAAACATATTGGGACAGAAGATCTGCGGGATGTGAGTGGGAAGGAGCCGTGAAAGCAAAATGAGGGCAAAACCTTCATTCTGGAAGGATTATGCTCAAGTTTGGTCATGCTAGCCAGCATCCACAGTGAGAATGTGGAGCTCTCATCTGGAGGCTCCCAGGTCTTATACATGGAAATTAAAAGCAAACAACATAAATATGTTTCTTGCTTAGAGGGATGAAAGTGACACGACAGCTTTGTTTTTCTAATTCCCAGGAAGCTCGTAGCATTATGAATAAAATAATACAAACAAGCTCAGGACTGAGGTTGAATTAAAAAAGCCTTAGAAAGTGAACCTCAAATGAGTCCTATAAGAAGCAGGTTACTCAGCTAAGTGAAAGCATTTCTCTCACTGTCCTAAAATGTGCTTTTCCACCACGCTTGCAAAAGTAGCACTTTTGATTTAATCCTAATCAAAATTAATGAATTACACTTTCCTTTACCAAATATTCTTATGTTCTGGATTAGAAACACCAGAATTTGTGCTGTACTGATTTTTCAACTTCATGTACCACTGCCATTATGATGTGTTTGGTAAAAAAACCAACTTCCTGCATCTGGACATTGACATATGGCAGGAAAAGAAGAAAGGAGTTCTGACCAAAAATAAAAGCAAGCACTAAAGGCAATGGTGTGGTCCCATTTATTTCCCTACCTAAAACATCTGAGGAACCCAGCAAACAACAGAAGCTTTGGAAGCTTCCAGATTATCTCAAGCTTTTGTGTAAAGCCAACTTTCTTGCAAAACACATCTCATACTGCTCCTGAAGCACATAAGCTCCATCTCCCTGTTTCAGAGGGCAATATAAGTACATAACAGAACTAAACCTGTTATTCTTACACTGCATTCCTCATGGATGTTAAAGGGGATTTTCTCCCACCATTGCTGCTGAAATCCACAGAGGGAATGTCACTGTCTGAGCTTGTTAATTCTTGAAGAATCCTCTTTAGATCCTGCAATGGCTCTTCCTTCAAAATGCCCAGTCTAGAAGGTACCTAAAATAAAATAATTCAGTTAAAAAGTATTTACAAAGGCACTCTGTTGTCAATTCTTGCTTCAACTCATCCAGATGTAACTCATCCATATTTTTTCCCCTTTTACTCTTGTTTTCTGTTTTGTAACCCATGACCCCAGGTATTGCTGCAGAGGGCACAGACTCAGGAACACCTGGGGATGTTTGTCAGGCACTCATTCCTGTAGCAGATGAGCTGCCTGCAGATACAAACCCCTTTATTGCCACAGCCATCTCAGAGATGAAGAGCAATATTATTCTCATTTTACTGCTCAGGACTTGAGGCAAAGGCCTTGTTCAAAGAACCCGTGCTTTCAGTGAAAACTGGATTTTTCACCATTTCACATGTTCAAAGCACTGCTCACTACTCCCACTGACCTTTGCTCCATCTGGGGATGGAGCTGGTTGGAAACATTTTGCTACCCCATATTCACTGAAAAAAAAAAAGAATTTTTTTTTTATGGGAACACACTGGTTTCACCAGGGCTTATATGGAGAACAAATCCTCAGCTTCATAATGGGTCAAAGTGACACCGAGTCAGATCAAATCCTCCTTTCCCACATTCCAGCCAGGAAAGCAGACTATCACCCAGGTAGAGCCTGTCTCAAGTGTTGAAGCTGCTTAATTTTGTACAATAACTAATGATGCAGGAACCAAGAAGATTAAAGTAGACTTTGATTCAAGTGCTCCTGCAACCTGTTGGTTCCTCACTGTGGTACTAAATTAAACATCAGTTCTTTTTCCTTTTTTATCTTCAGAAGTATAAATTGATTAACTCAGAGAGAATGGGAGTGCCTGATGCTGCAGGGATTTCACAGAAGGAACTATCCTTTGTTCCTTGATGTAAATGTTTGCCACCACATCAGGAAATAAACCAGAAAATATTCCTGAAAAACGCCTGCACTGACTTGTAGCCTCCTACAGACTTTGAGGCTGAAATTAATGAAAATATCTGTGAGATACATCAGGTCACTTCTGGAGATTTATACAAAACCTGTAAAGAAAATAGCAAAATACCTTTTTTATGAGAGATTAGAGTTGATGTTTTCTGTAATGAAAAATCAGAACACTAGAATTTTATTTATTTCTTAAGTTAGATGTGCAAAACCGAAAGGAAGAAAAATGATGTGGATAAAACCGACCAAAATCAATGAAGTCCAGCTTGGAGAAAGATTCAAATATCAGGTAGATGATTAAACGTATCAAGAACTATGTACAAAACTATTTTCAGTGTCAAATGTGATTTACAGCAAAAAAAAAAAAAAGAAAACTGAACTGCTTACAGATCAGTATCTTCAAGTTTAATAGTTTATAAATGTTGGTGGTGGTAGAGCTAAAGGAAATTCTTAACACAATCTCTAGGATTTTTTGCCCCATTGTTTTTTACACAAAAAACCAAAAAGCATATTTGAAGCTACAGAAATTATTTCATCTTTGGTATTAGGAATTTGCTCCTGGACACTGAGCAGATGCTCTCCCATGTAGAAACTGCACTGTAGAATGTAGAAACATTTTTGCTGTTTGGGACATGCTGGTGTCCCATGCTGAGGCAGGCAGGCACCTGAGGGGCAGAGTTGGGCAGGGGAAGGGCAGGTGGCTGGACAGCAGAGTGCAGGTGGGACAGAGGCACAACATGCTGCAGCTTCCCTGGAACAGAAGCTGAAAAGTAGCCTGGGCCCTGCAGCTCCTGAGAAAAAACAATAAAAGTTCCCCACCTGGGTCATTCTTCCTCTGAAGGACTTTCTGTATTGCTTATGTAGAGCTGTATTTTGAATACAGCACTTTGTTTCTCTTTCAAAGCCAGCAGCTGGGGTGGGTCACTAAAATTAGTGATAATTTCTTATGGTAAAACTGCTGTTGCCAAGTCACTATTCATATAGAGCAGTAGCCTCACTGCAGCCTGAAGAATCCATGGTTATAAATAAGGCAAAAGTAAAAAACATCCCCTATTCATCTCAACAGTAAAGACAGGGATTGGACTCAATCTATTATTTTGTTGTCCTTACAGTAAACAGCATTTAAAAAAAAAGGGATAATATCCTTCCAGGGCCAGTCCCAGACCTGCTGAACACCTGTGGGATTAGAAAATTTAACTGTGCTAATGAGACAGAACTTTACTTTTCCTTCCTTAAAAAATTTCCTCTAAAAAGGGGCAAGAATATCCACACACTACAAGAAAAGTAAGCTTCCAGTGACAAGCCTTTAAAGTAAGAAATGCTAGATTTGGAAGTATCACAATTCTTTCATCATTTTTTAAAGGAATTTGAGAATGATGCCTTGCATAGAATTTACATCTGAACAAGTTAGAATCCTGAAAGGACTCTTCCCTCTGGAAGAGGAGCAGCTTACCTGCAGGGCACCTGGGATTTCTGTGCCAGTCAGACCAGACCTAACCTTAGGGGTCTGTATGCCAGGAACAGAAACCTCACCTAAAAAATGTAAAAGGCAAATAAACAGCACCAAGCTCTTTAAAAATTCCCTCATATGGAAGAACTGAGAAAGCAACTGTGCCTAGAGTCAGGGGAAGGTTCTACAGCCTGTACTATAAATTTATCTAAATTCTCTGAAGTTGAGATTTCCCTGAGCTAAGAAGCAAAAATAGAGGCCTTTCACCATTAAAAAACTCTTCAAGTGAGGATCTTACAGTACATGTGAAAAGAGCACATTAAATCCAGTCCTTCTCTTCCCAGGTGGCTGTGGAGGAAAACACCCAGAAGTCACCCTGAGCTGCGAGTTTCCTCACATTACCTTATCAAGGGCTGTCTCCATCTTAGATAGTTTTTCTTTCAGATGTTTGTCTTGTGATCTCAGGATCTCCAGGTCCCCAGCAATCCTGATATTTTCTGCTCTGATACAGCTCAATTTTTGACTTAGTTTGCTATTTTCTTCTCTGAGGTAATGTTTCTCCTGAATTTAAGATGAGGGAAAAGTAGGATTCAAAACCTTATACATTACACGCATTTGTCTTCTGTGAATTTTTAACATCCTTTTATCTTTCAAATATCTGAATGAATTCTGTGAGAAGCTTAGATATTGCATCTCGCAGAAAGACAGGTCTTACAAGGAAAAATGCAATTGGACTGGTCTCAGTGAAACAGTATCTCAGATTTTGGGTCCATTTTGAAACTAGAATTTTAAGCTTCAGGATCCAAGCTGAAGACATAGGACAGGTTACAGTGAACAGATATAAGTGATCATTCAGTGAACTACAGCTGTTGGTAACTGAGAGATTTGTCACAGAAAATTAAAAAAGACTCATCGTGACAGAGAGACCCTGACAGAGGAGTTGATATCCAAAACTGCCTCAGAATCCAGAGGGAAACACCATGGACCAGGGTCAGAAGGGTATAAAATGTGTAACTTGACATTTTTAGGAAGAACTGATAGGTAACAGCCTGATTATTATTCCAACTACTCTCGTTCTTCCAAGAAGAACAAACATAAATTAACACTTGTCTCTGTGCAGAAGGCTGATTGCCGTGGACACCAAGGAGAACTATTTTTGGTCCCCCATGGGCTGTCTGTGCTTTTGCCCATGCATTTCTCTAGACAAATCTCTCTAAATGTAGTGAAATACTTTTACTTGGAGCTCTTGTGACCTTAGCTGTGTTTGCCATTGCCTCTTCCAAGAATTTAATCTTGCTCTGTAGTGCATCCATCTGTCCTCTCTTGGCTGTGATCTGCTTCTGCATTCTCGCTGCAGCTTCCAGAGCTGGAAAACACAAGGTTAATTCTCAGGATCATGGCTGCAATACTTACAAATACTCTCTTGTTGATAAGACAAACGTGTGTGACTTTTGGGAAGTTCAATCCCTAGTTACCATTGCCATCAGATCTCTCCATGGTCTTTAGAGCAGTACTGGCCTGTTTCAGTTCAGTTTGGGCCGATTTCAACTGCATTTTCAGTCTGTTTGCAGTGGTTTCCATCTCCTTGATTTCACCCTGATAATTCCTCTTCAAATCTTCAAATGCCTCTGATGAGATTAAGTAAAGATTGAAGTTAGAATGACAAAAATATTTCATTCTTCTAGACTAAGATTACTGATCTGCTGCCAACTTGTGATAAAGGAAGTTCTCCCAAGGGCTCCTTTCTGAGGGTACAGGCATATGCAGAGAGCAAAGCAAGTGACCAGCAGCATCTGCCCAGCTGCTGTGCAGATTTAACTAAGAATATCCTTGAATTGTGGTGGTTGTTTTGGGTCCTGACCCTGCTTTCTATACATTTTATATAATATATTCATATTTATATATTTCAAAAGTATTTTTATTTTTGTAACTTTATACATCTGTATATATTTCAATAATATATCTTGATGCGATTTGCCACTCATTAGTGGTGAAAACACTGAAGTAACTTATTACTTATTAAAAGCATCAGCTTTTAATAATGTTGTAGCAAATTTGCAACAAAACAAAGTTTCACTGTAATTTGACCACAGATGGTTAATGGGATCCACTATTGCTCTTACATAGCACTCTTGAAAAAGTTACTGTTCTGTGATTTACTATATCTGCTTTTTCTACCTCCTCAGTCAGGCAGTTTTAAATACTTTTCCTCATAGTGAGATGGAACATAAAGATTGTGTTCCCCCCATTTCAGTGCCAGAATCCCACGCCATGACACAGCTCCCAGGAACAATCTGACCATCCTGTGCTGGCAGGAACCTTGCGCTGTACCAGCAGCCATATTTGGATTCAGCCAGCAGGCTGCTCTTTTATTTTTAACACGAGCCCAAATTAGCAGCTGTGGGAGCTGAGCCGAGGCTCCCTACCTGCAAGGCCAGCTAGCTCCCTCTGGCCAGCCTGGAGCTCCTGCAGGAGCTCATCTTTTTCCAGTTTTCCATAATTCAATGCCTGGAGCCTCTTGGTGCATGTGTTAACCAGCTGAACCTTTTCCAGCTCGCTCAGCCTGGCCTCCATTTCACATATTCTGGCTTCTTTCTCATCTTTTGCACTCTGCTTACATAAAAAACAATTATGTGTAATATACATAATTATATAAAATAACCACAAAGATGTGCGGACACCACTACTTAAAATCCCAGCTTGGGGCAAGAAAGAAAACCAGAGTAAAACAGACCAATTACTAGTGTGAAAATTACTAATCCAGACAAAGAAGGTGCAGCACAAAAGGATCTGATTGCTTTAAAAAATAATTAACCTTGGCAGGTATAACATATGGACATGATTTCCATCCTCTTGTAGTAGTCCTCCCCACATGTGCACCCAAATGCTTTCTCACAAAAGAGGATGAAATTCCCTGTCTGGAGTGATTTTTCTTCTGAGGATGCTGACCTGCATAAGACTACCACATCCTGTATTTCTTGTCTGAGGAATAACCAGTGTCCTCAGTTTGGAATTCTGAGTGCTGCCTGTATGCTGCTTCTCAGTAACACTTTGTATTTCTGGTTCTGTTCTGGCATGGACACTCATCTCACCGAGGTCATTCCAGCTCTTGCCAGCCTTTTGGCAGCTGCTTTTCACCAGAGAATTATTAATTTTCAGTGGCAATGTTATAATATTACCCTCCTCTGCCCACTAACTGAGTGCTATTAGAACTCCAGGGGCATTGCCTGACCTTCTTCAAAACCACTGTATCAGCATGTTAAAGCAGATATTTAAAACCAGAAAACATTTACTGTTGTAAAGAGACATAAAAACAGCATTGTTTGCACACCTTAAGCTCTTCTGCTTTGAGTTTCCAGTCATTGATTTCTCTTTTCAGCCAGGATCTCTCCACTTCCATTGCTCCAGCAGTTGGACCATGCTGGCCCAGGATCTGGGTCAAGTCATCAATTTGCTTTTGGAAGATGTCAAGGATCCCTTCCTTCTCCAAGAGCCACAGTTTGAGTGCCTCACACTCCAACTACACCTTGTGCAAGCAGCCCTCTTGACCTTTTCTACCTTTTCAATGTCTGGCACATTTCTGGTTTTTCTGTAGTACATCTTCAACACCTGAGTTGTACCGAAAAATTAGGTCAGGATGCTCTGGTGCCTCTTTCTCCATTTTAATAACTGAATAGATTATTGTTTTTTTAAACACAGGAAATGAAAAATGTTAAACTGATGTAAAAAAATATGAATCAACTGGCAATGTCAGCACAAAAATCAGAGCACTTAAGGCTAAAGAATTTTAAGTGATAAAACTCGACTGGCTGCACTGTGAAGTTGGAGAAAAAAAACAATTACATGAATATTTTATTACGGATTTAATTCCTGCAAGCAGCAATGTGCACCATTTAAAGCACAAAGTACTGGGATTCAGAAACTGGTAATAGTGCAAAGTACAAATCAAAGAAAAGAGTGAACTTCCTGGTGGGAGGATTATCAACAAAATCTAATGGATTGAGAAAATGTAGAACAATTTGTGAGTTAGCTCAACCCTATGGTTTGGTGGAAAATAAAGGACTCAACTGGATCTTTATTCATAATGCAAAGGTTATCTAATTACAGCTCATTTTTGAGGGGTTGAACTTTGGAAAAAAAGAGAATGTAAAGGAAGAGGCTACTTTGACAGAAGCAATTCTGTCACCGAACTTGCTGGTTTATAAACACAAACTTCATTATGTTTTCATTAAATACTGCATGAAGTAAAGCATTATGAAGGCCTTTAATTTACTAACCACTCTTACAGACTCTGCTGAAAACACCACATTCCACAGTTTGTTTGGTAGATCTGGCAGCAGTAAACTTTGGGGAAATGGATAAAAAGTCATTTTGGAGGTTTAGAGTCACCAACCTGACTCTCCCTCTGCCTGTGACACTCTATCCTCATTTCCTTCAATGCCTTTTCCATGCTCTGCAGCTGCATGTTTCTGTTGTCCAGCTGCCTCCTGAGGTGCTCCATGCTGATGCTGTTATCTGTGTTCTGATCCCAAAATCGCCTCGGCTGCTCTTTTTCTAGGCTTAGTTCTATCTCTTGGTTATGGAGTTTGGTCTGTGAGAAATTAAAGACATCTCCTTCCTAAATCAATTTAGGATATTTTTGTTTTCTTAATGATAATTAAAAATGTAAATAATGTTAAAAACTCTAACATGCACATTTCAGAGCTACTCATTTCAACAATACAAATTTAAAGCGCGGCCTAAACTGAATTACCAATGGGCACTTCTGTTAATCATAACTTTTGCTGTTGTTTACTGCCTGAATATCAGATAAGTCTTGCAAAATACGTGTTAAGGGACCAAGCTTCCTTAACAGAGGGATCTAAATTGTGAGGTTAAAGTGGAAGTAGCTCAGCATCTTTATATGATTTGCATAGGTTTCTGTGGCTTTGAATTTATGACAAAGTTAAGCCTTAATTCTGAATGTCCCTCATTGCTACTGGCAAAGGCCCTCAGGCCTTCCACAGCTAATTCAAATTTCTAGTTAGAAAAAAATCCTCAAAGTTAATTAAAGGGGGAAACAAGCAAGGTGCAAACCTGAACACCAAAAGTAAGGAGAGGCTTTTAGAAAGCAAGAGTTTTTTTCAATACTATCACTTGTTTTTACCAATAACAGATGAATCTGGTCATTCTGAATTCCAGGTTCTTGGCTGTGTTGTGCATGGTCTGTCTGAGCTTCTGCTGTCTCAGAACAAACAAGGTGCAACTGCTTCTCAAGGCCTCTGACCTAGAGAAAGGCAAATATTTATGAAGAATTATCCTAAAGCATTCTATTTGAAACAATACATTGGATTTCTGCTAGTTTTCTTCTTGAAAGAAGTTCTACTCCAAAGAAGTATCTTTTGGCCCAGCAGAGTTATTCCCTGGAATAACAACATAATTGTGTTATCTTCTTTAAGTGGTTAGGCTCAGTTTCTTTTCAGAGTTAACTGAGGTTCTGGAGAGTAATTTGGCTTCCACCCTGATCCAGAGCTCTTTGGAAGTCTCTTACCTACACCATAAATGCTGACTGGAATGGTAAAATAACACTTTGAGAGGGGAAAAAAACCCCTTTTTTCACAGAGGAATTTTCCTTCACCATGGCTACATTCAGAAACCTCCAGGCAAACATGTTTTGTACCAACTGGTGTTCACTTTCTCTGAAAGGAGGCAACTTCTGCCAGTGTATGAGATGATGGACCAGTCTAAAAGGTCATTTAACAAAAATACTCTTAGGTGCAAAGTTTAAGATAATGCAATTTATCCTATTATCCAGACCATTTTTCTGAAGCAATCCCTCATCAAAAGACTTTGCTCTCATCTCTGGAACATTTTAGATCTCCACACACTCATTTTCACTGGCACTAATGCTAACAGGCAGACCCATACACACCTTATTTTCACAGATCCTCTTCACTTCTCCTAACTGGGAATGGAGCTGACAAACTGTAGATTCCAGGTGACACACTCGATGTGGAGGCACCCAGTTTGGGGTTCTTGCTTTTTCTCCATGGGAAGTTTTAGGTGGAGAAATGAGAAACTGTAAGAACCATCAAAGGAGAAGCAGTTCCAGTGTCCTCATTCTCAGCCTGCCTAACACATGGGTATTTTGTCTCTCCTCTATATCACATGGTTTCGTGGGGTTTCTGTTTTCTCTTCCTTTCTCTTCATTCACAGTTTGTACAACAAGTGCTTCATTTAAACAAAAACACTGAGAAACCAAAAGAATAGGGCAGAGAGTGGAGTGTAGGAGCAGCATAAGCTTTCTCCCAAATTAAGGTTACTCCTAACATTTTCTACACTATAATCAAAACCCAGACTTAATGACCTGTCTCCACCAGGCATTGGATGCTACTTGCAAGCTGCAGGCACTGTCACCTTTGCGAGGCAGTGCTGCCACCTCCTGCTCACGTCATTTCTTAGCTGCTTAATCCTCTTCCAAAAAGAAAACAATGGTTGTAACTTGACCTTGGCAAATAGTAACTTATTTCACTTGTCAGAATTGTAATTATTTCGACGTTCTGTTATTAAGTACCGAATTAGGGATAGTTCTATTTTGAAAGGTTACTGTATAACTAAAGTGAATGCTGTGGCAAAAATTAGGATGCCTCAAACAAAGAAGGACAAAACTCTTAGTGAAACCAGCAAGAAAAATCTACTTTAACCACCAAAACATAATATTTGTGGTAGTAAATAACCAGGAGATTGTCAGCACAGAAGGAAAAAGCAGCAGAAAGTCACAAGCAAATAAACATCTCGTTGGAACAATTGTTTAAGTCCTCCAAAACATGACTTGCTACCTCCTAGTCACCAAATATCATCATCATTACAAAGGAATTCACTGTGGAATACGTGAAAAATGTCTGGCTATGCTTTATACACGAAAAAACAGAGAGCAGGTACCTAATTTGATGTTGCTGAAGCAGAAGTTCTCTTTGGGTCTGTGACTCTTTTGTCAGTGACTGAAGTTCTTCCTCCACCTATTGTGAACAGAAGACAGAGCAAAGCCCTGATGAAAAGGCAGCCTGAACAGCAGATTCCAGAGTGTAATCTCCTCCCTTTTGGGTCCACCTTGAGCTGTGGAAATGTGGTAAATCCCAGCAGCAAACCCAGCCTCCAGGTGGGACCAGTGTAAAAGGCTGCCACCTTCACTGCAGAAGTGGCATTTGCACCTCTTTGTGCCATAACCCTTTCCCTAGGCCAGGTTAGAAGGGAGTTTTCAAGGTTATTTCCTAAAAGCCAGAACACAGAGCATCAGAAGGACAATTAGGACACTGTTCACATACTAGGACCAGCTTTTCTTTGAGGTGTGACACCTTGAGTCCAGATCCTGCAGAACATCACCAAATGTTGTGCTCAGGCTGTGAGTGAGCAGGCTGGTCATGTCCTGCTCACAGAGCTTGCTGCCCCTGCTGTCTCTGCAGTCCATTAGGATGCCATGTAATTCCAGAAGGAATTCCTTGTGGCTCTGGACCACCTTTGTCAGATGCTCATTCTGGCTGCCAGCCTCCCTCAGCACCTCATCCTGCTGCTGGCTGGCAGCTTCCAGGCCTATTTTTTTTTAACTGTATTTGTAAAATCTCTTGGCTCTGTCACTCCTTTTGTCTGAATTCAGAAACAAAAGTAAAATAATTTAGAGAACAGCATTCACCTGGAGTTTTAGCCTCACAAGTGTAATACTTCAGTCGATTAACTGCTGTTTTTTACAACTAAATAATGATTTATAAAATTATTGTTTTCTAACCCAGGAGTGCTATAGTGTTATTCCTGGAGGGAAGCTTCTCCCTGAGGAAGCCTGCTGTGTTTCTCAAAGCTCATGGAGACACTCTCCATGATAAATCTGTCTTGGACTTCATACCTGCTGTCCTGGAGTGCACCTCTTTCCAACTGCATTTCCACCAGCTCTGCCGATCAGACTTAAACAGATTTCCTGCTGCTCGCATAGCTCAGTGGTCTAAAAAGAAAAAACAATCAAACAACACCAACCAAAATACTGAAGACATGACCCAAACAAAAAGGAGCTGCTCAAAACAATGCTGTTGAAACTATTCCAAGACTCAGCAGTGACAAAGTCTCATCTCAATTTAAGAAGCTGCCCCAAATTGCAACTCACTTCATGCAGCCTCTTCTGCACATCTGGATATTCTTGCTCATTGGAACACCACCTGTGAAGAAGAAGATGTGTATTTACTTTTTAATCTACTAAGAGTCAACTTTATCTAACAAAATTAATTCTGGCCATCTAATTTTAAAACTGTGGGAGGACTTAAAGATATTTAAGGGGAGATAATTACCCTCCTTTTGTAACTCTGGTTTGTTTTGCCAGGATGAACCCAGATGCAGAAAGGAGAGGGGAAAACGGGGAGGGAAAAAGAAGAGGGAAAAGAAATAAGAGAAAAAAATAGAAAGAAAAAGTAGAGAGAAAAGAAGACAGAAAAGGAAGGGAAGGGAAAAAAGGGAAGGGAAAAAAGGGAAGGGAAAAAAGGG
>JAHLSL010000020.1:24126495-24177033 GCA_025920805.1 Petroica traversi
GCTGCTCCCGCAAGCTCCGCTCGCTCCCCCAGGAATTGCGGCGCCGAGCCCCTCAGCCCCAACATGGCCGCTGCCCCCTCACGGCGCCCGCACCATTTTGTGCTCGGGGGTCCCAGGTGGTTCGGCGATGTCGTCGCTTGAGGGGTGGGGGTAAAAATCCTCTCAGGGATTCCCCCTCCCAGGGAAGGGCCTGGATCATTTTTCCGTATGATATTTGGCCGGTAAGGTG
Organism: Petroica traversi; assembly: GCA_025920805.1. Taxonomy (NCBI): domain Eukaryota; kingdom Metazoa; phylum Chordata; class Aves; order Passeriformes; family Petroicidae; genus Petroica; species Petroica traversi. The sequence continues at coordinate 24,126,725 of JAHLSL010000020.1, forward strand.
GTATATTTTGGACGGGTGACCGTGAGCTGAGTGAAGGCGAAAGTCGGGGGTGAGGAGGCTTCCAGAAAAGTCCAGAGGGTCAGAAGCAAAAGGTTCAAAAGCCATTTTGGATCTCTATTTCAAGAATAATCGCCCAGGTGTCAACAGGTTGTCCCTCATATCAGGTTATCCAAAAGACCCCCTTCGCACAAGTTTCCAGGAACAGGCATATGAACTAGGCCCACAACGAAATCTTCAGCTGGAGAGATTAAGTCTGAGAAAACTCAGGAGACACACAGGTATGTTGATTTATTTAAATATCTGCCTAAGATGAAAAACACATAACTGTTCCTCAAGGGTACCACATCATTTTCATTTGCAAGAGAAAGAAGCATTGACCTAGTGCTGAAAGACAGACAAAAGGAGAAACTGCAGAATGTAAGAATTAACCAGCTGGAAACAGACCTCAAGTCTCCATTTTCCTTGCTCTACTGCAATCCCAAGTGGAAAACAGCTCGAGGAAAGGAGTTTTATTACACAACCCCAAAGAGGCAGCAGCAAAAAGATTTTCCTTATCCACAGGGATAAGAGGCAAATGAGTGTTTAGGTAAATATAATATCCTACAATATCCTGAAACTCCACGACATCCTCAAGCGAGATTTTAATCGTCCAGCAGTCCCAGGTGCTAACAAAGCACGAAAACTCATCTGGGAGGGGGCCAGCACCTGCCTCTGGCAGGCAGTGCTGGGCTTTGTTTCTCCTGGATTTTAGACAGGGCACTGAGGTTTTGCTCCTCACTGTGGGGCTGGGAAAGGAGGGGGGCACTCATCACCGGCTTTCCCTCCCGGTTTTTCCGTGTTCCCAAGCCCTGCTAGGAGCCACTGCTCCTCACTCCAGCCCCTCTGCCTGCCTCGGTAGCCGTGGGAACAAGCTCCTCCCTCAGGAGCCGATCATGTGCATGAGGGAGAGCCAATAAACGCCGTATCCAAGGTTTGATTTCTCGCCCAAGTGTCATTCAAAGCCTGGCTCCAGCGGGACACTTGATACCTTTTCCCCATCGGGATCCTGGCAAGGTGCTTTTTGCAGAACACCACCTGTCCTGTTTTTTGTCCCTTGTTTCCTGGGAGTCTAGGTCTGGAGCACCCAGCAGTCTGTCATTCTTGAAACAGAGTAACTCTCTTAGGATCACGTTTCTGAGCAACTTTCCTCCTACTTGGGAATAACTCTGAGAAGGTAGCAAGCTGCAAATAAACTGCTTGTGTTTAAAACAATCTTTTCCTCCCAGAGAGAGGACTGGGAGCTCTGCAGGGGACTAGAGCTTCAGAGGAAGGGATTGGAGCGATTTATGCCAGCGGATATTCTATTCATACCCACCAGCCTCTTCAGAGTTGGTGAAAGGCTTTAATAGTGGCTTGAACCGTTTAGTAATCATCTTATTTGGGGTGGGATCATTGTAAGGTTGTGATGTTGTATTGGGATGACTCTCTTTTGATTCCTGGTTCCTAATTTGAACTCTATTTTCAGCAGAGTGGTGACATCAGGTAGATGAAAATTCAGATATAGAGGGAAAACCTGCAGTTCTGAGTGATTGGTGATAAATTGGTGTTGTGCTCCAGATTCACATCCTTCAGTTGTGGCAGCACTTGTGCTCTCCTTAGAGGGCTGGATCCATTCCTCACCTTGGCTTGTTGCTTTTCTGTTTGTTTAGAGGAACTGAGCAACCCAGGGCAGTTCGGTGCCAGAGGCAATATTAAATGGAGAGTTTCTTTCATGTTCTCCAAAGAAAAGTCTTTATTTTCAGACTTCAAAGACAAGCATCTTTTCCAACACCAAAAGGATGTGGATTCATTGATTTCACAGGTTACTTCTGTTTCTCAGCTTTGTTCTTTCCTTTCACTCTCAGATCTTTATTTTCCCCTTTCTCCGTCTGATTTTTCACATTTTTACCTCAGGCCTATCCAAACAAACAAGCTTATTCTGTGGTTTGGCAGGAAGATGAACTCAAATCCAACTGGGAATCTGAGTGGAGGTTCCCTGTGTAGCCCTAGGAATTTTTCTCTGGAAACACCTTTTGAACATTGATGACTGCAGTCCCTTTTGATGCCATGCAGAGCCTCAACATGTTTTTCTTCCTGTTATTTCTTCTTTTATATGCCAGACTGACGTTTTCCAGAGCTCAGGAGGTGTACAGGTTACAGTCAGCCCCAGCTGATTGGAGGTAAGTATAGGAAAGGCATGTTTTTTATCTATTTGTCCCTGATCTTTTAATATAATAAGCCTTTAGGGGAATTGCTACCCCAAGAAGGAATGATTGATTCCTGAAGTGGTCCTGAGGTGATCCAGGAGGGCTGTGTCTTTTGACACTTGTGTTTTGTTCCATCCCACTGCAGATTTAGGTGAATAGCCTCAGGACTCCTGAGGAGAGGAGGAAGCTGGGCCCACTGGTGCCTGAAGGATGCCCATTATTTAAAACTCCTGATGCTCCTCAGCTTACACAGAACCCTGTCTGGAAGGAAAAGAGAAGTTCTTCAGTGATAAAACCAGGGAGCAAGGGAAAAGGAGCACTTCTTTTTCAGCATTTTCATGCCTTCTGTATGGCCATCAGCAAGTCACCCGTTGGTGGAAGGTAGGAGGGCCCATATTATTTCACAAAACTTCTCCTTAGAGCCAAACTGTGAATCTGCTTCCTCTGAACTTACAGGATAGAGCTAAGCAGCAGGTGGATTTAAAGTAAGCCTAGTGTTTAGTTCATCTGCCAAAAGGGCAGGAACAGGTGTGTACAAAATTTAGGAGCTGCATTTCCTGTGTTCGATTCGATTAGGCACTCTGCACACTCAGGTCAGATCATGCTTCATTTTTGAGAGAGAAAAGCGTAGTAAATGCCTATTAACGAAGGAAAACTTTGCATATAAATCCATCGGTTTAAATTGCGACAATTTCTGGTTTCGGCAGACGGGGGCAGTGTTGCTCTGATGAACTTCGTTTGCAAAAGAAACTTGGGATAATTGAAGGAATTTAGGAAAAGACAGAGCAATTAGCAGCTGCCTTGATTGGTGATAAATACAGGGTTTGATTGGGACTTTTGAAAAGTGAAAGCAGTGGTAAATTTTCCTGCTTTAGCAGTGTAGTGCTCCATGAGGGAAAGGGTTCTGACACAACTGTTCCAAATTTATTTTCTCTTACAACGAAATTGTGCAGAAGTTCAAATATTTTATTCTGTGTGGAAAGCACTTTTCTGAGCCCGGGTCTCTTTTGTTGCATGCCAGCGAGGAGTATCTGAGCTCTCTTGAGAGAAACTCCTGTGTAGAATGAGAGCCCACTGAGGAAGTAGCACAGTATTTGGCAGCCCTTTTTGGGTGATTGATCAAACATTTTTCCTTAGCTGGTTGTGAGTTTCTGATACATGGAAGCACCTGGATGTGACCTTCTTAAAACTGGATTAACAGGATGAAAAAATAGCAAATCTGGAGGTGGTAAGATAAGAGGAGAAAATTCTGGGCTTGGTGAGAAATTTGATGGGGTTTTTGGCAAAAATTATGTTGGATTCGGCACTTGAAATGAACCACAGTGCTGGAGGAGAAGTAAAGCTGTCTGTCAGAAATATGCTGATAAATTTTAATCATGAGATGCAGCAGGCCCTGTGAGAAGACAGGTGTGGTGACAAATGTTTTGTCTGAGAAATGGATGTGATCCAAAGCATTGCATCGGCCTGTTAAGGCTGGTGTGTCCTTACATGGCCTTAACTAGTCCTGCTGGCCATGGAAAGGAGGAGGAATGGCCCCAGGAGAGCTCCTGGAGCCTTTGCCTGTCCCTGCAAGGGCTGCACAGAGCGTGGAAATGAATTGCTCTTTGTGGTGGCTTGAAGTGAGGGTTTTCACACTGAAACATTAAGAGTGTAAAATCTCCGAAATCTGATTTGAGTCAGGCTAAAGGGTGAGTTCTGGATAATGGCAATCTGTCAGCCTCTGGGAGAGAAGCTGAGGGGGCAAAGCTCAGTATAAGGAAGACTGAGGAACCATGAAAAATAAAGTGCATTTATCTCCATGGCTGCTGAGAGTGAGACCTGGGACACATGGGGCAAATAGCAGGCTCTGGGAACCTGTAACATCTTAAAGGGAATGGAATAGGAATGGGGTGGCACGAACAAATGTACTGATTCCTGGGTTTAGAGTCCCAGCTCCAAAGCTTTTCTCCCATCGTTCACTAAGGTTTTGTTAACACAAGGCATCGAGAGCTTGCAAAACCCAAAGGAGAAATAATGCACATCCCAGGCACGGTGAGATCAAAAGTCTGAGAGGCAGAGACACTGCTGTGGGATTCCTCAGCTCTGCCAGCAGGAATGGCAGTGGACTCTGGTCTCCCCTCTCTATTGTCTCATTTGAGATCCAATTAAAAATCAGGAAAGGTTTTGCACACCTTCAGTGACACATGCTGTGATATATGTTAAGTGATGGGCCAAGTCCCTCAGCCTGCACTATGGAAGAGCAGATGCACCCACATCCACATGTCCTATAGTAGACAACTGCCTACATTAATAAAAGCATCCCAAGTTTTTGAGGTCATTTCTTATTCCATATATTGTGAAAGCATTGGCCTTTTCTGGCAGCGTAAATGGGGAAAAGAAATATGTCCAGGGAGGCTGGTAGGCTCCATGCAGAGGAAAAGCGCTTCATGAGAGCAGAATTATTAGCAGTGCTCCACTGAGCTGATTTGGAACAGGTCCATTGTGTTTTCAGCAACTGGCAGTTTGGATTGTTACAATTCCTTAGCAAGGACAATAGAAAGATGGTGGTTTCCGGGGCCATAATAAAAGGGTGAGCCCCAGCTTTTGCACACTGCATTTTATAATTGCGTGCTTGATGTGCACAATTGGGCAGCACTGCCTTACTTGCCTTAATCCATCTCTCTCTCTCTCTCTCTCTCTCTTTTTCCCCTCACTTCCTCACCCTCCCTCAGAGCAGCAGTAGCTGCTGCAGCTCTGGCAGCTCATCGGGGAGAACACCGAAAATGAAAAGAGTTCAGCTATCGCCTTAAGTTTTTCCCAGAGGATTCATTTCACCTGCTTCTCCAGTTCTCCCAATGGCTTTTTTTTCCCCTTTTTAATCCAATAAGTATGGAGTTATTTCACATTTTAAACCCCTCTAAAGGGTTTTAGGAATGGACTTGCTCTCTCCTCCTCCCCCAGCCTTTTTTTTTCTTTTTTTTTGACAAGTGAGAAAATTGTGAAGTAAGCGAACAGAGTAAGTGAGAGCTGAGAGGGAGAAGACGCTTCCATTCTTTTAGTGCACTGGGCTGAGGCAAAAAGGCCATTGTAATGGTAAATCGCATGCCGAAAGGAAGAAAAGACTGATAATCAATCACAAATGAAGCATTCGTTTGGATTTTGGCAATTTGCTGGCCAGGGGCTTTTAAATCCATAAACTTTTTATTTTCTTTTTTTTTTCTTATTTTCTGTTTTCTTTAAAAGCACAGTTTTGATCTGCTGAAGGCACGAAGACAGCCCTTTACTAAGCTCTTGTGCCCAGCGTACCTGGGAATGGGGATCACTCAGTGCTGAAATGCCAGCAAAACCCTGATGGAGAAGCAGCGTGGTGAAATGTGGATGGGGCTGTTTTTAACCCAGCACCTTGGACTCTGGCTCTGAAGAAGAACTTTCCACCTCAGGCTCTTGTTTCTTGTCTTCAGGGATGACTTGTGGTGGGCTTCTGGGGACTTTGATTTCCAGCCTGGTCACTCTGTGACTGCCAGCGTGGGTTTTGTGTTTGCCTGAGTATGTGATTGGGACAGATGAGGATGTTGGACAACATTAAAAGCAGCATATCCCCTTCAGAGTGCAGCATCACCCACAAGGGAAGATACATCTACCTGGAGGCACTGCTGCACGGAGGTGCTCCATGGGGATTCACGCTGAAGGGTGGGCTGGAGCATGGAGAGCCATTAATCATCTCAAAGGTACTTTTCTCTGTTTCTACGCCATGCTAGCAAGGTGGGAGTGGTGCCTGACTCAGAGGGCAGGAGTTGTAGAAGTAACATTGAAATGTTACATTTGCCGTTGTATTTGCCTTGAGTTTTAAGTGTTGAGCACCTGTTCAACTCAGCAGGTTTGCTCAGGGGCTGCGTGTTTGAGAAACACAGGAGAGCTCTTGGCATTGTTTAACTATCCAAGTGCAGGTTTTTTCCTACAGGAAGTACCGTGGTTTGCAGAAATTGGCTGTATTTATTTCATTGCTGTGAATGGCAGGGAGAGGGGATTCTTACAAAGTGATCTTGTGTCATGAAGTCGTGGCATATCTGAGCATGGTCAGTAATCCATCGCTACCACTCCTGAGGTAAAACAAAGTGAGTGCTTTCAGTCCCACGGTGGAATGTTGGCTAATTAGGAGAGAGTGTGTGTGTGTCTCTGTGTGTGTCTCTGTGTGTGTCTCTGTGTGTGTCTCTGTGTGTGTGTGTGAAACAGTGCAGTAAATACTTGCACCTGTTTAGTAAGTGTATGCTTACTGGTTTCCTCACCCTGTGTACTCCCTACTTACTAAATATCTGTTAAGTATGGTCCACCTTCAAGATTTTTAGTATTTAATGATGGGGTATTCTCAGCAGGCAGCTAGCAGCATAGCTCACAAGGGTATTTTGAAGGGGAAAAAAACGGGAGAAGGAATTCCTTGTTCTCATCAGAATCAGTCTGTTACCCATGTACCTCAAGATGCAGGTGCTGAAGACCACGGATTTTCAAAAGCATCACCTTAAATCTATGAATATGTAAAATATGTTTGACCTATGGCCCTAAAACTGTTCTGAAAATAGGACACAGATAATTCTGAAATTTCGCCTCTTGTGGATCCTGGCCATATTTGTCCTATGCCATCCGTCTGGTGCATTCTGTGTGTTTATAGTGTGTATGTTCAGCTACCAGTGCATGGAGGGACTTATGTCCAGTCTTACTCCCTCCTGCAAACTGTGATGTATGTGGGGAATGCAATGGATCAGAACCAGCAGCAGATAAAAGAAAATGCTGATACTCAGAATCAATGTTGTTCAAATCTTTCACATTTTCAAATCCCGTTGCAACAACCTGTGCAAAGTCATTCACATGAAGCCTGTCAGTCACTGAAGTAAATTAGTTGTGATTAGTGCATTTGCATGTTCAGAGTAAAAAAAAGGGGGGGGGACTCTCATTAAAGTCCTTTCTTCATAAAGGGATTTTGACATTTCACACTAACATCTTTCTTGCAGCACCTTCTTGGAGACAGTTTGGCATAGCCACTGACAGCAAAAGTAGCCTCACTGAAATGGAGTTATAATTTTTCTTTTATAAACACTTGGGACTAATGATCCTGGTAGTGTGCTGCAGTTGTGAGGAGTTTCTTTTTGCTTTGACATTCTTCTGTGATGTAAAAATCACACTCCACCCCTCTTTTTTTTTTTAAGTCTTTTTTTTTTTTTTTTTAATTGGGGGCATGGAGACAGAGAGGATGGGAGATGGCTCTGGCTGCTGAACAGTAATTAATCTATGGGATTTGGTTTCCACAACAACCAGGGCCCTTAATGTCAAACATGCCTGGAGTGTGCATAGTGCCACTGGGAGCTGTATGACTTGTGCTGCCTTTCCTGAAACAACACAGCAAAAATGTGCTGGGTTTTATTGTTTGTTGGGTTTTCCCTTTTTTCTCCATGTAGTCCCTGCTTGGTTTGTGCTATCAATGTCAGCATTTCAGAGTTTTGCTCATGCCTGGGTGATGCAGAGCTGGAGAATGGCTGCATGTGAAAGCTCTGCTTTCTGGAATTCAGGCAGCTCCCGTTTCCTGGTTTCCAGTTTCAACTAAGAAATTCCTCTTGTGCTTCAATTCACTATGTGCTCTTCAGAATTAATTGCATATTGGTCATTTAGCTAATTCAGTATTCCTCGCCTGATTGTAGAGTGAAGTAATGGGGAACTGTGGGGAAATGATGAATTATGTTGCAGGTTTAATTCTGTACAAGAGTGTTTGGAGAATTATAGAAAGTTTTAGGTTGAAAGGGACCATGAAAAATGCAGGCGCTGGGAATGATCCAACAATAGCTCTAAATAATACTTCACATAAATAGCAGAACATGTGGCTGTCAGTTTTTAATTCCTGACTTTTCATAATTAGGAAGTTTTATTATATGTTTTGGCTCTCTGTTGTGTTGGCAACTAATTAAATTTATGTCCACTTACCTGTCTGTTTGCACTGACCAGAGGGCTGTTAAATGGTTCTAGAGTAAATAAAAGTGGACATTTCAGCAAATATCTAAGCTGATGCTCATGACAGCTTGCACTGTGACTTCAAACAAAGTTACACTGATGCATTGTCATGGAGTAGTGGAGAGATAACAGATCTGTGTGAATACAATAGCTCTTTCTAGCCCTCAGGAGCTGCTGGGGACCCAGAGTACTGATGTGTCTCAGCTTCAGACCAAAGGCTGCAATGGGAGTTAAAAACCAAGAGGAATGAATTCACAAAAGGCCCACCTGCACAAAACCTGGTTCTCACAGCCCTGGGCAGCCCTTGGGAAAAGGGCTCCACCAATAACATGCCAAGGATTTACCCAAAAGTAAGGCAAGCAACAGTTGGGAGTGGAAGTGCAAAAAGCAGACCTGTGTTCTCAGCTGGTAGAAGGTGCTGGTTTAGAGAGCCAGCTACCAGAGTTTTAGTATCTTTTTAGTATATTTTCTTAGTATTGCCTTCCAAATACAGGTTACCTGCTGCCTTTCAGTCGGACTTCCTTTGCTGTACAGACCTGCGTGCAGCAGGACAGGCTGATTTGGAGTGGGGGGAGGTGGCTGAGTGCGCAGATGGGCAAACTTCCAGTTGAAAGCAGAGTAGTAAAGCTGTGCTGACTCAGCCACGGTGCTCAGCACATGGTGCAGCCCAGCCTAACTCACCGTGTCAGGAACGTTGGGTGTGAAGCTAATGTGAATTTGTGTAGCTGAAACACACAGATTCCTTATGCTTATGCTGCTCTTTTTTCCCCCCTGGAAAGACAGCCCTACACTGAAACACTTTGATGGCAGCTGATTCAAAGTTCTCCAGGCAGGTCTGTTCATCATTTATTTTGCTGGAGGTAGGAGCAGACCATAAATTTATTACATATGACTCACATTTTTCCCTGAGGAAAGCCTCAGAATAAAGCTTTGTGGAATCCTCCCAGCATCTGTTTTTGTTGTGCCAGCAGGAAAGGAGTGTAAAGATGACCTGAAGGTAGTCAGCTGCAGCTCAAGGAAATGTCTAAAACTCAGTACCTAAAGGAGCACTAAAATATCCCTGGATGGCAGGGGGACAGTGCCCAAAAAGAGGCAAATTAACACCCTGTATTTTCCCATTTATATTAATTCTGTGGTATGAAACATGTCAGTGATGTGCTGTCAAATAGTCCTTTGGCAAGATGGTTCTCAAGTTTTTAATTACTTTAAAAAAAACCATGACAGCTGCTTGTTTTGTTTTTAGTGTTAAAACACATTTGCACTTAAAAAGTAACTCAGTGTCCTCCATGTGTCACTAAGGCTTCAAAATGAGTAGAAGTCAGGTTGCCTGAAGTGACCTCCACTTCTGTGTTTCCAGTCCTTGGGTCCTAGAGATGAATTTTGATTTTTTTACTATTTATTAATTTAGTAACTTAGAACCCTGTAATCTTGGCCCAGATTTGGGGATATTTGCTCACAGTGGAAGTTTCATTAAACAAGTGGTTTCTTCATGTGGAAATAGAAATTCAGTGACAAATGCCAAAGTGATTGCAGGTGATACCAAATGTTTAATTAGAATCCAATATTCTGTGGCCTCAAAATCATGATAATACCTTGAAGTAAACCCAGATTTCTATTTCCAAATTACTTTTTTGGCTCACCCTTAGCTGTAAGATCAAAAATGCAAAAATGAAAGCCCTGACTGTTCTAGGCAGTAAGAGCAAACTGGTAACAGAAGGGTTCAGTCTCTCTCAATTTTCTCTAAGAATTTTTAACCGAAGGTAATTAGTGTTAATCAATCTCAGCCATTTTGGAGCCAGGAGAGGTATTTCTGTGGTGTGTTTCTCCTTGCTACACAAACCTTTGGAACAGTTCTGGCTGTTGTAGGCCTCTGAAATGCCCTTTTATTTTGAGCTCCGTGTTGACGGTACTAACAAAGGAGTTGTTTCTCTTGCCTAGGAATTAAAGCATCCAAAGCGTTCTCCCTCGGACCGTGGTTGTGTGGGAACACTTTGCACATGCTGTGCTGGAGTTCATGGGTTCCCTTCACTCAAAAGGGCAGGTCGTTTGCAGGGACCTCATGCCAAATGCATGACACAAACTCTGAGGTTTGCCTCTCAGCGGGGATGTAGGAAGCAATAAAAGTTTAATAATAATGGGAATAGTTTGGGACAGAGCCTGAGAAATAATCCGGAATTCTTGTGATGTGTTAAAACCTTGTCCGGAGCCTGATCCAAACTCTGATGCAATGAGCAGCAGTCAGTGCTTGCAGGAGGTGCTGCCTTCACAAGGCTCCCCTGCCCATACCACTTCTCTGGTATTTTTGGTGGAGACAGCTCATAGAGCACTTAGTGACATGCAGTGAGAATTGTTCCTCCCTTCTTGACCAAACAAAACTCCGAAGGCCTTCTGTACCCAGCTGGTCCACAGGCACTTATCCCTGGCTCTGATCCAAACACTGGGAATCAGTACCAGGAGCTTTCGCCGCTTGAATGCCCCAAGTCCCCATAAACAAAATAAAATTATCTTCTTCACTGACAGGCAAAGTTTCTTTGCATCTGTCCCCTGTATCCCATGGTGTGACAAGTGGCAGTTTAGGAGCTGTTACCCTTTATTTAGGGCAGCAGTCACAAAACCCATGGCCAGTGCTCCCAATAGGGAGGCTTCTCTGAAGCTGGTAGGGTCATGAGAGACTTGTTGGCCCACATGTTAGGACGTGAAACTGAGCCAGAGGCATGGTGACATCTCCTGTGATTGTTTTTAATTTTTTTTTTTTTTTTTAACATTTCTACCCTTGTTCTTGTCTACATGGAATTCATTTTTCTCCTTGCTGCTCAAGAATAGCTTGGGGCCTGTGTTGTTAATGTTTAAAAAAAACACCCCTTCTCATGCTTTATCTTCCAGTATTTTGCAAGTGGGCTGGTGATGGTGAGGGGTTCATGGTGCAAAATTACCTGCCAGCACATCTGACTCAGTGCAGAGCTGTGGCAGTGCACAAGGCAGATGCCTGATCACAGATACCAAGGAAATCTGGATGCTGTAGGCTGGCAACTGCTGCTGTAATTGTTTCAGGAAGCAGGAGGCAGTCCCTCACCACTCTGTCTGGCTTCTCAGGGCTCACATTTAGGGCCTCTCCAAAGACTGCTGATGCCAGCAGAAGGGACAGGATCCCTACCTTTTCTTAAAGCGAGGGAGTTGCTGGATGAAAAGGCTTCTATTGTCAGCCCCTCCATTAGGCTGCCGAGCGTTCTGCAGTACAAAAAGGCTTCTGTTCACTTCCACAGCACTGAATTAGCAACCGCAGGCAAACCCAGTGCCTGACGTGAGCAGGGCCTGGTGGGCACTGCTGCTGCTCCAGCAGGGTCAGGGGCAGCTCTTCAGGCTAAGGGGGCAGTACCAGCTGTGCTGTGATGCATCACAGGGAGCCTGGCTACAGGGAATACCTTGCTTGTCCCAAGATACGAACCCTGCTGCATTATAAACATGATTGTGGAAAGAAATTATTAAATAAATAATTTCTCTGGGCTGAGAAGGGGTGGGGGTGGCATCTGCCAGCTGTGGGTGTCCGGTTGACCAGCCGTGCTTTCTGGTTTCCTCCTTAGCAGAGGTCAGCCCAAGCTGTGAAGTTTTGATCTAAATCCCCAGAGACAGCTGCTCTGAAAGATCAGGTCTCCACCCCTCAATGCTGCCACAGGAGTTAAGGAGTGTTATGTCCTACAAAGTCACAGAAAGGTATAAGAGAAATATTTTCTTCTCAGGACAGAGAGGGATCGTGTGGGATTAAACACAACATGTAATCCTTAGGGTCAAGAAGTGAAGCCTTTGTAAATCCTGCCCTGGGTTTAGCTTACATGAAAGATTAGACATAAAAATGCTACATACCCTTGTTCGCTTGGCTTTAGCAGATACAGCCAGAGTTGAAGTTTACACTGATCCTAAAATGAGACCAAGGGAATGCACTCTTAAAATGCTTGTGAAAGGGCCCACTACTTTCAACCTTTCCCACATTTCTTAGGAGCACAAGGCATAGGAAGAAAACCCATCATCGATAATAGAGCTGGAGCTGAGCAAATCTCATCTCAAATTTCATTGGTGTTTTCCTTCAGCAACTTTTGAGGAAGCTCAAAACTGTGAAGCATGAATCCACCATGGGTCTATTGCACAGCAAGTGTTTGACTTGGATCCCAGGGAAGCTGGAGCTGTGTCAGGAGATGTTTAAGCTGAACATTAGGAAAAGGTTCTTCTTGTAGAGGGTGGTCAGGCTCTGAACAGGCTCCCCAGGGGCAGCAGTCATGGCCCCTAAGCTTCCAGAGCTTAAGGAGTGTTTGAAAAATGCTCTCAGGCACATGGTGGGATTCTTAGAGTGGTCCTGTGCAGAGCCAGGAGTTTGAGTTCATGATCCTTATGGGTCCCTTCCAACTCAGGATAGTCTGTGAACTAGTCAGAGCTGGGACAGTTGGGTGAAAGTGAAAATGAGGTGAACTGCTATTTGCTTTGCAACAAACACTGGTAGTCAAAGGAACAGTGTCCAAAGGCCTTTGAAAATAGACTGCTAAGGCAGAAGATTTCTGTTACTCATTTGTGTACTTCCAAAGCCTTGAGTGAATCCCCATCCAGTGGCAGCAGAGAGAGCATCCAAGGCTGTGCCAGGAAACCCTGAAAGATGTTGGCACCCATCAGTACCAACTGAGTACACCCAAGAGGTGGGACAAAACTTCCTAAATATTCTTTGTTTTAAGTAAGAGAAAGTTTGTGTCCACTCATTCACACAGCTGAACTGGCAATAGAGTTCTTGTGTTCCCATTTTTAGCCAGCCACTGCCTAAATCATAAAAAACCCCCAATGAATAAATTATTCCACGTTTCTTGGTCAACTGAAATTAGGAAAAGAACAACAGGAGCAGAACAAGAGCAGCTTATCCAGGACACAGCTTGTTAACATCCTAACTGGTATTCAAGCATAATATAAATTTTTCACACTTGCATTAAAAAACCCCACCAAAAAAAAGCAAACCCCAGTGAAGAATGATTCCTGCTGATAAGAAAATCACTGTGCTTAAATTCATTAATAGAATAGGCTGTGGGATACATTTCAAAGCACGGGGTGAGAAATAAGCTCCCAAATCCCATTAAGAAATAACAGGATTTATGTGCATTCCTCCCATATATTAACTTTCCCCTCTGGAAACATCTTGTGCTGAGCTGGTGCCATTTTCCAGGCAGGTGCAGCGCTCTGCAGTTCCCACAGGCTCACCAGATAATCTGCCAGGCTGAAAGCCATTCCCCATTCTCCGTCAAGAATGGGGATTTTCCGAGGCCGGGCTGAATGCGGAGTTTGGCTGCCAAATGCCAGGGCTGCTGCTGCAGTGGGGTTCACTCTCACATTCTGCACCGATGCCGTCAGCAGCTCCGGCCCGGCCGCATCCGCCGCTCCCCGTTTCCATCCCCGGCCAGCAGAGATCCAGCAGATACTGGGCTTTAGCAGCTGTTCCTGCGAGTGGGGCGTTTGCTGAACGTGACATTTGTGAGCTGAAGTCTTGGGGGAATTGGTTTGTAGGATCAGCAGGGTCTGAATATTTCCCAGTAGCTGTGGAGAATTACTGACTCCCTGAGAAGGAGTGTCCACTGTAGCCATGTGGAAGTTTATACCTTGGTTTTCTGTTGGGCTTGTGAGCAGTATTTGTTTTCTCTACCATGGTAGTGGCAGCAGGATAAATTTAAAAGCTAAAACCATTTTAATGTTCATGAGTGTAATAAAGAAATCTGCTCCCAGGTGGTTGGAATTTATAGTTGTGATGCAGTCACGAGGTGTAAGCATCAAACCCCAAATGTGGGGATGGGTGAAGAGTGAAGCAGGAGTGAGTCTGCAAATGCAGCAGAATACAAGAATGATGTTGCTTGATATTTATGAATCATTAAATACTGGATTTCCAGATGTTTACAAAGGCACATAATTGCTGGAATAATCGTGTCCTTGAAAACTTGCAGTAGTGCTGGACTCATTATTACTATTTTAAAAATTATTTTTCTGTAAAAATGTGTTCTCTAAAGGAAAGCTTCATTTAGAAAAGTGGATTGGTCCCCAGTGTCAGACCTCATGTTTTCATATATTGATTGATTGATGACCAGTCTTGCCAGTGGACTGAGAGAGACCCACATTTCTCAAATGCAGTCTCATAGAAACTGGAAAATGAGCTGATGGAATCCAGACCTAAGATCTGGCTGTTTTCCAGGGGCAAATACACGGCAAGACACATTCCCAGATTCCCAGATTCAAGAGAGGGGCTTGAAACGGAGAAAGAAACGTGGAACATTTAGACAGCGAGGGGTGGGGTTGTGGGGGGAATCTTCATTTTCTCAATGGTCCCTCTCCCCTCCCTCCTGCCCTGCTCCATTTGGTGTTTGCTTAAAAGCAGTTGCCAGTGTTTGTTGAATAGTGTCAGCACAGAAGGGATGCAGCCGCTGACCTGACTAAAAGGCAACAGCAAAAGGTTAGTAGAATTAGTCTTGTACTGCAGACTTGTATTAATAGTTGTATTGTGGGGCTGTTGGCACAAACTCTGCAATTAAATAAGTTGTTGGCACTCTTCCCTAGGTTAAATTACTATGGCTGTTCCCCTGGCTTGCAAGTCAATGAATACAACACTTTTGGGGAGGCGAGTTCAAACATTTTTGTTCTTTGGGGATTCTGCACATTTCTGGTCTCAAGCTAAGAGGTTTCTGCTGGCTGTCCAAGCAGACCTCTGTTGTTGTTCTGTCTCTGCAAACAGCCCTTGCAAACTAATGCTGGAATAACCAAGCAGGGAGGAGGTGGGTGAGAGGGAAAGACACCACAAAAGACTGATGGAGAAACAAATGCCCTTATAAGAGGTCCTTGCTTTCTCTCCTGCCCAGATCCACGGATGTTTCTTAGCACTGGGCTATTGTTGGAGAGGATTAGTTTTCCATCACAGCTTCATCAGGGGCAACTTACCCTTTTTGTTAGGCCAAAACCACAGCCACAGCCACAGGAGGAGAGGGACTCCCTGCTTATCCCTGCCTATAAGCAGCCCCTTTTTCCAGCCTGAGGCCCTCTTCCCGCTCCTGCTTTAGTCGATGGCAGCTGGGTTTGGCCCGGGGTCCCCACCCTCCTTTGTGCTATTCTGCAAGGGCTACTCTCAGCATTACACCTCTATAGCTGGAAAAACTTTGGATTTCAATTTAGTAACAGTTCCTTCTACTTTGGGAAAAGAAGTCCTTCCATTTCTTTCTGAGTCTGTCTCTAATGTAGCAACACATGTTGACCTGCCAGCAGCACCTGTGTCCTCATCTGTTCACTAAGGAGTACATCCAAAAATCACTTTTCTCTCCATATAGTCCAATCCTTTGGAGTAGCAACGTGTAAACTTCAGGCACAAGAACTGCAGGTGCTTCAGTCTTTCTTTTCCTGTAGCCAGTGTGGAAAGGCAGCAAGACTCTGGGAAGACTGCGCTCTGTACAGTCTGAGCTGCGAAACCTCTACAGAGAACATCCAAGATTTCTAAGAATCTGGTACTATGCAAAAAAATGTCTGGGCACAACCTTTGCCTGTGCTTCCCTTAAGACTGGCTTTATTTAAGCAAGTGTTGGACATTAATTATGACCTGCAGTTAGAGGTTTCCCTGCCTACCAAGGACATGAGCTTTTATTGGTTTATCATTGTTTGATGGAGAGTGAGCCATGGACACACCAACAGAAGCTGAAGGTTTGGAGGGAGGAGTAAGCAGAAACAAAAGTAAGTGTGCTTGAGTGACTGTGTCTCTATAACTTGTTATGTATCTTATCAGCTGCTGAAACAAAAGGTTCCTGTGCTGGTGGGAGCTGAAGAGAACCAGGGCAAGCATCTATTGTTCTGTAGGTTTTATTCTTCTCAGGCTGGGATCTTGTCAGCTCTCATTAGTTCAACAGGTTGGACTGTGTCACCCCTTGGGAGACTTTGCAAGGCAAAGAGAAATGACACAAAGTGGCTCAGGCTGTGATCCTGCTCCCACTGAGTCAATGCTGAATCACTGACCCCTCAGGGTATGTGGGGAGAGGGTGTGATAGCACTGCTCTGTGAGACCTTCTGCCTTTGGTGATGAGATATTATAGAAGCTCAGGTGGTGGCATATTGTACTAGGGAAAAAATGTGATGCCACAAGCTAAATTCTGTTTGGGATAAGTCACATGCCAACAACAGCATTATCATCTTGATTTTTCCTGAGTCACATTAAGCCCTCTTTGCAATTCACAGGGGGTTTTAGTTGCCCCTGTACTTTTAGTGACCAACTATAGAACAAGCACACTCCTCAGACAAATGTCCTTGGTTAGTTGCTGTCTCTTCCACACTCCAGAGTGAGCCTGCTCCTCTTGAGGGAAATTTGAAAATGGGTGTGGTGTCCTGCCATTTCCAATAAAAGCATTATCTTCCATCGTGCCTGTGGCTGTGGCATTCCCCAGTGACTAGAAGGGAGCAGATCAATCCAGTGGCAATTGGATCTGAGTCAGCTCCCTGCATCCCTGTGGGATGTCACTGGCCAGCTTCACAGCAATACCTAGAAATCTATGAGTTATTGTGCTTGAAAGTACTTCCTATCAAGGTAGATCAAAGCAATTACCTGTCTATCTGCTAGAAGTTAGGACTGTGAATGTGGAAGCTAGGTAAGGAAGCCCAAGTTAGAAAGACAACTTTCTGCATAGGAGAGATGAGAGACTGGGACTGGGTCTTTCCCAGCTCTGTAGCTATCCCTGCAAATTCCCTAGCCAAAAAAAAAAAAAAAAAGAAAAAAAAAGAAAAGAAGAGGATGGATAAAAGGAAAGTGTGGTTGTCTCATAGCTGCTCAACAGGCAACCCTGAGATCCCTCTGGCAAGAGCAACTGAAGCTGAATTTGTCATTGTTTGGCTTGTGTCACCCAGCTGGTCGGGTCAGAGAGCTTCTCTGACCTGAGTCCACGAGTGATGGACGGGTCTGTAGCAGGCATTATCACAACATAATCACATGGAGTGAAAGGAAAACCCTGTGTGCCTTTCTTAACTTCTTCTCTCCCTGGTCTCCAAATCTTTAGGATAATACATCTTTTCTTATTTTACCCTGAATCCGTTAATTCTTCTCTTGTGTAATAAGGTTTTCACAGCAAAATATGGCCTGGAGAGTAGTAAATGGAATTCTTCCAAGGATCCCCAAAAATCTGCAAAGATTCTGTTCCACTGCTAAAGGAAACATTAATCGTGGTCAGAAATATTTCCTGCTGGGTTCTAGTGTGCTTTCTGATTTCCTCTGTCCCTCTACCCTAGTAGAAATTCCAGTTGATAAGAAGGTGTGTGGGGGTTTTTTGCTGCTTTAAATTAGCTATACTGATTTTGGAATGGAACAGAGGGTCTGCAGCTTCTTAGTGGTATTACTGCTCTTGCCAAAACTAACAGCAGCCAGGGAGAAAAATGCTGGAAACCCAAAAACCCTGGTCAGGAGGAGAACAGAGAAGGAATTTTGTTGGCCTGGGGGCTTATAAAATTCTTTTTCTCTTTCTGTATATCTGTATACATGTGTGTTGCTGTCTTGGGGAGCAGTGTAGGAGGAGAGGTGCCTTTGGAGCAGGCAGTGTCAGGAGTTTGGTTGTTCACTTGAATTTACAGTTTTCATTTATTCACAGCATATTGACCATGACATTAATACTAATTCTTAATACATGGAGAGCTTAAAGAACATAGAACTATGTAATGTTCTGGATTTGGTGGCCTGTATAAAGATACTGGTTCTTGTGGACCTGGAAACAAAATCATGGCAAAATGGAATGAATAGAAAAAAATGACAAGTTTTGTTTGACCCTGTATAATAAATGCAGGTGAACTTTGAAATTGAAATGATCACCAAGACCAAACCTGAAGTATTCTGCTTTAAAAATATCAAAGTTAAAAGTTTCAACCCTTTAGAGTTATTCCTTTCTCCCTACCTTTTGGGGATCAACACCCCTTACTGCATTTAACCTGCATGTGGAAGCAACCTTGTTCTTGCCACTGGAATCACTAGAGCTAAATAAGGATGCCCTGCTCTTTGAAACTAAAGCTCTTCTTGAATGTGGAGCCCTCATCCCACCTGTGAATGACATTCCTTATTATCTTTGGGGCTTATTTGGGCCTTTTGTCTTCTGGTGAAATGGAGCTGAACCTTACCAGCACCCTCTTTTAAGACCGTTTCTTAAGAGTATAAGTAATATCTTAAGCTCCTAGAAATACTTAGATAGTGAGGCAGAGTTTTCATAAAGGAATGGATGTGGAGATATCACTGGATATTGTTCCTGTGCATGTCATATTTCTAATGGAGAAAGATATTTTGCTTTCTTTCTTATTATTGGTAACTGGAGCTGAGTGAAAAATGGATTTTCAGGTCATTGGATGTTAAGAAAATATTTGCACTTGGTCTAGATGGTTTGTTTCAATAACATTTTCCGTTTTGAAAATTCCCAGAGATAGCTTCAACTACTAAAATCAAATCAAATAACAACACACTAATTTAAATTGAAAAATTATAACTTATTGTTTTAAAAAAAGTGGCCTTCAAGCTGTTTTCTATTCAATAATTATCAGAATCATGTGTGTGTTGGGAAGTGTTTCCACTATTATCATGACACCAATTGGACTAAATCACCTAAGTCACACAGGCTTTAGAAAAGTTGATGAGCAGTCTTTAAAGCAAAGTAGATGAGAACTGGATTTGCAGGAGCACTTGGTGTCCAGGAAGGTTTCCGTGGTCCTTATTCGAACACTCATAAAAAATCTGGCTTCCTCACTCAAGTTCCCTGTTGGCAACTGCTCTTATTTATTCACACCCAGAGCTCTCACCCGTGATGTCTTTCCACCCAGAGGGGACACTGTGGCCCTTTGCCCATGAATGCTGCAGTGCAGAAAGGCAGGGAAAGAGATCCTGTGCTGACCATCATCCCCAGCTCTGTTAGGAGGACTGGAGTTCTCTCTGTCTGAGCTCAAAAGCTCAGCTCTAAGCAGAAGCTTTGGAGCTGGGTGAGGTCAGGAAGGAGGCACTGTGTGCTCAGCATTTGTGCTTAAGCTCTTCATACAGCCCCGGCTGCCCAAACCTTGCTATTTCAACTATTCCAAATAACTTGTGAGATTTGTCTCTAAGTCTGGGGATAGCACTAATCCAGGCAAAGAGGTTTTGGTAGTGTAAGGCCTTGTCAGTGGAGCAACAAGTGAGAGAGAAGCAGCTTTTCTTAAAGCTGGTACTTGTGTCCTGTGTGAGCCACTGGCTTTGTGCATCCTGGGAGTGTCCAAGGCTGGGCTGGATGGGGCTTGGAGCAACCTGGGATAGTGGAAGGTGTCCCTGTCCATGGCAGGGGTTGGAACTACAGGAACTTTATGGTCCTTTCCAACCCAAACGGCTCATATCTGAGACAGATAGATCCCTATGGGCTCCATTTGCATCGGTGCCATAGAATTGGGTTACAGGGACCCAGGCATCCAAAGCTTGCCACCCCTTTGCTGCACTTTATTGGCCTGGGGAGCGTATTTGTGGACATGGGAGCAGAACCCTCGAGCAGCAATGTCAGCTGGAAGGTCAGGATACTCGGCGTTTGTTCCCAGCCCTGTTCCCAGTTCAGCGTTGCTCTGCTGTACTTCCCAGCACGTGAGCCCTCGCCCTAAGGAGCTGCCACCCTGGCGGGGCTCGCCTTGGCCGAGGAGCCGCGGTAGCCGTGCCCCGCTCCGGCCAGCGCCGGGGTTAGCTGAGGACAGCGGCTGCAGCCTCCCGCGTCCCCTGCCCACGGCACACGGGAACAGGCAGGGCGGTGTTCGGGGCGGCCGGACTGGGTGCGTGTGTGTGCTAATGAGGCGCAGAGGTGCTGCCAGCCAGCCCTCTGCGAGGGCGCTTCGCACATGAGTGCACCAGGAATGCGGCAGCTATTCAACGGTAATAAGTTTTTATAAGCACACGTTTCTGACCATGTCAAATTTTGTACCCATTCAGCTGCTAAAATCCATGGAATTTGACACTGGGGAAACAATCACGTTTGAGAAGAGCTTGCACAAAAGGGGAACTCACGTTGCTTCCCAGCCAGAGCCTGAGCAGTTGATTGGCTTTTCTAACACAATATCACACATTTATTCCTTAAGCAAGATTAAAACTTTAGAAGAAGAAAGATTAGTCAGCAAGATTAGAATAGAAAACATTCTTAGAGAGTTATATTATCCATAAAGAATCATCTGCACTCCACAACTGCGGAAGTAAAAGGACTTTTTCTCTTCCACAGTTTTGGATAGCAGAGGTCTACAAACACACAAACGGGGCCTAGTCCATTCTCAGCTCAGAAATCCCATTATTTTCTCTAATATTGCCTATGTGGGTGAAGTAAAAAATGCTCAAGGATGTGAGTAAGATGAACAAACAGGAAAGACTCATGTTCCTAGAAGTCTTGGTGTCCCAATACCCAGACACTGCAGCAGATGCTGATGTGCCTGAAATGAGGGAAATGTGATTATCTTCTCCATTAGAAAAAAACTCAGAATCTAAATCATGGAAAATCACTGGTGAGAGAGATCTCAAGCATCGAGGAGTGACCATCAGCACTGCACTCTCAACAAAGTGTCATCCTTGTTAAGGACAAAAGGCTCTTAGGTTGGCTCTCTTTGCCTTCCTGGATGAAGTGTTGAAGTACAGGAGATGAAATCTTATTTCCCACACTGCTGGTTGATATCAGTTTACCACAATAACTGCTCTCTGGGAAAATAAACATTAGCTCAGCAGAAGGCAAACTGCAAAACACAAAGAGATGGAATATTAAGGAAATGGTGAGCAGTCACTTGAGCTTGTACAGGAGCACTTAACTTTCTCACCCCAGGGGCTCAAGCGAGGTGAGAGGAGTTCCTGGGACTCATTAACCACAGATCCATTGTTCACTGGAAGCTTTTGCTGTGGGGTGATTGATACTTCAAAACCTGCATGGGAACTGACGGGAGATTAGGAACAAATAATAAAAGTGAAACCAGCTTACAGGCCTGATCCTCTCTGTGCTTGGCTTTGGGCAGTTTAATTCCTGGGCAGTGAGGAAAGCAGTGTGGTTCAAGAGAAGGGGCCCTGCAGCAGGGCCAAGGAGCTGCTGCTTACACTCTAGTCCTACCTCGGACCCTCACTTGTGCCCTGTGTTTGTTATTTTTTAAGTTTTTCCTAACTTCTGTTTTGGGACTATCTGAGGTCTTCCTGCTGGCAGACAGGAGATGCAAGACAAGAGCAGACACATAACACAGTCTTCCTTTAGGTGATGGGCCATGAGAATAACATGGACACAGAGGGCTTTCTAGGGTGTTGCACAACAAGGGCTTTGAAGTAATACCCCTCAGTGCCTCTGTGAGGGGTGTGATGATCCATCAGGGTGGGAATCTGCTCTTGGAATTGTCCTGTGATGAAACTGGAAAGAGTGAGTGAGGTGTCAGCAGTGTTTCTTCTGCTGTGCCCTGACGTAACTGAAGCAGAATCTGGTTCTGGCTATTTAAGTGTGATGGATGAGCTTTATTATCTGCCTGGAGAAACGGAGACATGACAGCAAAGTCATCCAAGGACAGCCTTGGGAGTTGGCCAATATCCCAATCTGCACACATTTTTTTTTATCTGGGCTGCATTTCTCCCAGCAGCAGTGGAAATAACCTCTCTCCTACCCTGATACTCCTTTGCTTTACACCTCTCCTGCTTTTTCCAGGCCACAGCTGGGCTTGGAATTAGCTATTGATGGGAGAAGGGGAAGTGAGGGCTGGGCCTGAACAGGGGACAGGGGATCTTTCATAGGATGTGCCTTAGGAAATAACTTATGATGGCCTTTTTTCTTTGAGTTCTGAAGAAAAACTTGTATGATGCTGAATAGCCATGGGACATTTTTCTTAGATCCTGGTTCAATATTGCCTTCTCCATCATTCCCAAGAAAGCTCCCCGAGTCATCAAAATCACCAGATATAATGCATGAAGCAATGATTTCCAGAGGCCAGTGCTTTAGCTGATGTCAATAAACACATTTGTCATACTGGAACAACAGCAGAATCTCAGCTGAGAAATTACCCTCTGTTTTTCTTTCACTAGAGTGAATAACGTGTCCCTTAGGTACAAAACAAATTACTTAGGCATTTTGCTCTGTCACAAGGAAAAAACTCAGGAATTCAGGTAGGCAGTGTTAGGCATAAAGCTCAGGCACAGCATTCAGCACTTCAGAACAGAATTTCATGTACTGCTTCAGCAGGACATTCAGCCTCTGAACTGACCCTTTGAAGAGGAGGAGACAGGAAAAAAAGCAGAAAAACTTTAAAAATGCATGAGGTTATTCAGTTCTTGTGCTGCCCAAATAGCGAGCCACACAGGTTTTGTTCAGAGCATACTCTTTCCTTGGGAGAGCATGAGGAACAGTTCTCATCATCCTCCCAAAAGAGAAACAAGAAATATCTGTTGGCTCACATTTGCTTCAAGACCAGCCACTTCCTTGTGTGGTTGGAAGGAATCACAGAAGAGTCTGATTAAACAGCAGGATGGATACTTGCAATGTTGGAAAATTGGTTTCAACACTGAAAGTTTCTTAAACTCCACTACAGATGTGTTTCTGCAATATGAAAATCTGCGTAATGAAGGGTATTAGACAGGTATATTTTGGGGAGCATGACTCTATGTATTTTGTGGTTTTCATTCCCTGCATGCAGCGAACCACTTGCGTTCAGTGAATCCTGTGCCCAACTTCTAAATCTTCTGCTGAGACAATGAAGTTAGACAATGCCAGACCATTAGATATTAAAACTTGGTCTAATAAGGGAAATGTTGTGTTAACTGCTTTAATGCATTTTCCTATCACATTCTGTTAACTGTATGCATTTATTTCTCCATTGTCAATCAAATAGTCAAATTCTTGTTTTAAAAACAGCATTTTAAAATCTGCAAAGAATTGTATTGATGTGTCATGTTTCAATGCTCAACTCCAAACAGATTGCACCTGTGTACAGATTTCACCTGTGTGGGCCTTTATACATTGATTTCTTCTCTCTACTTCATGAATGAAAGAGGGTTTTATGGGACTATAAGGTACAAGCAGACACCTAAACATATTGTGAGTACAAAGCTCACATTTCATATTTCAGCAAAAGCCTTTGTTTTAAACAATAGTTTTCAAACCAAAGCATAGGGCTGCTGTTTTGCCAGCATCTTACATTTTTATTGGGCCAGGGAGAAGCCATATTTGGAGTTGCGCTAAACCTGCAGGTTCTCTGGCTGTGTTTCAGTCTGCCTTCCAGTCAAACTGGCATTTGTCTCCCAGTTCCAGAAATGTTACTGTGATGATGATGTGTGAAATGGAAACAAGACAATTAGCGTTTCAGACACGCCAAGCTGGCACTGAAACCAACTTAGTTGAACTCCAAGGGAACAAATCTGACGTGGAGCCCATTCAGTGTAAACAGCAGTCTCAAAAGAGCAGCACGCCTTTATTTTCTGATCACGGTGGGTTAACGACTGCTTGTTAGTCCCAAGGTGTTCTCTCCTTCCCCACGTCCATTTCTTTGGAAAATGGAATGGGGCTTGCCCTTATTACTCAGATTAGGAGTTTTGACCATGAAGTGATGAAGCATACGCTGTGAGCTATTACAGCTTCGTTGGCAAGTGGCAGGGCAAAATTGTTCAGGGACTGTGAGCACAGGAATGGATGATAAGAGCCTTTTCATTTATTAATCACTTTAATTCACATCTAAAACTCAGCCAGCTGAAAAATAACCAGCTCTGGAGAACGGGCTTGTAGATCACAACACAGTCAGCTCATAGCTCGGTCGTGACATCCGTGTTTTACTACTTGTACTTTGGGAGGCTGTGCCAGGATTAATGACTCTGGACAATGCTGAAAAAGTGTTCATTATTTGCAGAAGTTTATTAGATTAACTAACTAGGAGACATTTTGTGGAGATCTTCACTGGGATGCTGCCAATCCCATGTTTTAAATGGAATATTTAGTGTGTTCAGTTTAATTACAAAAAAATGCATCTCCAGTAGCTGGATGCTGAAGGGAAAAGATTAAACTCAAGGTGGGATTTTTTTTCTCCCAAAAAAGAAAAGCTTCCGATTGGTTTATGCAGGAATTAATTACCCTTGAACCTGTGTTGTCATGCTGAATGTTCACACATTTAACACATTTTTAGCTTTACTCTAGAAGTTTTCCAAGACTTAAATCCCCTGTAGTCCATGGAGATTGAGGTGGCAATAGATGCCTTGGATAGACAGGATAGTTGATGCTGGGAACTTGTAAACTCCCACAGCCTTGGAGGGGAGGATGTTCATGGTTACAGACACACATCAGCCACGTACAGCTGTCCTTGCACCAGGGTTACCCTTGCTGCTGCTTGGAGTGGAGGGAGAAGGAGAGGATTTAAAACATTTTCGTTCATTAAAGTATGACAAAAGACCTTATTCTGCCCAGGCATGCAGCCCACAAAGCTGTTTAGGGACTGAAAGAATCAATTGAGGCGATCCAGCGGCAGCGGGACAAAAGACCTCGGGCAGTGTAATTAGCTAAGTACTGCATGCTGCTCCTGCAGCCCCCTCTCAGCTAATCAATCAGGACAGGGATGGCGGGGTGGAAAACATCGCTGAGATCATGCACTGGCCACAGTCACCTGGCTCCTCTGAAACCATGGCTGCCTTCTGGGGTTTATATGTTTTATCAGTGATTGAAACCACCTTCCCCACAGATGGTCGTCCAGACTGAGCAGTTCTTGGGAACAAATGGTGGCAATACCAGCAGCAAGTAGAGAGGAGAGGCTCCATCCCTGCATTGCACTGTTTGGCTCTGAAGACAAACACCCATCACAGTTTTCATAGGGATCTCTAGGTTCCAACAGACACAGTCAAGAGGCCACCACGATCCCTGTGCTGTTTCCATATCTGGTATTTTGGCTCTCCATGCAATGAAGGCATTAATCGTGACCTCAGTAGGGCCAGAATGCAGGAGAGAATCAAACAGGCTTTGTTCAAACCTGGGGGTCTGTCCTGTCAGCAAAAGGGAGATTCAACTAAAAGAGTCAGGTGGCTCTGCTCCTAATTCAGCTTGAGGAACAGATGCTGGGATTTTACTGGAACTGGCACTCTGTGCAGCTTTTCAAAGGGCCAGCACTGTACATTTTTTATTATTATGTTGTCAAGGGTGAGAGCAAACAGCAGCAGTTCAATATTAGTGTTCCCCAAAGTCTCTTCTGGGACAGCTGGAAACTCACACTTGCAGCCTTAAGGTTTGTTGTCCTGTTTCCCTGTGGCTTTGCTCTTCTCCTGCCAGGCCCTTTGAACATGAGCTGGTCTTCAAAGCTCATCCAGGCTTTTGACAAGTTCAACACAATTTGCTTTGAACAGACACAGCAGTGCCTCGTTTTCACCAACTCACGTGAAGGCACTTCCTTTGAAAGAAATAGTATCTTTAAAATTTTGGAAGCCTGGAGGAAGGGTTGCTAGTGGCCATCTGTAGCCATAGCAAAGGAAATAGCCATTCCAAGCCCTCTTACAGAGGGATTTTTTTCCCTGAAAAAAATCCTTCTGTATAGGCTTCATCCAAACCCATGAAATGGAAAAGGCATACACTGAATTTAGCAATGCGTGGTCAAGTCCCTGGAAGGATATTAATTAAACTAATTCCAGACAGAGCAGGGTCTGCCACAGGATTTCTGCTTTGAGGTTTCCAGTGTACTTTTTGTCCTTTCCTCTTGGAACTTTTACGCAATCTTCAAGTTTTCTGCAGCTTGTTTGCCTCAAAGCTGTTGTTGCAAAATTGTTTGCCAGAAAAGACATTGTCATCATTCACAGGACCTATTTTTAAATTCTGCCAAGATTCCTTAAGTGGGAATATTATCCCAGAGACTTGTACATCCCAGGGATGCTGCGGAGCCTCTTGGAGCTGGAACAATTGACCTCATTCACTGAAGTGGCCAGGAGACCCCTAGGGAAACAGTGTAGTTACCTTCACTGGAATTTGGCCAGCGTCCCAGCTACTACTAAAGCCTCTGCTCTTACAGGAATGTCCTGGGATTTTCATTAATGTATAATTCAGCTTACAAAAACATGTGCCTTATCCCCTGGAGCTACGGCAATTAAAGAAATGCTGTTTAGCCTCTGCATAGTGACTGGCTTTAGCAGGCACATTCCCTTCCTTTCTAGTTATTTGTGCTCCTCTCCTTCCTCCTCCCACCCCAGGATAAAGTTTCCAGAGCATTGTATAAACAGCATGAAGCAGGAATATGATTTTTCAATGCTTAAGACTGAAGCTAAGCAAATGGAAAAGGCCATGCAATGTATGTTTGGATATGAAGGGCTCCTTGTACCCAGATTCATCATCACCACGTGTCTGTAACAATACCTCCAGAACCTGGCACTACATGCAAGAACAAAGGAAACCAGTGAGGCAAATGGCCTCCTCATGATGCAGGAGTTAGGGCTCAGTTTTTGTCAGATATAAAACTGGAGTATGGAATCTTTGTCATCCAATTCTTCCCTGAGATTGAGGGCCTTTTGCTGCCGAGAGCCAAACATGTCATTTCACATCGCCCTTATTAGTGGGAATCTCAGAGCTGTTTGTCCTGTCAGTTTATTTTCAATTATATTTTTGGAAGCAGAAGAGCAGCAAAAAAAATAGAAATAAAAAAAAATAAAAATTGAGAGAACTATGAGAAACAAGGAAATGGGACCAAGTGGAGGAGAAGGCAGGAAGGGAATGCGTGTGTTCAATTTGTGTTTGCAATGCTTGTGTGGGACTTGGCACAATATGGTAAAACAACAATTTGAAACCCTTCCTCTAGAAAGGCTTTTACATGTCATCCTGGAGGTGCAGGGCAAGGTGTAAATCCAAAGCACACAGGAAGGAGGAGGACAGCAGGCAACGTGCCTGGTGTTTTTACAGGTATGGTTACCTCATCCATCTCTGTGGCACCTGACAGCTCTGGAAACTTGGACCTGCCTCAACCTGAACTGCAGCTGAATTCATTTGTGTGTCTACTGCAGCTAAAAATAGTTTTGCCAAAAAGTGTTTGGCTTGGTAAATGAATAAGCTTGGAAATGCAGGAATAAATTCCTCTCCCTAAAATGTCTGTGTAAGACAGCTCCAAGCAGATGTGGATACTTCAGAGGATTCAGGCAAGGAGAGGGATAGATGCTGTGTGGGACTGTGAGTGTGGCTTTAGGGAGCACTTGACCCTGTCACCCAGACCTGAAGGGATTGTTTAAGGCAGAAGAGAACAAATGTCTTTCCTCTCACACCCTGGCAGCTTTTGCACCATTAATGTCCATATCTGCAGTACAGAATTAACAAGAAAGTTCCTGGAATGCTATGAAATGCCTTGTTAATCACTAGCTAAGCCTGCTCTTATCATCATAGTTCCCAAATTGCTCCAGCATTCTCTTGAGCTGGTGAAAAACCCTCCCATGCAGGTTGAAGACTTTTTTGCTGGCATAAGGGCAGGGAATTTCAGGGGCTTTTGGCCTCTCGGGCAGTAGTTAGAGAATTGACAAACATGAGCAAAATTAATTGGGTGCTTATTAACATGAACGGTAAATAATTTTTAGCAGCCAAACTCAGGGAATGTGCTCTGACCCACAAGGTAAAGGATACTATCAGGAAAAAGAGACCTCGGAGATCCTATCTGGCAGAGTGGGAAGCATTGAAAGATATCAGCCAGACAAACTGAATGGGCCAGGACCCCTTTCCTCTCATTTTGTACTTAGACAGAGCACTGCAGCATTTCCTGATGAGTCTGCCTAGGTTTTCAGTATTTAAATTGAGGAATAAGGTAAATACCACTCTCAAACAGTTTATTCTTGCTTTCCCACACAATAAAATTGATCCAAGCATCTGCCTTTGAACCTTTCAGATATTTTCTATGGTTTGAGTGCAGCACTGCTCTATTTTCCCAACACCAGGAATAACCGAAAAATTGTTTCCATTGAAAAATGAGTTCCATGGAAAAGCAGTTGTCCCCTGAATGCCGAGCAGCCGCGGGGTGGCAGCAGAGGACAGGGATAATGACTGCAGGAGCGACGCGACCAGGGCCGGGTAAATAAAATCCGTCGTAGGGTTCCTTGCTCCAGCTCTCTTCTGCTCTCAGGAAGACCAGGGAGGACTTCAAGACATCCACACGGCCAGAGCAAGAACAGGGGCTTCAGCTCCCGTGCTCTTTTCAATTTGGATAGCCCGGTACTCAGAAATGCCCATTTTATAAAACTAGCTGCTGCACTTGGATCTGTAGAGCTGAGCATCCCTCAGAGGAAGAGACTTCCTTGGAGACAAAAGAAACCGGGAAGAAGGCGGCAGGGAGGATCTGTAGGCAAGGAAAAGGAATCTCCCGGGCTGGGAGCCTGGCATCTTTCATGGGCACTAAATTCACTTGAGAAGACTTTTTAATAATTACAGAAGGCTGGGGGAATAAAGGAAGGGTTTGCCAAGAGTGATGTGATGACAATGGCTTGGAGCGTGAAATTCCTCTTTTGTTCCGGCACCGTCGCTCTGAGCCGGGCGCTGTTGCCGGCCATTCTGTGGTCCCAGGGGAGCTCTGGCTGTGGCTTTGTGCAGGGTGTGTGACCTGGCACTGAGTCAAGATGCTGGGCTGAGCCGGCCCAGCTCCTTCTGGAAAGCCCGTTAGCTCTTCCTTCTCATCCCTAGGGATGCCAGCGGTACTCTCCTGCCCCGAAGGACACCTCTCTGAATGCTGGACTGAGTTTTATTTGCTGTTGCCTGCTCTAAGCTTTGATCTTCAAAGAGTGCCTAAAAATTTTGATGTCTGATTCTCATGAAAATGAGAGAGAAGTGAAAACCTAAATCCCTTCAGCAGCTAGCAAATCCTGGCAGGAGCTCCAGTCGGTTCATCAAGCACAGCTCTGCTGCATCATCTGTTTTTATTTCCTCTCAGATAAAGACTGTTTAGTGGTTAATCATGTGTATTACTGGGCTCAGGGAGGAAGAAGAGCATGATAAAGGAAGGCAAAAGCTAAAAAGGGAAATGATAGCATCATGACGGAGAGTACAGCCACAGCAAACGGAGGAGAATTATAACTGTGGAGACAAGTGGGAAACCAGAAATAATGATGGAAGGACATCCAAGAGCAGTTCCTCGTGGTTGTAGGAGAAGGAACATTGCTGTCAGAGGAAAGGTCCTGGTGCTGGGGATGTGGATGAAATATTAAAGGTGGAGAGTCTGGTTTGGCATCAGTGCAGTGTGACCTCAGTCAAAGCAGGGAGTGCGGCTCTAGCGCTGCTGTGTGGTGCTTTCTGTGACCCTGAAAAAGTTACACAAACATGGCTTCTGTTTTTATTCCTCTCTAGTTTAGGAACAATACTTCCTGCAGTCTCCCCATGGTGTTGAAAGATCAAATTAGCTAATGGAAGGGAAGTTCTTGAGGATGATTACTGCTGTTTTCATTACTATCATTATTGCTATTTATAATAGGTATAATGGAAGTGTTAATATTGGGGAAGGGAAATAAGGGAAAGAGAAGGGGCAAACATCAAAAGCAGCAACTGGCCATGCTGGAGCCAAGGATCTGTCTACAGGGAAGAAAAGTACTACCTGTTCCAGTAGCCAGAAAATCCCATAGCTTTAGATTCACCTAATTTATGGAATTACCTGATTGCAGGGTGGATTTTGTTGACATTTTTGCTTTGAATTCATGTGAGCAATATGCCAAGGCAGGAAGTTCATGGCCTAATCATGTGATGAAAAAAAACCCTCAACAACTGTACTTTGAGAGCTGCTGATTGTCTCCTTTCTCCTCCAAACTGACCCCAGGTGTGTACGTCTCAGCCATATTTTCTTACTGGGAATATTTTCCAGTTACCCAAAAATCCAAAGAAAGTCTCCTGGCAATTGGTCACCCTGTCAAGCCTCAGGGGGTTATGGTAATACAGGTCATAAAAGCAAGCATAAAAAAAATAATACAAAAGTCTGGGAAAACTTGTTAAACATCCGGTACAGAAGGGCACGCTGCCATTTGCGCCTTGAATTTAGAACAGCCAGGAGATTAAAGCAGTGACGGGATTTCCTTCTATGGCTGTTCCTGTGACACTTGGGTTGGCTTTCCCCAGCCTTGAAAAGTTGTCCTTGGAGTAGGGAACAAATACAATTTTGCAGACACATCCCCAACTGGTGTGCTTTCCTAGATGGCAAGGACAGGCAGAGGGAAGGGACGGGAGGTACAGAAGGTCGTGCAGTGCACAGCAAAAAAATCTGCCAATAGCAAAAAGTAATGACATGTTCCTGTACTGATCCATCTGCACTCAGTGCCAAAGGGGGAATTTTGAGGTGGGCCAATCCTTGCACCTTTTAACTTTTTGTGAGCAAATGCTGGTCCGTAACATCCCACACTTTGAGGGATACACTGCAGTCCCCAAGGAGGGCTGTTTGGAGATGGTGTGTGTGCTCTGAACACGTCCCTAAACCTGGGAAGGATTAGGAACAGCTAAATTCCATTGGCTGCATATCCTAAGGTTTGTAGGGTGCAGGCAGTCCCTGAGCAGCACCTTACCTCAGTTTTAGTAATTATAGCTGCTTCCACGGGTCCATTTCCATTTTTGAGGGATGTGTGGCACTGGCTGAGGAACACTGAGTGCCATGGGCTCCATAGCTGTGAGGCAGTGCTGTCTCCTGTGTTAGGTGGCCACAGGTTTAATAGCCTCTTATCTATGCTCTAATGGGCTCGCTGTCAGAATGTTGTAGGAACTGGGTTTTTTATTACTGAAATCATGTGAAAAACGGTGTAAGGTTGGGACAGGATGGCAAAGTGGGGTGAAAAAAAGGAATCCTTGGGTGTGTCTGGGGCAGAGCAGAAGACCTTTCCAGCAGACTCTTTGGCAAACAGCTATTTTTAACTCTCCCTTTGCAAAGCAAATATTAACTCTCAGCCATGGGCAGCCACTGGCTTTGTGTGCTCTGGTGAGGGGCAACCTATATCAGCTACAACAGAGGAACAGGGAATGAGTTCTTGTAGCCCCTTGAACTGATACCGGCCGATAATCACCGCAGACCAAACAGCATCAAGTTAACGTGCTCCAGGCCCCAATATTTGTGTCACCTGGTGCTGTTCCCTTTGTGGCATGCTTGGAATGGATTGTTTGCAAAAGCCAAACAGCGAGCATAGAAGGCTCTCTGATTCCCAGGCAGGGTGTGTTCTGGCTGGGATTGGAGCTGGAAGCAGGAAGCAGAGGAAGAACAGGACAAAGTGGTGCCTCAAAGGGCAAGCACTGCTCTGCACCTGCACTGGCATCACTGTTCTGCAGCTGATCAAGGTGCACCTCGGTCCTTCTTTGCCTTGCCCAGTTGCTGCAGGCTGTAAGCAACAGGAGGGAAAGGCAGGAAGAAACACTAGTGATAGATTTATGCTGACTGAGAACCAGCTGACTTTGTCCTGCAGCTGCTCTTCTCCCTGCCCAGAGATTCAGTCCATGTGTTGCCAATAAGTAGCAGAGAGCCGATTTTGTTGCTGTCTCTGCTTGCTCATCACAGCTTTTCCACATCTGTTTCCCATCCCTCTGGTAGTCACACCTGCCCGTTGATCCTGGAGGGTTTGGGGCAGGAATTGTCTAGGGTGATGTGTTTGTACCATGCCTCTAAAAGTGGGACCTGATAGGGCTCGAGGCATTAGCCACAGCAAACACAGATTAGTTTCTTGTCTTGTATATACGAAGAGGGGTGGAGAAAATTTATTGTTAGTTCTGCCTCTTGTTACAGAGAAGATCCTGGATGCTTCTTGAAGGCCTGAATCAAAGCTGCATCACAGGCCCATCTTTCTTTGTGCATTAGTTGAAAGAAGACTTGGTTTTCCCTGCCCCTTCCTCTTTTAAATGTAAAAATCTCTGTGGGAGCCTAACAGTTTTGTGCTTAAGAAGGTGGAAAATTATCTTAAGAGCTAAGCCTTCTTTCCTCCACTGGCTTAGGAATTTAGAGTCACCAAGAGGAGTCAGACTCAAACTCATCCAGGCATGTCTCCTTATCTCTTGGAGCCCAAGCCAGCAATCTGTTTTCCATTCACTCCTTGCCACTTTGTGCTGAGGGGCTGGCTGCTGAGATTAACCTTGCTCCCGGGACAGGAAACAATCACGCAGGAAATGGAAAGGTGTGGAAGTGTTGGAGCCTGCAGGGCAGTCCTGGGAATGACCTTGAATCCTCGCCACTTGTCAGTAACTTGCATCCCTCCTGCATGGATCCCACTGGCATGTCTGCAGCTGGATTGCAGCTTTGGTGCCCACAATCACTGGACAATCTGTACCACTGGCACTCACATCCTGCATTTTCATTAACTTGCTCAGGCTGAGTGTGGGAGAAAATGCCTTGTTTTGCCCAACAGATTTTCTTTAAAGTTTTGGAAAGGTTTCAGACCACTTCTAACCCTTCAAAACTGTGGAGTTTAACTTGTTCTTCCACTGCATAAAGTTCAGCCACGCAAGGTGAAGTCATTCAATATGAACCTTGTATGATTACCTGGAATAAATTAGTCTGCACACTACTATGCTTTGTATTGGGAGCAGAAATGTTACTGTAGAACAATGCAGAACATTATGAGAAAGAAATGCCTTCCTTGCTTAGCTGCAGCATAAAACAGTAATTAATTTGGAAACTCTTTCCTTAGCTTGGAGTAAATGGCAATAGCTGAATTGTCTCAAGGTGCATGTATGCACCAGGAATGGAGAAATCCAGCAGAGACATGGCTCCAGGGGGAGACCTTTGACTTAACTATTTCTTGATTGAATTGTCTTAACTGCTCTGTCACGCTGACACAGAGGCTGGGGACAATGGGGAGGAATTTCTGTCTGCTGCATGTCACTGCCCCCAAATTGTGACATGGCATTAAGAATGAGGGAGCAGCATATTCTCTGGAGACATTCAGCAGCTCTGCAACTTTGTTTTTAGGTTTGAGAACCATCTCTGAACTCCACAGGAGATTAAAAATCTCCGACACAAAGCCCACATCAATTCAGCAGCTCAGTGAGTTGCCAAAATATGTGTGCCCTGCTGTGTACTGGGTGCAATGCACGACTGGTCTGGTGTGGCTGTGCTACACCTCAGAGTGGACAGGTAAATGAAACATCCCAGTCTTCCCAGTTTGAAGTTCCAGACTGGGCAATGAAACATGATTAAAATCTTGGCTGTTGAATTTGCAGTGGACACAGTCCGGTTTTCTGGTTTAACCCTTTCTTTCCCTCGTGTTGCACTGGTGCTAATGACCTTGTGAAGGGATGAACCCTAGATTCAATGGAAATTCCACTGGAAAGAATGGAAATGGTTCCAGTAAAATATTTGAAAACAAGAGGTCTAAAGCAGAGAACATTTTTGTCATGCTGTTCCTGGGAAAGTCAAGGAGTCCTTACATCAGAGAAAGCTCCCTCTCTATTCCTTCATGGGGCAAAATTTCTTCCTCTTTCACCCTGTCGGTTCCTATAAAATCTTTTTCAGCAGCTCAGGAATTCTGAACAGCCACCTCCAGCAGTTCATTTGTGATGCTTCTCTTGCCATCATTATAATATCTGACACGAAAAGGGCAGCAGTTTGTCATTGCAATTGCTGCTGCTTCTGTCAACACCCTGTTATGCTGGCTTGCTGTTTTTTCCAGGGCATCTCCAGGTGTCCCCCAGGAACTGTCCTAACCTGCTGTGGGCTCTGCTCTCACCTGTGCAACTGCATAGAGTTTGCACACATCTTTGCTTGACTGCTCCTCTTTTTTGTTGAGAAACTCAAGCAAGTAAGTTTGCAGCTTAGGAATCACACGTACCATTCATCACAGAAAGGACACAAAGATGGAATAATCCATCTTAAGAGCTGCAGAGAATTTGTTGTTACAAAAGCTCCTAGAAGAAAGGGAAGAGAGGAATAAATAAAGAAAACTTATTTAAAATAATCGAGAAAGGCTCTCAGTCAGCCAGTGCTCTCCGAACCTACAGTAACCATAGTGAGCCAAACAAAAGGCAGTAGTAGTAAGTCTTATGTATCCTTGGTGATCTGCTTAAGCAACTTCTTGCTTTTACAGTAAGCCAAAAAAAGGGGGAACACATGGGTTTGAAGTCTCCTGCAGGATCTATTGAGTGACAAGAAGCCTCCTCTAATGCAAGAAAATGGTCTGGAATGTTCATGCAAAGCAGGACCAGGGGTGGCCTTTGGGATTTTCAGCAAAGGGCATTGGGCATGGAAGGCTTTACTGCAGAAAAGACAACGGAAGGACTGGAGTTTGCATCAGCCCAAGGAGATTGTGGAGGCCTTTTGAAGTGGGTGTATTTCAGGAAAGGCCAGCTTGGCAGGGAGCTCCTTGTCCTCTCCTTCCGAAAGAACCTGACAGAATTGGCTGGATGGGTTTGTGGTAAACAGAGAAAGAAAGAAAGAAAGAAAGAAGTGTGTGGGATATGCTGGAATCACGGAAGTTTCATGGGATTTCACAAGATGTAGGAATCATCCTGCCCATCAGTGGTGGAACACCCTCTGGAAAGGGATACTTTGCTGTTGCATGTTTCTAATTGGCATCCACTCTCCTCAGAGCCAGGCCTGTGAGCTAGGGATTTCCAGAGACACCTCCTGGAATAAGAGCCAAGATTTGGATCATCACCACACACAGAGCACTCACGCATTAATTAGACAGGACAGAGCAAGGTAGAAGAATTTTGTTCATTTCCAGGTGGGAAAGTGAGGCAAGGAAGACAAGAGTCTTAATACTACTGACATGTTTTGCTGTACAGATGCTCCTGCTGATTTCAAGGAGGAGGGGTTGTTCTTCCCTCCTGGCACTGCCTGGGCTCTGTTCACAGCACCTGCAGTAAGACCAGCCATTGAATCCAGCCCCAAAGGTTCAAAGCCAGACTGATTTTCAAGTATTCCTCCACCCCGTGCTAGCCAGAGTCACAGATCATAACTTCACTTGGCAGAACAGTTGGCCTAAGCCAGCCAAAAGAAAAAAACTTCAGTACCTGACTGGCTCCTGCTGGCTCCTTCTTCTGGTAGCTGAGTGGCAATCATTACACCCACAAGGTTTCCTGGCTGCATTTCACCTTGTTTTTCTCAACTTAAATAAACCATAAGATGTATTCCTAGCTATTGACTGACCCCTTGCACTAGGTCCTGTAGCTTATGGCCATCACATTTTGTCACAGGTGATGACTGAGGGTGATTTTGGCAATGCTGTGGCTGCTCAAGCTACTCCACTTGCACACTGAAAACAACAGACGGCATTTCTGGCTCTGCCCTGGCTGAGTGACAGCACTGAGATCCACTGGGGATTTAGGGAACAGTGGAAAACTCCCCTTCCCATTTCCACTCACTCAGGATATGGTGCATAGAGTATCTCAGGCTGGTCAGAGCAGGCACAGTGGTCCCCACCTGGTGGTCTTTGGCTGCTGTGGCCTGCAGCCACATGGGTGTGCACACATCTCCCATCCTCGACTCCGTGCTTCCAGCACATCCCATCCTGGGCTCTGGGCACCCTCGTGCAGTGAAGCAGGTGTTCATTGAAACAACTTACCTGCATGTTGAGGTTTGTTTGTTTTGTTGATAATTGTTACCCTGTGATAGAGCTTTGTGTTTATAGTGCAGCTTTTTTGTTTGAATCACTCAATTCTTCCCATGAAATATCACCACTCCTTAAACACAAATATTTCCAGAGGCAAACAAAGAGGGAGAATGGACATAGAGCATCTGAGTTTTGCTTTGGGAGACAAGGTCTTGTTTCTGGACTTTTGATGGAACTTTATGAGTCTTTTTGCCTTTTTTGCTTCTCTGAGCAATAGTGCCAGGTCACAAGACTGTTGTGAATATTTCCTTCCAGGAACTTTCAGGAATTTGTACCCAGGTAACCCTAGTTGGACAGATGACAGATGAGAAGGCTAACAGGTTAGTAATAGATGAGAGAACTGGGTCAACAATAAAATACAAGTCCACATCTCCATTTATGTTCTCTCTAAGTCTGTAAGTAATACGGTTTTGATGCTGCCATAAAAAGGTTCCAAAGGCAAAATGTGGGTCTGGTTTTAGGTTTTGCTCGTGGACAGTTTAAGTTCACAGGAGCAAAGCAGTTCACTTTCAGCCTCTGGATTTACCTGCAGATGACTCTGCTCATGCTAACAAACTTTTCTTAGAGGCATCCTTTACTCTGGGACTGTAGCTGGCTGCTCGGCCTTGCAGGCTATAGTTTAAGAGCCCTTGGCATAGGGATAATCTGGAACGCATCAGGATTTGAAGAAAGATTTCTTTCAGAGCAGTTAATAACATTATCAGCCTTATCAGAAGTATTGCAGGGTTTAGTCTTCCCTGAAAGTGTTCGATTTCACATTATTTATATAGGTGAATATGGAAGAATCTGAATGTCTGTTTTCACTGAAAAAGGACAAAAAGAAATGACTCGTCCATGTACTTGCAAAGAGAACCTTAAAACAGAGCTCCTGTGGAGTGAAAAACCTCAGATATATAAATACAATTGGAATTGTTAGATGATAAAGCACAGATCACGATTCTGTTGATTTTTTTTAAGGTTAGGGTTCATCGAAGCACAAGTTAATACAAATGCTTCTGATGAATATCGCAGCCTTTGAAGTAGCTGGTATTTGTTACAGGAGATATTTTTCCAAGCAGGACTTTTCTCCATTATACGTGCTGTAACATAAAACAAAAGCAAACAGAAAATCCCTTCTGTTGACTATATCACAAGTTAATCTAACCCCTAGTACCCCACTATTGTATTTCATTGAAATGATACCCACCTGTTCTGCTTTACAGCAGCAATAAACCGCAGCAATACTGCATTTTTCGTTTGTTATTTATTTATACTGGCAGCAAGGGCTAATGTTTCGTCTCTCACCCTTCCTGGTAATTGTGATACAAGGCTCTATATGGGAAGGCTCATTCCTGTGGTTTTATCCATTCTTGAGAAGAAAAGAAAAACCTCATTCATCAGTGGAATGACTTCCTGGTAAGATGAATGACAATGATTTTTACCTCCCTTTGTAGGGGGTTTGGAGAATTTATTGGCTGATGTTTGGGGAGGTCAGGTTTTACATTTTAGAAGGTACCTGGACTGGAATTCCTTGGTTTAGAGGAACAGACCAGCTTTGCCTGTGAGAAATCACCATTCAACACTGAAACTAATGCCCTGGTAAAAACCTGGGCAGAGTGTCTGCATGTGCTGAGTTACATGTCTGGGGCATGGCTCAATTACACACGGCTTGGCGTGACTTGAAATAAAAGCAACTTCCAGAAGAATGCATGCAATTCCACTGCTCCAAAAATCACACCCCTGCCAACAGCAGCCCTTCCTGCCTGAATCCAAGGCAGAATCCAATCCAGACACAGCTCTTTGTTTCAGCAGGATGTCTGGGAAGGTGAGTACCTGAAGGAAGAGGTTAGACTTCTGCTGTGCCAGGAGACGTTGCACACAAGTTTGGGACCCATGACACTTGCTGACACAAGTCACAGCCTCTGTGGAGCAAGGACTGCCGGGTGCTTTGAATAGCACATTTTGTGGTGGCAAGTTTTGCAATCAAAGTAATTATCAAAGTAGTTGCACTTGGAGTCTCCTGAAAATCAGGATTTGCAGAGCCTAACCTGGCCCTCTGCTATGCCAGTGTATGCCTTTGCAGAGAGAGTGCATTAGTACACAAGGCTGCAGTTCAGAGATCCTGGGCCAGAATTTCTTGTCCTGCTGGCACACAGATGGGGAGTCACTACGCTGTGTACATGATAGGCCGTACAAAGCAGAGGGAAGTGTCCTAGGATTCTCCTTGTAGCCTTGCCACTAAATAACTTGGAGCAGGCTGCTGACTTTGTCATAAAATTCAAATAATCATCTTCTTTGTTTATATCCCTAGCTGAGAAATCCTACTGAGATGCTGCATGTCATTAACTACCTACACCCGAGTGCTCCTGCTTTGGTGCTGGCCAGTAAGAAAGAAGTTGCTGTTCATCAGGCATCTGGATGATGAAGGGGAGCTTGAATTAAAAAAAAAAATCACATCCAAGCCCTTCTAATCCTGGCTTTGCCCTTGGCTGGTGCCTGGTGCTCTTATCAAGAGCCGTTTTGCTGGCATTTACTGCTTCCAAATACCAGAGGCTTTTCAGGCTTATTCTAAACTGTTCTTCTTGGCAGAACTCATCTGGCTGCTGATTCCAAGCTCCCATCTATAGGAAACATAGGGGTGGCAACACAGACCTTTGAGTGAGCTGGTTGGCAAAGGGAGACCAGGTTTTTTTAGTCCAAGAACAGAGTTTGGGGTGGGTAGATTAATTCCTTCAACAGAAACACATGCTTAGCCAAACCATGTCAGGCATGTCTCACCTTCTCCTCTCTCTCCTGTGCAGATCGAAGAGGGAGGGAAAGCAGACTCCCTGCCTTCCAAGCTGCAGGCTGGTGATGAAGTGGTGAACATCAACGAGGTGGAGCTGAGCAGCTCCAGGAGAGAGGCCATCTCCCTGGTGAAAGGCTCCTACAAAAAGCTGAAGCTTGTCGTCCGCAGGTAGGCAAGAGCCACACTCATTCCCTGCCTTCCTTCTGCCCCACAGGCCACCCAGCCATGCCCCTCACTTCTCCAGCTGGAAGCCTAGGGTTTGGCCTAATCTTAGCACGAGCCTTGTTCTGAACACACAGGCACAAGCCCAAGGGCAAATGCTTGTTCTTTTCAGCCAATTTTTCTAGGACTACTTTGTCACTGATATGTCCAAGCATGTGAAACACCCAGTTCTCTCGCACTGTTCCCCTCCCCCACGACACTCCAGGATCCCTGTTCAGTGATGTACAAGGAGTCCCATGTTCCTCCCAAGTGCTTGAGGCTCCTTGCCAAAGAGTGGCAGTTCTGTACACAGCTCCTGCCTCATTTGCTGCATGTTGTCACTGTTGCTGTGACGGCAGAAAGATTGCCACCAGCCTCAGCAAGATTTGGAGCTGTTTGGTGTTCTGCAGGTGGGTGATAGAGGATTTTGAATCAAAGATGTTTGGGTGCCGTTTGGGTTTTTAAAGCCTCAATAGGAATGCTACCTCTATGTCTTTTGCTGTAGCCATGTCCAGTTTCTTTCTGTGCCAGTTAAGTGATAGCTGGTATCACTTTATGGAATGCTCTGTCCTCAGTCTCCACACTTAGCCAGAAAGGAATTTGGGTAAAGATCAGCATAGCTGGGGAGCTGTCATTAATCAAACAAAGGGTGTCATTTTGGGTCACTAAATTGGAACAACTGACTGGTGATGCCTGAGCTGGGCAGGTATGACTAGCTCAGACACACTCTTGCTCTCTGGGCTGTACTTTGTGCTTTTGCTGACTCTATTTTGTTGTTTAACGAAAACATCTTTAGGTAACCTTACAGCAAATTCTGAATATTTATATACACAACTTACGTGGTTTGTGGACCCATTGGGAGAGGTTTTGCAAAAGGAGTTCATTGCAATTTGAGTGTTTTCCAAAAATACATGGTTTATACTTTAAGACCATGTAGACTTTAATCCAATTGTACTGACTGAACAAAATGTTTAATTCAAACCAACTTAGCAAACTTGTGGAAACAGTACCTGTTTGTTTTGTAATGCAATAATTTCTCTGCATTTTTCACATTCCGAAGACCTTTTCACCTTTTTTTTTTTCCTCTTTAATGAGTATGAAAGAGGTTTTGATGTTTTTCTGGTATGGATTACTATAGTGAACATGAAGAAAATTTGGTTTGGAGTCTTTCATGGTTTCATTTCATCACCTCTAGAAGGATCAAGCACATTAACTTTTAGAGGTATTACATTCACATACCATCCCCTTGCCAAGGTACTTTGAGTCCTTTGTGCACATTTAAAGCTCAGTGATAATCCATAAATTTAGAACTGGAAAATTGCAATTAAGAGCTAAGAGCCCAGACTTCAGGTAATTTGACCCAGTCCCAACTGACCATGCAGTGCTGGCATGAAGGCAGCAGAAAACAAAAAAAAAATGTGAGGTCCTGACTGCTCTGTGTACAGTGGATCACAAGTTTCTCTGAATTCTCTCCATTATCAGAGGTGGCACAGGGTCTGACCAGGATAAAAGAAGAGATTTTGTCTCCAGTCCTAGAGGTAAGAAGGGATAAAATAAGGATTCCAGAGAAGAATGGTGAGAAAAGAGGAAAGAGGTGCAGATTACCTTGGCCAAAGATATAATGAGTTTAGCCATTAAGCCTGGTAAAGGCAGCACTAACCTGTTGGGCTTTGGTTGGTTGGACAAGATAGTATTTGCAGTATGAAAATAAATTATTTTTGGAATGCTTGTGATGCTGATTTTTGCAAATTTGCCATATTGATTGAATTGAAATTGATCACTGTTGCTTGCTGCAAGTACCAGCAATTTGAAAACTTCCTGACCTGTTTGTGACCTGAATTTTTGGTCAGTGCTCTCAGTATTCACAGAAACCTTTCTTTTGGAGTGACACAAACTCCCACACACATGGACTTTACTCCTTAAAAGTCGTATACAAACAACAGCAAAGTCTGCTTGGTGCATGTGGTTCTGGTTCTCTGGTTCTCTGCAGATATTTCAGGTCAGCATGTTTTTGAAGGTTTAGCTGTTTGTTTTTCAAATGAAAACCTCAGAAGTTCTCTGTAACGGTGTGGTGGTGACACCAACCATCACACCAGACGGAAAGCACATATTTTTTGAATCAGATGTATTGTGTCATACCTCACATAGCATACTCAGATTGCTATTTAATCTTGGTTTTTACTTCCGGACCAAGGTAAGCCTTTAGCACTTAAAGGGTGAGACTCTCCATGTGTTACTAAGCAAAAGTAGTAACCTTGCAGGTCTGCAGACTGGCTGATGCAATGATGTGGTATTTCCCTTGGAATGTGTCATCATCAGTCTTCATCAACTCAAGTTTGATTGATCAGTGCAAGGGAGGGGAAAAGTGAGAATAGTTTCGACAAAGGGAACGGGTAGGCAAAATCAGGGAAAATTCAGGGCGAGAGGAAAGGCTAAGAGGTTAAAATAAATAAAGATATGAAAAATTAGCTGTCTCACAAGGATATTTAATATTAATAAATACCAATGGTTTAAATTAAATGACCAGCACCAGAGTGTTTAGTACATGAGGACCATAGTGTGCCTCTGACTCCTGGGCAAATGTCCTGCTGTCCTCAGGGAGGAACTTTCAGGAGAGACATGAAGCTGTGAATTTATACAATTTCTACAGACTTCTAGCAGGGCAGAGAATAACCTAATGAGCCCCAGTGTTAAGTAAATCCTGTGCCTATTCCCTAAGGGGATCCTTATTTGGGAGATAAATGTTGAACAGTTTTCATGGATGATCTCTAGCTGCATTTTGTTTGTCTCGTCCCCAGCTCAGAAGCCCTCAGTGACAGTTTTCAAATGTTCTGCTTTCTCTGCTTCTTTAGCACAGCCACTCACATCTCCCTTGTTTCAAAGGCCGTTCCTAAAGCCAGGTCCTGCCTCTCTGCCCATTTCTGCCCATTCATTTCCAGGACAATGGACTCAGATGTGTGTGTTTGCTCATTCCTGTGCACCTCAGGGCCTGCAACTGGTGTGCTCTGAGGGACCTTGCTGACAGTCTCACTCCTTTGTGCTGAGGCCAGAACCAGCTGGAGCAGGAGCTGCTCTGCAGCCCAGGGAGTGGCTCAGTGTGTCGGTATCACTGCTGGCGACAAACGTCTCTCACCGTGGGCATGAGCACAGCCAGATTCATCAGGCCTGAGGAATTCACAGGCTGATGCTGGGGAGGTCGCTTTGCTTTGCTCTGCTTTGGGCAGGGTTTGCCCATTCGGAGCAGTGGCTGTGAATCACAATGGGAAACTGGAGAGACCAGTTTGTTGGATTGTGTAGCGGGAGGCTGGCCTACTGTCCTCAGCAAACTGCCTTTCAGAGGTTTTGATACTCAGTTGATCTTTAACCAGGTGGAGGAAAAGCTGTTTGAAAGCTACAGTTACATAAGAAATAAGACTTAGCTGGTTTGTTGTGAATACACATAATTTCTTCCAATCTGTTTTTTTCCTGTTGCTTCCTCTCCAACTGCAGTATCCAAGCAGAGTTGGATGCAATCAAAACCAGACCCTTTTCAGTGGTATCAGTTTGATCTAATTGCGATTTGCATGCCTGGATCAGCTGAAGATAAGGCTCAAACCATGGGCACGGCCTTGTGTGCTTTACAGCCCCCACAGTGGCCCGGAGCAGTTGCCAAAAATAGGCTTTTGCACAGGTCAGTAGGCAGGAAGGGCTGCGGGAGCGTCACACTGTTTACATGGCTGGACATCCAGTGTGTCCCTAACAGCAGCAATTAGGGCAGCCAGGCGTGGTGGCACACGGAGCTGTGCCACCAAGGGGACACTTGGCCACGGGGACAAGTCCCACACACCCTTTCTAGCACAAACACTGTCTGAGCCAGGACTTCCCTCAGGCCACTCCTCAGCCCCTTGTGGGTGCAGGGCGGGCAGAGGGCACAGCCCTCGGAGTCACTCTTGTTGAGGGGACAGTGCACTGTGGAGGGATCCAGCCTCAGGCTGAGTTAATTAATGCAAAGCTGTGTTAAAATTTGCTGGTGGAACAGCAGGGAAAAATGTTCTGCAGGGAATTACCGGGGGCTTAGGCCCTTGCTCTGCCCATGCCAAGGTGCAAGGGCCCTGCAGATCTCTCCCAGGGTGTTGTT
Source organism: Petroica traversi (assembly GCA_025920805.1). NCBI lineage: Eukaryota > Metazoa > Chordata > Aves > Passeriformes > Petroicidae > Petroica > Petroica traversi. The sequence goes on from JAHLSL010000020.1 coordinate 24,169,528, forward strand.
TTCAGGGCTCAGGCCAGCACGGATTGGGATGTGAGGGGCTGTGATGGTGACACTTGTGTTTCCACAGTGAGATTGGACAAAGCATGAATCTCAAACTAGCTGTGATTTACAGCAAAACTGCTAACTCCAAAATGCACGTGTGCTCTTAGCATATATGCAGTCATTCTGACACCAGTGACTGCAAGAAGCCTGTTCCAGTGTTATTTATGGGGTATATGCAATATTCCAGATCAGTATTCAGGGGGGTTGATATTTTGTTTTCAGTGGCAGTGGTTTGTGTCTGCCTAAGACTTAGCCTGCAATTCTTTTCCTTCTCAAAGAACCTCAGACTAAAAATACAAGTCTAATAAAGGAGGAGTGGGGATAAATACATTATCCTCCTTTTCCTGTTGTGCTAAAAAACTGTACAAAAAGGAAGGATTAGGCTTATCCTTGGCTATGACCATAATCTGCATGTTCGTTTTCACGCCTCCCTACAGATTCCCTGCATCACTTGGCTTATTTGGGTGAATCTCTTGATGCACCCCTGTCCCAGGGCCCCCTTGCCTCAGTGATGAGACCTGAGGGAGATGCTGAGATGCTGGGAGTGAGAAGGTGTTGGGCTGCGTGGGCCTCCCGGGGCCAGAGCTGCATTTTCAGACAGGTCTGGTTCCAATCAGCTCATTTAAACACCTCAGTGGCAAGATCAGGAATTAAACCCAGACATCCTGAATACTTGCACTTGTGCCATAGCTACAGAGTTGTTCTTCGTTTGGCAGCAGATTCCTATTACTAAGGCTTTTGGGAAAAAATGAAGGAGGAAAAGTCTTCCACTCCACCTGATAAATGACCCTATGGAGGTGTTGAAGGGTGGGAGAAAGATGTCAGTACAGCTGACATCTGTGGCTCAGAGCTGATTCAAGCCCATGGAAATCGGTGGAAAGATTCCCACAGACTCCAAAAGGCTTTGGCTCAGACCCTCACTGAGCTGTGATTTCCCTCATTGACCAGGAGAAAATGGGCTATTCCTGGAGAGAGGGGAAGCTGCTGGCATTTTTACAAAAAGACAAGTGCCAACACAATTCTTCAAAGAAGTCTGTCGACTAATCCTTTCCTCTTATGACACTAATGTAATTTCGTACCGTATTTGACAGCGTGCCAAAAAATTGCATCGAATAAATCCAAGTTTTGTGAATGAAATTAATTAGAATTGGCGTTGGCCCATACCCCGCTCTTCCCAAAGAGCTGCTCTGCGGTGTGGTTGGGTTTTGTTCAGTGCTGATGACTGGGGGAGCAGCAGAAAGGAAGGCTTCATGCACATGGAATGTTTGAGACTGACAGCTTAGAGGCCAAAGCTGGCATTTGAGGGCTGGCAGGGTGGTCTGTGTCTAGCACTGTTTTATGTCTGTTGTGAACTCCTCCTCAGCTTTCCAGCGTGCCCCTGCTCATGTCTCCTTGTGTCTCAGCTCTTTCAAAGTGCATCTTTTTAACACTGAAAAAATGAGCCTTTGGTTGGAGTCTGCAGCTCCTCATGTGATGCCAATGGGTGTGACCAGCCAAAGCCCACCAGGGGCCTCACCCACTGTTTGGATGGGATTTCAAAGGCCTTTATACCCTGTGCCCAGTAAGGAAAGGTCTTAAATTTCCTTGTGTCTTGGATCAAACTGGTCAATCTTTAATATCTCAAGCATCAGTATTTTCATAGAGGGGTTTTCCATGCATTCATCAAAATGTTTGCAGTTCCTGTTGTATTAGGGAGGGACAGACAGCTGAGAGGTGAGCAGAATTCAATTTTTAAATCACTGGCAATTCCTTACTGTCTGGGATTTCATTAGTTACAGCTCAGAACTGACAGGCATTTAGGAAATTCGTCACAAGGAGTAATAAAGATGAGGAAGATCTAGAATTTTTGAATAAAAGAAACTTCTAGATCTCTGATAGGGACAGTAGGGATATGCCTTGGGAAAAAAAAAATGCCAGCCACCATGATGTGTTATCGTTTCTGGGATGTTACAGACTGACCCCTCACCTGAAGCTGCATGAGGAACCCAGGAATTTCCAGACACTGCCACTCCAGTGAGTTGTTCCTCTCATCCAGTGCCTGTGGATTAATTTGCCTTCTTCAGGCAATAATCAACCTGGGGTTGGATTTGTCAGCAAGTGACTCTGGAAAAGCTGGGAAATCTCTGCTAGCGCCATTCAAAGTAGTTTTTACAGCGTGAATCTTCTTTTTTTGGAATTTCCCGAGGATTAGGCTGGAGCTGGATCAGATCACAACAGTATGGAAACCCAGACAAACAAGCATGTGTTCTCCCAGCACTCCTTGCATCGTTCACTATCTGGGATGGTGTCTGGGGTGACCTTTAGTCCACAGGGCAAATATTAGGACTGGAGAGGGGTTCTGGTTACCTGTCCAGGTGCAGAGGGGTGTAGGGTGACACCGTCACTGGGCAGCTGCAGTGGAAGTTGAGAGTAGCTGCATTTCATCATCTCTGCTGTAAGGAGCTGCTTTAATGCCAGGAGCTGACTGTAAATACAGATTTATAAGGGGTTTCTTGGTTGGGTGGCATTGATGTGTACAGATGTATATGTGTACACAGCCACAGTCAGTTTAAATATTTAGAGCTGCTCAGCTACTAATATAAAATCATTTCACATAATCTTTTTCCTTGCTTTTCTGCTTGGTCCAAGGTTTTCTCTGAAAGGGAGGTGGGGTCAGGAGAGGTTAATGAACACTGATGTAATCCTGCTGATATAAATTGTGTTTGCCTGGATTTACTTCAGCAAAACAGATGTTAGGGTGTAGTGATTACTGTAACTCCTTTACGTTTCTTATGAATGGGCTTGTACAGGTCATCCAAATCCCTTGGTATTGTTTCTCCCTTACGGCTGGATACATGGAATATCTCAGGCAAAAGAACAATGAAGAGCACACACTGCACAGACAGTATCAAATGGTCTTTTGTATGCACAACTCTTCCTGTGTGTAGTGCAGGGCAGCCTGGCTAACTCACCCAAGCACAGACAGACAAAGAACATAGAACTTTTTTCTTTTTTTCCAATCCCCCTTTCTTCAGCTTCCTGCCTGACTTTGGCATTAGAATGGAGGTAGGGCTGATCCTCAGTGCATACATGTGAAACGTTTTTGGTAGGCTATACCTGCATAATAAACCATAACATTTTTTTTCCTATTGAGAATATGTAAGGAAATTGAAATTAGATATAGTGGTTAAGAAATACATATTTCAGAAGCTGAAAAGAGACTCCTAGCTCAGCAATACCACTTAGGCTTTTGTGCTTACCAGGCTTGTAAAAATGATTACTCATGTCAGGTGAAATGTCAGAGTGTGAGTGGAGGCATTCAAGGAGGTAACCACGTGGAAGAGGATGATCTAGTCCCTTTACTTGAAGTAAAGGTGACATTGGAGTAGAGAAAATATCAGTGACAAGTATGGGTGAGATTGTGAATGTTTTGATTTTACAGCCGGGCTGGAAAAGAGAACTATTTAGGGTTAAATGGAAATGCAATTGTATGTTCTGTTTGGTCTGAAATGAACCATTTTTGTCCTGGTAGGAAAAGCGTGCTAATTTAATATATTTAATGCATATTTAATGTATGTTTTCAGCTTTCTCTTGGATCTTAAGGCAGCCTGGCTGGGTGTAGAGCACCTAAACCTTCCTGGCTGCATTAGGCTGACTTTCTCTGTAGTAGGATGGGTCCAGTGGGTTGAGGGCCATGTGTTTTTTTGGGATTATTTCCATGGACTTTATACAGTGTCCACAGCCTTCTCCCATGGCATCTTTTTCGGCCCTGCAGTGGATTGCTGAGTCTCAGCTTAGGGGCCAGTGAGCAACAAGGACCAACATCCCTGCTACACTTCTCCTCCACCGTTTTTATCTCCCACCCTTACTCCCAACTCTATTTTTCAATTGCAATTTGAGGGGTGAACTTGAGACAAACAACAGATCATTCCTGGCTGGCTGAAAACGCTTTTTTTCTTGGATATAGTTTCTCTTCTCCTGTCTCTCCACAAAGCCCAGCGTTAATTATAAGAGGGGCCAAGCCCAAATCTGCGGGGAGCCGGGACAGAGCTGACTGGCACTTTCACTCAGCACATTCCCCCTTTCCTCACGGTCTCTGCTCCTGTCTGTCAGGCCTGCTGACGACTGCTGGGTAGGAGGGCAGTAATCTGAGCCGCCTGTGCCGAGCGGACCTCCTGCTTGTGACTGCGGGATTAGCGGCGAGGTGGCTCTCGGCACAGCACCTGTATCCGCCGCTCTGTTTGCTTTGGTCGGTCGTTTCTGCTGGGCGTTTGTGCCGTCCCCCGCTGCCGGCACCGCGCTCCCCTCGGGCAGGCGACCATGGCGACACCTGAGCCTGCCTCGGGGGCTCCAAAGGTAAGCGGCCTCTCGCCAGCCGCGGCACAGCCAGCCGGGGACTGGGGGACACGGAGCAGTCTTAAGGACTCTCTCTGTCCCAAACGTGCATCGTAAACTTCGGAGCAAATGAGCGTTCATGCAGTGCCGGGGGGCATTTTCCGGCTGCTGTTTTTCAAGCGAGCTCACAGCAGTCGGGGAGCCGGTGCTGAGCCGGCGCTAGGGGTCTGTCATTGCGAAGTTGTTGGGCAATCTAAGCAAATCTCTCAGACTTCAGGCTACAAAAGTGCCAGAAGCTCTCCTGGGATAGCCTCCAGAGGGCCATCCCCACCCTCGGTGTCCAAGGGTAACAATAATGTCATGCACTTGGGATGCTGATTCTTTGCGAGCAGGGGACCTGACTCATGTCCGCACCGCAATTCGTAGGGTGCAGCTTGTGGTTTTATAGTCTGGAAGAGTCTCTGCTCAAGTTCATGGCACTCTTTTTGGCCTTCACCTTTTATAAACTGAGAGTCATCTAAAGTGGGCGCCAAACCAGGCCAAGGCTTTACGTCACTGTTTGACAGGGATGGACCAACCCCACACACAGTCTGGGACATGCTCTGGTTGGATCAATATGGCACCATTGCAGGGAGAAGAGAGGGAATGTGAAAGAGGCTGGTTCATGAGAGATGGTGATTGGTACAGCTCCAGTTGGGCCTGCACAAATTTGCATTCCTTGAAGACCTGTCTTATGTTGTACAAACACCTATCCGCCCTTCTAGATTGGTCATGAATCATAAACTAAGTTCACTGAACTTTGATTTGATTTTGATTATTTTCTGACATATGAACTCCTTTAGTAAACGCATCAACTAATCTTTAAACTCATTAGCTGCTTCATTGCTGTTAGGATATTTTTAATTTGACATTTGTTTGGGGTTGTTTTATCTTTGAGTATGGGCCAAAGCTTTAGCTGTGCACTTCAGGGGAAATTGTAACTGGTTTTTCTTCTAATCCAGTCTGGTTAGGCCAAGTTGGCAGTGCAGGTCAAAGCAAGTTAGAGTGGTGCTACTGGAATACTGGGGCAAAACTAGTGGACGTGGGAGTATCCTTGAAGATTCCTGAGGCAGCGGAGCTGACCAGGATCCAGAGCACGAAGGAAGAGGTTGTTTTACAGCACAGATCCCATCACCTTGTGCCTGGCCTGATGCCTACAGGGGTGAGCATGTTCCCATGCTGCAGCAGTGAGAGGAACTTCCCATCTGAAATTTGAAGAGATGCCTGAATTAAAGAGATTTGGTCATCGCCCCCTTCAAGCAAATTGAAAAATTCATGTTGGGCTGATGCTGCGGTTTTCTCTGTGCTTTATATTGTGTTAAAGAGAAGTCTTTTGGATGCCTTCAAAGGGCTAAAGGCAATACCTCATAGAAACCCAAGTGGCTGAAGAATTACCAGATATTAGCATTTACCTCAGTTGCCAAAGCTTGGACGTTTCTTTCTGCCTTTCATAAATTACAGCCTGCAGGGACCATTTAGTAATAAATCGTAGCAACTTGGCTGTTAGAGGCAATCCATGTACAGAGGCACTTCAGGTCTGTGCCAGCATCTCCTTTGTTCAATAAAAGTAACAGCAGGAATTTGATTAAAGACTGATAGAAAAGACAGGGAAGGAGAAACATAGGAAAGATTAAAGGAAGAAAGAGCCACCTGGAAACTTCATTCCTCCTTTATTTCTAACTTAAGCTCATAAATACCAAATCTAAACCATTGTGTGTGAGAGAGGGAGGGAAAATTTCCTGCATGCCTGCACAGAAAAGACTGCACATGCAGCCACCCAAACGACTTTTGGCAAAAGTCAGATTCTTTCCTCCAGCCTAAGGCTTGCTCCATGTCTGCATTGGAAATAAACTAGAAAATAACTTTATCCCCCCCAGTGCTTTGGGAGGACAGCATTTAGGAAGGTCTGGCGAGTCCCATCCCTAAAGGAAGAGCGGCGCTGGATTTGTGCCTGGGAGCAGGGAGCACATTTCCCAGGCTGCCTCGGAGCAGCCCTGCAGCTCAGCACAATGCGATGGCCAGCTGCACACGGCCAGCCCACAGCATCTGCCCCTTTGTCTCCATCATCCTCGCTGTAACACCCCCCAGAAAAAGGAAAACCCAGTGACTCCAGCAGCCAAATGCAAATTAGCCCCAAAGAGCCCCGTTCTGTGTGATCAGCAAGTGACAGGCAAATCGCATTCAAATTCCTCACTGCAGAGCCAGCCCGGCTGTTGTTTGGGTGTAGGAGACCAGAACGCTGCCATTAAGTATCCAACGGGAGCGAGAGTGGATTGCCTTTTTCCTTTGCCTTTTCCTTAGCCTGGCCGTGCCCCGGGAGCTGCGAGAGCTTTGCTGGGAGTCAGAGGCACGCTTTGATTCCCAGGCAGGATTTGCAGGGCACAAAGAGCAAGGCTGGGACCATGAACTCCGCGGGAATGAGGAGATTTTGCATGTTTTAGGGGCTCTTGCAGGTAATCTTGCCCTACTCCACCCTAGATGGAGCAGGAAGGCAGAATCTGTACCTGAATTCTTTGGCTGCTGCAGTTAGTGTCCCTTTTCTATACAGCTGGACATCTCTGCTGCTTAAATCATGCTTTCCCCCACCTGCCACTTCTCTTAGTCCATCTTTACTTCCGTTTCTCTCTGCTCACTTTCTCTCATACTTTTGAGCTGTTTGTAACACCTGTTGGAAAGTGAATCCTTTTTGGCTGTGGCCTTGGCCCTGAACTGCATTCCCCTCAAGTGTTTAGGGTGTGATGATGTCTTTGCAGCAAAGAGGATGTCTCTGCCTCGGTCCAGCCTTCCCCACCTCGAGCCCTTATCCTGAAGGCTGCTGCCTTCTCATCCAGGGAGCAGGAAGATGCCCAGCCCTCCACCAGGGTCTGGATCGGGCCCTTAGGTACTGCCTTCTCACTCCCATTCAAACCACTACAAGTACGCAGAAACAGGCAGTGTCCAGGACAGCAAGCCACATTATCCCAGTCATTCAAACTTTCTGAAGTGAAAGTACCGAAATCCTGCATCCCGACAGGATTTGTCGTGCCGCTGCTCCTCACATCCCGGCTCGGCGCGGGCACCTCGGGGAGAGGAGAGGAGAGGAGAGGAGAGGAGAGGAGAGGAGAGGAGAGG
>JAHLSL010000020.1:24177043-24204147 GCA_025920805.1 Petroica traversi
AGGAGAGGAGAGGAGAGGAGAGGAGAGGAGAGGAGAGGAGAGGAGAGAGAGGAGAGGAGAGGAGAGGAGAGGGCGGCGCGGTGTCCCGCGTCCCGGCGGAATGTGGGGAATGCGAATGGCATGCTTGAGTGGACAGCTTCAGAGCCGGGCGCAGGGATGGCTCTCCTGCCATCTGTTGTGAGCCCCGCGGGCCCATAGCAACAGCGGCTCAGGAATGGGGCTGCTGCTTTTTTTTTTTTTTTTTTTTTTTTTTTTCTTTTTTTTCCCCCGTAAAGAAATTCTTCCCGGCCCTGTTCCCCGCTCCTGCATGCGCGCAGTCATGAATAAGCGGGAACGGGGCTGGGATTCCCGCTCCAGAGCGATGCGTGCTGAAGGAGCAAGGGCCTTTTAGAGCTCAGCTTGTGTTTATTTGGGGAAGTGTTTTCCTTTCTGCGCTGAGACGTGAGCCCACGTGTGTAATTTATTGTAAATTGCCAAAATCTTGTTCTGTTCAAATCAAGTGTGAACCTGTATTTGCCACGAGGTCAGTAAAGTCTCCAGCGGATGTGCAGCCTCTTGATTGTCCTCCATAAAACAGAGACCACTTCTGCCTTATTATTACAGGTACCAAGGTTATAACTGGTGTAAATAATCCCAGTGTACTGATTCGTTGCGCTCATCATTTTCTTCTGGCCCTGAAGCTCTTCTGCTTGGCTGAGGGGCTTTGCTGCAGCAAGAACTGGTGGGACCAGATTCCCTGAAGTGACAGGTAGCTCAGCATCACTGCTGGTACTGAGAGATGCCAACTTTTATTGCAGGGATAATTTTGCCACTTAAGAACTCTGTCTCCTAAGGATACCAGTGTGAGGTGGCATGCCATGGGGAAGGGTTAGTGCTGAAAGAGCCTTTATTCTGTCAGCAGGGGTAGGAACACACTGTCTGCCAGTCTGTCTGAATGGTTTTACTCCTTCCTTTCCCCTGGAAATTCCTGTCTGAAATGCAGATTTCTCTTCTCCCTACACCTTAATCGTTTTTCCCTGCTGTCAAGCAACTGAAGCCTCATTCCTCAAAATTGCACAACCTCTGCTGTGGCTCAGCAAAGTGGATTTTTTAAAGTGTTTTAATTCCCTTAAGATGAGGACTTGTACTTTGTAAATTTACATGAGCGTTTCAAGAGGTTTGACGTGAGACATTCAGAAGTTAGGGGTATTTAACTTTCCCAAACAATATATTAGTTTCTTTAGTATTTTTTTTGGTATTTCTATGCCTAACAACATGCAATAAATACTGAAATTTGGAGAGAAGTCCCCATGGACAAGAGGGAATCGCGGAACTGGCAGTTTCCTGCCCTTTGCAAAGAGATGTTGCAAAGAGGAGAGGGGAGGAAGCCCAGTAGTTTTCCCCCCAGTGCTCAGGGCTGTGTTTGAAGCTGGGCACACAGCTACAGTGGCTTGATCACAGGGAGCAGGGTATAATTTCAGTGAAAGCTGATATGTACAGGGAGGAGGGATAAAACTCTCCCTGTTACAGGTATTTATTATCACTTGACAGCTGTCAGTTTGCAGTAGGGGATTTGCCTTCCTGTCAGCTCTCTGAGAACCAGGTTTATTTGCCTAATGTTGTAGGGAAGGGTAGAAATCCTGCTTTCAAGCACAGGTATCATTTAACCGTGATAAGAAGGCAGGTAAAGCATTTCTTCTGAAAGACGGCTGTGGAGAACAGGGGAGTAAAGTCTTTCTGGCCCTACCCAGATGGGAAAAAACAAGTCATTAAAATCTGATACCTACCTGCTTTTAATGAGAGAAATGTTGTTCGAAGAAATAATCTCAGTCCTATCACCACTGAACTATTTTCAGGAGCCATTAGCCTTTCACCTCCTCATATGTTTTATCTCCTACTTTTGATCTCATTCAAGGGAAACGGCAGTGCTGCTGCAACCAGAGATTTGGGCTTTAATCAGGAGCTTATTCAGTCACAGCCATGCTCTTTGCAGCCATCCTTCCCACTAATGACCCCCAAAAAATCATGGGGAGTAAAGTGGGGAAAACAGCAGTTAAAATCAAGCACTTGGTGCCTTTAGTGACGTTTATTTCTTCAGTGAGCCAGTATGGGTATTCTTATGAGTTCTGCAAAGCTCCCTTCCTCTTTAGTCTCTTCTCCCTCCTCAGGAACCCCTGCACAGCTGCTGAGGACTGGGGACTGTGAGCTGCCAGCCTGAACTACAGGCACAAGGCAGTTGGATTTTGGGCTGGAGAAAGCAAAGATCAAGAGCCCTCTGGGAAGGATGTTCTGAGCTTCACTGAGCAGACCCAAACTCTGGCTCAATTTAACTGTACCTCAGCATCAGGTTGTATCTTTGCTGTATTCTCAGCTTGAAAGCTATGGTAATGTAGAATAAGATCCTTGGTCCAGGCACAGATGTTCCCACAATCCCCGAGCTGGAAGGAAAAGAAGCCAAGGTGAGTTGTTTCAGTTTTGGACAGTGGGATCAGCAAAGAAAGGCTGTAGATGACTGAGGGCTCTTAAAGTTCAATATCATTCTCTCTCTTCAGTGTTTACTATGAGTTTTGTTCTTTGTACCACTCAGAATAAAATTTTAAAACAAAACTGGGAATTCAGGCTTAAGTCTGATGAAACAGTCTGTGTCTTCTGGCTCATCCTGCCCAGGAGCCCACTTCTCCCTATAAAATGTAGCTGCTGTTGTTGCTGTTCCTACACTGCAACAGGTCTCCAGAATCATCAGTGTTCTTCAATATTTGCATTAGCTCCAACACGTTGCATTAGATGGTCTTTGATGCTGATTTTTTTTCTTGCATCTGTTTAATTCAGACTGGGATCCCTTTTAATGCCAACCCAGTTTTATTTCAAAAGTTATCCATCATCAGTATGTGAGGATAAACAGAAATGAGTGAAAAAGGAATGTGAATTATAAATGAGATACAATACACATTTATTTCAGTGCTGCTTGTCCATATTTATTTCTTCCCTTTATCTCTGGATATCAAAAGCACCAAAAAATGCCAGGAATGCCACATCCCATTGAAGTTCTCCTGATGGGACATTCAGAGCAATCCACAGCAACAGCTGTAGTGCCTATTTATCCCGAAGCAGAAAATTGTACATGGCCGGGGACAATGGCCGGCGTCACCGAGCGACACGGGGGCCACGTCTCTGTCACGGTGGGAACTGTCCCCGCGCTCCCCTGGGCTGCTTGTGTGCACAAGAATCATGCTTATCATATTGCTGTAACACAGCACTTTGCATCTAATTTAAGCAATACTGGGGCTTTTGTTTGTCTCACGAGGTCTAACCCAGAGACAAAAGCCGTGGTCCAGCCCGAAGGTTATGAGACGTTACCAGACATTCATGTTCACACATACACGCTCCGTCAGAGGAATTTATGGCCATTACCATGTTCTCTAATGAGTACAAAATGAGACCATTACATATTCACATAATTAGTTTGACAGATTTTCATTTAAATATAAAAAGACTTCTAGTCTTTCGAGAACAAAAGGAGGGGTTTGTTTCCAGGGCGGTTTTTGACTCGGCTTTGCTGGAGCAGGAGGTTGGGTGTGACAACTGAAGGGAGACAATTTAGTGTGAATAATTCTCAGCTTTTGATTTCATGTTGCCATTTCTTTGCTGCTTTTCCAGTTCCCCTGGAGCACCTTGAGGAGAGCGGTGTGATGGGGCCTTTCAGATGCAGCCAGGAAAGCCCAAGTGTCATTTTTGTTTCTTGGATATCTGGCCATCAGGGAAAAAGATGTGGGTTTTTTATTAATTTAGTTAGAGTGATTTCTCTTTGGAAGGGTTAGCAACAGCTCACCAGCTTGCTCTGTACCTTTTCCCATGCCTTTTTCACACCTCTTTTACCTGTGGTCGCTTGTCCTTCAGGTTATTTATCTTTTTGTATTTCAAATGCTCTTTTGGCATCACTTCAGCTGTGGTTTTCCTGAATTGCTTGGGATATGCAGCTTCTTCAGGCATTCATAGAGGAGCACTTGCTTAATTTCATGTCTGGGTTTTAGAGGCCACATGTTGGCCTGGTCATCTCAGCACTATGAGCACTAAACACAACACATTCCAAGCAGGAATTCTTAAAAGTCAACACAAGGTGTCCTCCAAAGAACCACGCATGCAGCCAGTGTATCCAAACCAAAACTCCTTGGAATATGGTAGATTTGGATTGCTTTAGGCTTGGATTGTACAGCATTATAACTGATAGTGCCCTTAAACCATGTGAAGTTCCTTTGGTTCATAGTGTGCGTCTGTGGGGCCACTCACCCTTGTGTAACCAGCCCGCGTCCTTATCGGAGCTGACAGCGTTTGTTCCTACACAGGGGTTACATGCTGGGAGCCAGGACTAAGTGCACAGCTACTTTATTTACACATCTAAGTGCCTCTTGGATGATGCTGGTAAATTCCAGGACGCTTGAGGTTCCCTGGGACATTTCAAAAAACAGCTTTTGTGCGAGAGGACCTTGAGCAAAATCCACAGAGGCTCGATTGTGACTTTTCCAAGCAGTCCCTTTAACGGGGTAAAGCTCAGGGCCCACTTCTCCTCTGGTTTACTATGAATGTCCCATCCCAGGATGTGCCCCCCATATATTGTAGGAAAAGTTGCATTCGGGGGTCACATGTAACCACACTGTGGAAATTGAGCTGTGAACTTGTTGAGAGCACAAGACATTTTGCCACTTCCACATGCTAAGTCCTCAGAAGGGCCTGATGTTCATGACCTGAGAAATCCCCGTGCCTTGTTCTTCCTGGACACTGCCAGGTAAAAAGTGACCCTTTCCCTGACTGAGTGCAAATACAGCACTTTTTGTGTTTTGTTCAGGATCCAAGCACTTTTATTCCATGTTTTTTAGCTCCATCTTCCTTGTCTGGCATAGGCTGTTCAAAATGATGTCATGAAAAGGAGTTTGGGCTTAATGATGAATTAGTGCTATTGGAATTTGAACTCCTCTTGTTTTCCAAGTTATTCTTATCAGAGAGGCCTTTTTTTTCTGGAAGGGGAACAGCGGCGGCTCCGTTTAGTAAAGCTGACAAAGCAGGAAATGATCACCAGCCCTTCACAAAATGCTAACTGAACATTTACTTAGAGCCGCGGTGGGAGAGACCCAGACCCATAAATCAACCTATTAAACCTTCAGACGTGAGTTTTTGGAACCTTCCAGGCATTTCTTTTCCCTGCTGCTCTTAAGAAATCTTTTAAAGGCACAAGCTTCATGATATCATTAAGGATATGAGCAAGTAATGTTGCTCCAGGCCTGGAATCCAGGCAGTGAGTGACCTTATCCCTCTAGAAACAAATCCCAGCAACTTCAACTCTGATTATTTATTAGACATAAGCACAAGCTGAAGTGGGGTGCCAGTTTATCACACTGGAGAAGTGGTCGTGTCTATGTAGGAAGGGTAGAATTCCCTGGATTGTTTTAAGAAGATCTGTGCTGCCTTTTATGGCAGGGTGTGAAGGTTAAGCCTAGCCTGAGTGAGTGGCTGAGGGGAAACACCTATCCTGATCCATCTATCCAGAGCCAAGCTATCATCTTTTTGCAGTCCAGTTGTGCACTGGAGGACAAGAGGCACTTTGGGGTGTCTGAAATGGAGCCCTTCAATAACACCCGTGTACAGTGTTAGTACGTGGGAGTACCTGGTGCTCTGCTGAGACACAACAACCCCTCAGGGGAATGTTTAGGGGCAAAGAAAAATACAAACTGTCAGCACTCAACATTTAAATTTGGGGGTAAGGCAGCTAGTATTATTCCTCACTGTTTAATCCCCTTGGAAGATTAAGGAAAGGATAATTAATATCTGCAGTTAAAAAAGCAGCAGTATACTTCTTTCCTCATAGACAGCATTAAAATCAAGGCCTGTAGTTACATGTGTAAAGCCTGATTAGTAGGTGTGCAACTATTAGAGGGCCAGGATGCCTGGGTTTCTTTTCTGCCTGTGCCACATACTCACTGTGGGATGAGAGGCAAGATGTTTACTGCTGTGTATTTCCATCTCTCTGTCCAGGCAGGACGTGTGACAGCCCTTCCTAAGGCAAGGGATGTTGTGAGGCTTAATTGCCATGTGCGAGGCACTTTGCAAAACACACTGCACCGCTGAAGGTATGAAATGGCAATTAAAAGAAAAATATAAGGTCTTTCTCTCTAATTTTCAGAGGAATGTCTTTGTACTTTTGGTTGCTGTAACCGCAGCCCAGATTTTCCTGCTTAGCAGATGGTGAGAAGTGCTTCTTAGAAAAGAAAATATCGCCTTCCTCAGCCGCAGTCACCCAAGAATGAGCCTTTGGTAGCTAAAAAGAGGAACAGATTCTTTATCATTCTCCCTCCCATCCAGGGCTTGAGTTCTGCTCAGAGGCCCAGAGTACTCCATCATCTTCCTTTTTCGCCTCTGCCTGAGTGACCGAGGGGTTGTTTTTGGGATGGGGCTGGCACCATAAGTATTACAAATGTGGCTCATCATTCCTGTGCCTCTGAAAGTATGGATAATAGAGACCCCAGGTACCTTTTCGAGGTGCCCTCTCCCTAAGTGTGAGAATATATAGGAGAGTGGTCTGCTCCTGTCATCCCAATAGGCCCTTGGCTGAAAGTTTTGCTGCTTAACTTGAGATCTCTGCTGGAAATCACTTTTAATTCCAGCATTTTGCTATCCCTGAGGATTCTGCAGTGCTTCTGAGTGCAGCTCTTATGGGTTCACCAGGAATAAAAAACGCATGGCAAAGAACCAACCATAAAGGAGGTACCATAAAACAGTTCTACCACAGAGAAGAACTCAGAGAAACTCAGCTTTGTACCTTCCTTTATAACTTTCTTTGCAGTTGAATATAAATCATAAGCCAATGGGCTGGAAGCTGTTTTACAGCTCCCAGTGTGGGAATGGGTGTGGGTGGGTGTGGGCACATGTACTGCTTCAGAGTAAACCGAAAGGGAGCTGTGCTGTGACAAAACCAGTGAGGAACAGTGTGGACTTGAGTTCTGCAAACTGCCTGTTTGTCTCTTGGGATATTTTGTTCATTATGTGATTTACATACACAAGGCCAGCAAGTCACAAAAAGGAAGTTGCAGCTCAGATGTGTCTGTTGATGGAAGTAGGGAAGCAAGAGCCTCTTCCTCTCCCTGTGCTGTTCAGGAGGGCAGCAGAAAGGGCTGGATTGACCCTGTGGGTGGTGCTGCAGCTTGAGCAGAACGGAACAGCCAGAGCCTGGGTATCAGGAAGAATTTCTTCACTGAAATGGTTGTCAAGCACTGAAATGGGCTACCCAGAGAAGTGGTGGAGTCACCCTGAAGTGTTCAAGCAGCAACTGGATGTGACACTCAGTGCTATGGATTAGTTGACAAGGGGGCGATTAGGCAAAGGTCAGACTTGATGAACTTGGAGGTGTTTTCCAACCTAAATGACTCCATGAGGACATTGCTACACAGCACGTCCAGCCTGTGACCCGCGTGGGCCATCAGGAAACCTTTCCAAGGGCTTTTGCCTCACTGACAAGATCAAGCACTAGAGGAAGAGAAAGGAAAAACAAAGGGATGGCCTGTGAAACGTGGCAAAGTCCCAACAGGAGAAGTGGCTGCTAAAATGCCCCCATGGATGTCTCAGCACATATCCATGGCTAAGGACTCCTCTCCTCCTTCTGCAGGGTTACATGGACACCACCTCCCTCATGGCTGCAGTGGGACTAATCAGACAGTAAGGACTGCTCATGTGAGTAAAGCTTGCAGGCCTGAGCTGCCTGCCGAGTGCTGCCCACACTCCTGTTTGTTCTTCCCAGCACTGATCTGGGACATGAGCAGAGCACTGTTTTCCAGGGCCCTGAACTTTTTCGCAGCAGACAAAATGTTAATTTGGGCTGTGTCTTACGACCTTGTGACCCACAACATGCTCTGGGGTGAAAGGTGCTTTGTTCCTTGTCCCAGTTTTGTCAGAGCCTCTGAGGGACGGGCAGTCGGATAATGGCCACTGGTCCAGCAGTGTCAGCTGTGCTTGGCGCTAATGACCAATCCCTAATTTCAGTTTTAGCAGGTGGCAGGCTGGAGCAACTCCTTTGCCGTGTCCTAAATATTTTTTTACAAACGGCTTGGTGGACTTTGTGAGCTGGTTCCTGTCCAGTGGGTGCTTTGGTTCAGGTCTAGCCTGTCAGTGCTGAAGTGAAGGGATTAAGAGCAAACATTTTACAAGTAACCAGCAATGCCCTGCAGAGGGATGTGCTGGATGCAGGAATCAGGACTCTGGCTTAGAATGATTGCTCATTGTTATCTCTGTGGTTTTGTCTCATACACACAGGTGGGTTAGGAGCCAGCAGTGCTTGCTGCCATAAAAGCACAGGAAAAGCTGAGTCAGGCCCTCAGGCAGCAGGAATCTCCAGGAATGGCATCAGGCAGGCGGCATCAGCCTGGAGGGCATTACGGGAATCCTCAGGGCTGATTCAGCAGGTCACTGTTTACTGCTGACTCAGTGTATTGCCTATGAACGTTTATTTTATTAGTGACAGTTGGGCGAGACCGGTTCTGAAAACTGATATTTGCAAAGTGTGCTGGTGGGTGACAAACACCAGTAGCTGCAGTTCTGTGCTGGTTCACAGATGGTGTCACTGACCCTTGCAGCCTTCCTCTGCAGTAGTCCAGACATGGGAGATCCCATTGCACTGCTCCTCACTTCCAGGGTGGCACCAGAGTTGTGCTTGACCTTTGCCTAAAGAAAAGGCCTAAAAGCTGAGCATTATTTTTTCATAGGTCAGGTGTATGTAAGAGGATCTTGCTTTAATTTCAAAGTCATTAACATATTTTCTGTCACGGAGCTTAACAGGCAGACATCTTTCATCTGATTCACCCCTCTGTGTGAGGGGTGAATGAGAGTGTAACAAAATGGCTTTTTAAAAGAATGAATAAGGGTTCACAGTTACCATAAGCTGCCTAAGAATTCTGAAGGATCTTATCTTTTTAATGAAAATGACTGATTTAAATCTGCCAGCTTGGAGTTTGTTCTGTCACATTTCAGGTTCCTTACCCACCTTTGCACTTAGGGGCTAGCATTCCAAGTTGGATTCACTAAGGATCAAATTTGCTTGTTGAGAAGATTTTTATTTTTCAGTGTCAGCCATTCCAGCTTCCCTCCAGGGAAATGATTAGTGCAGTGTAATACAGCTGCTGGGATTGCTTGATGGCAATCACAGTTTGTGCTGGAGGGAGGTGGTATGTGATGACGCTTCCATGAGGCAGGAATGAATAAAGTTTACAACAGTATTCCAGGGAAGGAACACACTGGTTGCCTTTAGGAAGATTTCACTGTGATGATGCGACTGTGCTGTCCTTCCCAGTTCCTGAGCTCTTCCATTGGTTATTCTCCTCCTCCTTTAGGCAGGTACCCAGTATTTTGCTAGTTCCTTCTTCTAGGGAAAGAGGGGAATGGGGTAGAGACTGGAAAGAGGATTCTTGGGAGCTGTTCCCGCATCTTACACCCATGCATTAAAAAAAGCCCCAGAAATGCCTTGACTTGACTGCTAGCCTGTATGTTTTAAGGTTAGGCCAAGCAGGACTCCTGATCGGGCCCGATCTTTGACAGTGCTGATCACGTGCATTTATCACCTGAGACAAGCGCAGGAGGGCAGTGGGGGCATCTGTTCCCTAAAAGAAGGGGCAGGTTTTGTTCCCGAGGTCAAGAGACCAGCTTGCCTCTTTGCCAGATTGGAAGCACAACCTTTCCAACCAGTTTGTCAGCTCAATTGTTTAGCAACCTGCTTTGTTTATGCTATAAAACCTGGCTGCTGCGTTCGGTGTGGATTACCAGAGGGCACAGGAACAACAGAGTGCGCTGCTTTGAACCCTGTGCTTAAACTCCATCAGGCCTTGGAGATGTAAAGAGAAGGTTTCTCTCTAGCTGATAGATTTATTCTCAGTCACATTCCTGTGACCCCAGTGGAGGGAAACAGCCTGAGCAAATGGGGTGGAATACAGGTCCTGGGATGTGGCTGGAATAGCCAGAGCTCCAGAGCAAAGACCCAAACATATCCTGTACCACTGGGGATTAAAGTCAGGCTGTCAGTAGGGCTTTAGTTCCCTTCAGATCTTCCACCTGACATTGTCTTTAAACCCTTTTGGGCTCTCACAGAAACAAAGGTGAATTAGAGGGAGATTTTCCTTGAAACCTGAGCTACAGAGTTTTGAAGATGTCAATGCTCACCTTGGGCTCAGACCTGCAGCATCCTGTGGTGAGTCCCCAGCAGTTCAGTGAGTTGCTCCAGGCCTTTAGGCTGGGAGGTTTCCTTTATTCACAAGTACTTACATACCCATAGGCAAGCCAAAAAGTAATGATTTATGCTTCAGTCTCTTACGTGTCCGAAGCCTGGCAATTGCTCCCCTCATGGTTTCACTGTGTTTATCTCTTACAGGGGGTTTTTGCTGGGTTGCTCAAGCAAAAGGCCTCATAGAATATGATTCACCAAAGGACATAGTTTCCGAATTACCCGTTGCCAAATATTCTGGTTTGATCCAGCAGAGCTTTTCAGGTCATGGTCAGCTTTAAGAGTGTGAGTAGTTGCACTGAAAGGCTCTGGATTACCCCAGTGCTGGTGTGGGGATAGCAGGGACAGCCTTGCAAGGATCAAGCCCTTGGATAGAGGGGCCAGAGGCCATGTGCTGGAGGAAGGGAGAGGGGTAACTGCCAGCAGTCCTGTCACAGAGTAGCACCTTGGAATTTAGGGCAAAAGCACATTGGACTTTTTTGTTTAGTGCCAATCTGCCTGAAGTCCTCAAACTGTGTAAGCCAAGATCAACAAAGGAGGCTAAAACCTTTAACACCGGTTTCTCTTCTTTGCTGACAGCGTTGTCAGGCACAAAATCAAATTCTTTCTGGGTGTCAGGTAAGTCAAAGACTGCAGAGTGCCCCAGAAGGGGATTCTTGGGGATTTATGTTCCATCAGCAAAGACAAATGATAATTAAAACCTGAATATTTCTGCTAAGCTGGGAAACAAAAAAGAACTGTCTTAATTCCTTAAATTCCTCATGCCAGCCTGTAAAATATATTCCATTCATGCCTGAGTCTTGCTGCTTGTTCTCTCTGTGTGTCTTTCTTTAGCATTCAGCCACCTGTTAGTGAGCAGTGTCCTGCAGGTTCTCAGGGCGCTTTCCTCCCCGCTCTCCCTGCCCTTGGACGTGCTGCTTTGACACTGAGGCCTCCTTGTCTAGGGGAGACAGTCCATCAGAGCTCCCTGGCCTGCCCCGCTCCCATAACTTCATTCTTGGAAAGTTTCTGAGTTTCCCCGGTGATAAAACACGAGCAACATTTGCTCTGACCTGAATAATTTCTGAAGGCATTGAGCCCTGTTTTGTTATGAAGGTTACTCAGGGTGGGTGGTGGGGCATGAGAATTCCCAGTGATGGCAATTCCTGACAAGTGTCAGAAAGTCGCTGCCTGCACCTTTCACACTGCGGGATTGTTTTGATTAGTTTTTTAATGCATGCTGAAAAGTACATGTGACAAGCTGAGGGTGAGAGATGCCAGCAGAACAAATCAGCATGTTACAAGATTGTCTGCTGTGGCTTGCCCCAAGATCTCACCAAAAGGGAGGGAAAAAAATTGGAAAGGAAAAAAATTCCAAGGCCCAGCTCTGTATATACAGCAGCTATCAAACTGTCACAGATCACCACTACTACAGCTGGGGTTAAAATAATATAATAGTGGAGTGTTTGCTGGTCTTGTAAAAACCTCCTGTTATTCACTGGAGACCAAACTCATGAATCAAGAGGACAGTGTTTCAAACTGTTAAAAAAAACCATAAAATGACAAAAAAACCCCACAGAGTAAATAGCTCTGGAATGTTGTGGGTTGACTGTGTGGGATTTTTTTTTCTTTGCTCTGCATTATTTATCCCCTTAAAATTAATACCGTCTGCATGATGGGTGGCTTGGGGCTTAGAGAGACTTACAGAGCAAGTTCACTACCAGTTCTCAATTACTGTGGAGTCTGATTCTGTTCTCATTTACTCTCAAGTACATGGGAAATTACTGTGTTTTCCCTTGATACAGTACATGAAGGGAATAATAAAACCTTGAGTGTCTGGCCTTTGCAAAGAGAGACCCAGGCCACTCCAAATACTCTCAGTCAATTTATTAAGTTTTTACTACTTTTCTCATGGTGATGACATGCTGCATCTCTGCTCCCAGCCCAGTTCACAAGACCAGCATCACTTCTGGCAGAAATTAAAAAGCTTCAGATTTGAACTTTGGAAATATTCAGTCACGTGTCCAAGCTTTAGTAAAAAAGCCCAACACCAATTCCAACCTGAGGTGTGTTGTCTGACCAAACCTTGTAACTGAATAACCTGCACAGGACGCTGTGGTGTTAATTCCCAGATCCACGGCAGAGGATGGGTGGCACTGGCTTTCCTCATGAAAATAATCATCATTTTCTGCTCAAAAGAAAGCATTTACTTTTTAGCATGAAATTTCATTTCCTCTTAGAAACATGGAAGCTTTGGAACAGGATCATTTAGCAACCAGACCCCCATCATACACACTGACTCGGCTTTTCCTGAACCTTCCCAGCACATTGGCAGCTCCTGGCAGTGCGGCTGAAGATCATTCTGCTGCATCTCTGCCATGAGGAAACAGGAAGGTCACAGCTAATACTATGCCAAATTAACAGGAAGAGGTTTAAATCAACACCAGTTATGGATGAATACTTGCAAAAGGAATCCCGGGTCTGCTTTAAGCAAAGCCCCTGGGCATGCACTTCAGGCTAACCTAAATACAAGTGCTTCCTTGTGTTGTGCCTTGGAAGTGATGAATGCCAAGCTGCCTTCATGCCCTCTTTTCGGAAATCATTTTGCCTTCAAAGAATGGGAATTTTACTGTGCTGCTGGTGTAAAGAGGTGGAATGTTAGATGGGAACCTTTGTGCTCTTTCACAACATGAAAAGAAGGGAAGATAGGGTTTTTCATCTGAGTAAACTACTTTGCATGTAGGTTGACTGAGTGAGAAGTTGTATTGTAAGGATGTTCATTTTTCTTGAGCAATATGGAGAGCTCCCCCAGCAAAGCATCTTGTGAAGTATTAGCAAGGTCATGGTTGGCATTCACAGGGATCTTTAATCCCAGCTGTAGCTGCTTTCAGCATTAGCACCTTCGTAGATGTATCAGGGAGGAGGGAAAAACCATACCAGGCTAATTTGAGAGAGCAGCTGGCTACCTGGCAGTCTAGGGACCGTGTGTAATTAAAAACATTCCTGTCTCCAGCACAAGGCTTATAGATCTGTCCTGGCTGTCTGTAATTAGAGATGTGGAGTGAATATATTGGTTTGGGAGTGGGATTATTTGTACTTTCCTTGTTTCTGGTCCTCCTATTTTATGGTGGCATTTTCTCTGGGACATGCGGAGGAGTTCAACATCTCAAGTGATCCCGCAGGGAGGAGGTTGAAGATCAAAGAGGGAGCACTTCCCTGCTGCATGTGTACCCTTTAAAGAACACATTGGATTTCAGCACATGGTTAATGAAGCTGGAGGTACCCTGATCTCCTGTAACTGATACAGTGAGGAGACACAGCTGCCTTGCATGGGGATGGGAAAATAAATTTAGCATACACACACTGTACCAGGGCAGTGGAGCTGAGCCTGTGATGTGCCTTCGTTTTGCGTAACCCCGTTTCCCATCCCAATCCTGACTCCCAACCTCTTCATCAAAAGGGATCCTTATCTTTTTTCCTGCTTTTCCAAAATTGTGTGAATGGCCGAGACAGACTCTTTGAAGTCAGTGGGGGTGGCAAACTGCTCTGTGCTTTGGAAATTCAGACCATGAATTTAGGCACCTGCTCTTTAAGGATCTTTATCTATAAGTTTAGCAGTGCTTCAGCTTCACTATCCATATGCCAGGTCAAGTAATTCCTGCTTCCTCCAGGACTGGAAATGGGGAGTGGGGCAGAAATGCCCTTATTTAACTTCATATGGATGGCCTAATTGAGGCATTATCTTTCAGAATACAATAAGGTATGAAATCATTTTAATCAATGTTTTAATGTGCCCTCTATGAGAACAATTAGGGGTTAATTTGATAGGATGGCACTGAAAAGTTATCCTGTGTGATTCTGTTAGGTGACCTTTTCTCTAAGGATTCCCTTGTCTCCCTTTCTCCTTGTTTCTTTGTGGTTTTTCTCATTTCTTTTGGCGTTTCCTTATTAATTTCATCCTACTGCTCCTTTTTCATCCCTTTCCCCCTGGGGCAGAGGAGAAGCAGCAGCAGAGGAGGAGGAGGAGAGGGATGTGTGTGACACCAGCTTTTCCCCAGTCAGCCCTGCAGTATCACTCCACACCCGGAAGCACAGGACTTTCCCAGGACTGGTTCTCATTGCTGGAGGAGGAAGGGCACTGTCTGAAGAGGCAGTGTCTGAGCCAGGAGAGATCAGGCTGTTACCCAACCCCGGTCCTGACGTAAGGGCTGGGCTGAGAGAACCCCTAGGTGTGGTTGTGAAACTCACAATAAAATTTGTTTCTGAGCTCTCTTCATGGGTGTTGGGGATCACACAGGGAAGGGAACTGATCGAAACCAGGAATGAAGAGAGAACCTCTGGCATTGCCTCAGCTTCTTTTTATTATAATTTCCCAAAGAGCTGTGACTCCGCTGTGATACTGAAATAGGAGCTTTTACAGTTCTCAGAACATTTCAGTCTCTGGAAAAAGTGTTGGATGGGGCTGGGCTAAGCCATCACTCCTTCGTGCAAGCCTTTGAGGCAGCAGTGGTGTGTCTGAGCTTGGACAACTCAGGATCACTAAAACACGGGGTCCTGCCTTAGGTTCAGAGCGACGGCAGTGCTTTCCTGGGGTGTAACAACAAGGCACCTTCTCTTTCCCACCTCCCTTCTGCTGTTCCTGCCCTGGTTTAGTCACCTGGCTCTGCTGTGCTCATCTCATCAGCTCGGTGCCTGCAGCAAGGGCAATTACTGCAAAGCCATGGCTGGCTGGCTGCTGGCAAGCACAGCTCTGTCATTACTCCTGCCTTCCTGTTAAAAGGGTGAGCGGGGCTGGCTCCTTCCCTTGCTGCCCCGGCCTGGCTCCCCATGAGCTGCCTCACCGTGCCCGGCCCCAGCTGCAGCGCTGCTGCGGAAGGCTGGGAGCCGGCTCCCGGCAGAGCTCCCCATGCAGGCCCACCTGCACGCCCTCAAGAGGATCCTGGCCCTCTGGAGTGCATCCCAACGGTGTGTAGGCAGCTCCGCGGCATCCGGGACATCGGTGTGGCACTGCACACCCCACCTGGGCACCGGGGCCTGTCGGGAAAACTTCAGGTCCTTTCGGTGACAGTGGAGAGCAGTTCATTGCTGCTTGTTTTGTCTGCCTGTTTTGCTGAGGGATGGGGCGTTGGGAGACTCGGTGAGCTGGGACACTGCACTTTGCTGTCACCTCTCCTCTGTCTGGTGTCACTTGCTTGTTCTTTTAGGCATGAACGTGTACGGAGAGCACAGCTGGATCTGGTGTGCTGATGCAACTAACTGGGCGCTGGAGATGGCATTTAGCTGTGAAGCAGTGCCAGACTGCCCCAGCCTGGGCATGCTGCTGGAAGTGGGCTGCTCTGTGTGGGCTCCATATTGTGAGAGTTTGTTTCTGATGTTTGGATGATGAACAAGCTGATCAAACAGCATCATCACAGGTGGCACTGTGCCACTCAGTCAAGTCCTGCCTTTGCTCGGTTTGTGTGCTTGGGCACCATCCTTATCAAATGCAAACTATTTGCTCCTTTTCTGCTGGTGTGTTTATCCAGAGGCTGAAGGTGAGATTCAGGAGTTGGTTGAAGTACTAAAGACTGCATAGAGATCTGTTTTCCACACCCAACACTGGGTTTCAATCCTTTTGATCCAATTCTAGAAAACAACTTCTTTGTCTTTGCATGGACACAGAAACAACCATGGTGGCACTGAGGATTTTCACCCAACAGGAGTTAGGGCCTAATGATACCAGGTGTGGAGCACCCTTGTTTTATGGCAACAGAATATCTTATAATTTAATCTTGAGCTTATAAAATTACAGGATACCTTTGTTTTCTGCCAGGGCACTGTGCCTGCCAGTGGCACCGTACTTAGTGCAGATTGCTCCAGGGTTTTGGTGGGGTGGACCCTCCTTTAGAGCAGATTGAGGGCACGGGCTTGTTTTCAGCCATTAAATGATGCCTCTTTCAGAGCTCTGTTGTCACGTAGTCTTGAATTACTGTGCAATTCCTGAAAATATCACTGTTTAAGTGATTACTTTCCTTGCAGTTCAAATATTTGGGAATGAAGATGTATCTGGCTTGGCTTTTCAAAAGTATATACTATCCATGACAATCCCGAGGAAATTATCATGAGCTGCAGATTAGAAATATGGAGGCATTTTTATTTAGGTGTCTAAGATGTTAGTTTTTACCTCTTTTACCCAGCTCTAGGTTATGTCATTCTCTGCCACTTAGAGAGTCAAGTGTTTCTCTTTTGCTATTTACTCGATAAGCGCTAAGTGCACATTCCTCAACATGGCCCTTTCCAATGTAAATAAACCAGAATTTGTTTTAGTGATGGAAGCTAACAAGGTTTTCATTGACGTCAGCACAGGGTGAGCAACATCACGGTATCACAGCACCAGAGGTATGATGTGGGGTGGCTCCCTGGGCTTTTCCCTCTCCCACTGCTCTCAGAGCATGGGGCTGGATACCAGGTGGGAAATGGCCAGTTCCAAAAGTGCCATTGCCAAACTTCTGGGAAAAGTGGATGGAACTGCTGTATGTAAGCAGAGAAAAAGGTTTTTGAGACCATTTGACTTTCAGGTACTAACTTGCTTTCTACAGGGGAAGCAAAGCTTTATCCAACTATAAAAGGGAATGCAGGCACTTAAACATTTAGTCTGCAGGTTTTGAAAGTTAAAAAAAATAAAGGTTAATTGAAGTGTGCCTTTTCACATGTGGTGGGTGCAGCTCTCATTGCAGGAAGGCGTTGGTGAGATGTCTCTTAGAGGACTAATGACAGGGCAGAGCAGACAGAATCGTGGCTGTGTGGAACAGCCCTGTGTCCTCAGAGCAGGCACAAACAGTACCTACAGCTGTGCCTGACACAGGCTTCACCACAGGCTCCTTCCTGGCTGGTGCAGTTAGGCAACTCATAGGCTTCCGGGTCTTGGGAGAGACTTCAGTGAGCTCAGCCTGTTCTGAGAAGGGCTGGGAGATCTTCCTAAGGGATCTCGTAGGGTAACAAATGATTTCTGTCATCAGCATCTTGACAGTGTCTCAGACTGCGTTCCTCGCTTGGCGGGAGCGGTGTGGTCCAGTGGTTTTGTGCAGCTCCCTGTGCTAAATGATTGGCATTTGAGGTTCCTTTCTTGGCTTTATCGGTTTGCATAGTGACTGCTCATTAAACAGCATGTGCAAGAAATGGAATTATTCTTCTTACCAACACTTTGGAATAACTGCACTTATCCCAAGTGAATTTAGATCCAAATATATTAAATTTTGGACCAGCCTCAGGTGTTTTCTTTCCCAACTGATCAAATAATATTCCTCCTCTCAGGAAACAAATTCCAGTTGCCTTGAGCTCTTGTCATAGAGTCCGTGTAAATGAGGTACACTTACTGCATTTTCACAGAACTAGACCAGGATCAGAAACTTCACACTCCTCATACCTTTTGAAGCATTTTTCTTCATTTTCCATCACAGCATTCAAAACTTTTGTCTCTACTTTTGGGCCATATTTTCTGTGCTCTGGTGATGCTGCCTTTCTCTCCCGGTTTCCCTGAGCTGTGTCAGTAATTCAGTGTAAACCACCCCTCATTGCAACAGCGATTCTCGAGTGGCAGCACCTCTCATGAGATGCTGAGCTGCTTCCTGGCACACAGGAATGCAACCAAAACCTCCACTTCTTTCTTAAACCTTTATCAACCCATTAAAGCAGAGTGAGCACTGACCTAGAAATGCGGCAGCTGCAGCTCTGGCCGTGGCTGAAGAGCCTCTTGGTGACCTACTTTGTCCCAGCCTGGAGCATCCTGCTG
This sequence comes from Petroica traversi, assembly GCA_025920805.1. Lineage (NCBI taxonomy): Eukaryota > Metazoa > Chordata > Aves > Passeriformes > Petroicidae > Petroica > Petroica traversi. The sequence continues at coordinate 24,195,028 of JAHLSL010000020.1, forward strand.
CACAAGGGTGGGTCCTTCCCAGGAAACTCATCAACAAACTCTTCTTGCTGCTGAGGTTTGGGGGAAGCTGCAAATGAAGGGGTTAAACAGCAGGAACCTTTAGGAACCTTTTTTACACCCAGCTGTTAGCTTCACCTTATCTCTGTAGTTTACAGTGAAATGCCTTGGACGTGCACTTGGGAAGCCCCTGAAGGAATTGCCCAATGTAACCAGCACACACCAGGTTAGAGAACTCTCTCCTGTAACTTTATTTTGGTTCAATTCTCTTTCTTTGCTTTCCCATTTTGGTTTGTGTAGAGCAACAGTGACATCCATTGCCTTATTAGGTGAATCCAAAGTCCTGTACACAATATGTATTTACTCATGGTGGAGGGCTGGACCAGAGCGTGTCTGAGAGATTATAAAATGCTGAATTCTCTGAATAATTGTTAGCACTGCAGAACCAACCCAGGTAGGGAAAAGTGAGAGCAAATTTGCTTCAGCTTATTCACTCATCATAATGTCTAAAATTTAAACTGCTACAATAGAAATCTGTTTTATTTTAAAATTGTATCCTTTCTTGAAGACAAGAGGGCTTGGAAAAAGAAAAAAACTAGTAGAGGTTGTGGGGGAGGAACTGACAGCCACAGGGTTGTAAAAAAACCAAGTGAATGAAAGACTGAAAAGTCTGAAATAGAGGACTCAGTGATGAAAAAAAGAAAAAAGAAACAAAACAAATCAATCATGTGAGAGGCTGATCTGGAGGGTTCTCATTTCATTCCAAAACACCCAAAACCAGTTCAGTTTATTTTTAACCGTGTGAGTGAATCAGTAGACGCTTCCTGCAGGTATTTCATTGAACAGAACCAGTGCCTGCAGTAAATTTTTGACTAGCTGCAGTTACAATTCCACTCCAAGGTCCAATGCCTTGACCTGACAGGGAGTCCCTGTGAGAAGGAGGATTGAACTCTGAACTCATTGGCCCGTTTTTGTCACCCCACAGCCCAGCACAGCTCTTGGGGATTGTGTCTGCAGCCAGGTGCAGCTCGTCCTTGTGACTGGGACACCTGGGACTTGCAAGAGCAGCACAGGGATTTTCTCTTCCAGCACCACCGGAGATAGAGGAAAAAGGGAAGTTATGCTGATTGATGCCATCTGATTCAGAGTCTGGTTCATGGTGCTTAATTAGAAATGGAATTCTAAGTGCCGTGCAGTGCAGTCATAAGTCAGGGGTGCTCAGGTGCTCAGCATAAGATCTCCCATTCCATTCAGCAGCTTTGGATCAGGCACCATGTCCACAGCAACTAGAGGGATTTTCTCTTTATTTAGATTTTCATTTCCAGTGGAAAACCCAGGAAACATTCCCAGCTGATGCTCAGTGTACTGGGGAATTTCAGACTCCCTTGTGGATATGTGCACAATAGAGCAGGGGGGAAGTTCATGAAGAAGCTTTGCCTCCTATAATTTCAGACTCCAACATGCTCAAAAAATGCTTTTGTCCAGTTTATGTGATTTTAGCCCTTAGAGTCTCTCTGTTTTATCTTCATGTCCCACTGCTTGCCTTTGGATGGCTCATAGCTTGCAAATGTTTCTTCTGCATATTTCAAACGCTGACACCTCAGTCCAGACAGAAGTCTCCCTTTGGATAATTTCTCTCCTCTCTGCCTGCCTTGGGGATTCCTCTGTGCAGAGCTGTTGATGCGTTTCTTGCTTTCCCTCCTCTCTGTGAAGTGCTTACGTGCCTCTCCATGGCTGCGTGTCTGCAGCTAATGCCAGCTGCTGTGCTTTCCTGGACTGTGAGAAGAGCACATAATTCCTTTATTTCATCTCTCATAGTCATTCTCTGCCCGATCTCTCTTTCTCTCTCGCAGCTGCTTTGCAGGTCAGCTCCACACAGCATTTGGGTTTGCAGGGACTGATCTTCCCAAGCCATTACAAAATGCTGGAATTCCCCTGGGTGTTGACTTTTTGGTGCCTGTTGAGCTCCTTTTCTCATTCCTGCAGTATGAGGTTTCACAGGGAGTGGCTGGCTGTCGGCTCAAGTTCCTTTGACTGTCCTGTGTATACATTTTCCATGATCAGAGAGGGAGGCCGGCAGATAAAATCCCGCAGTTTGCGGATAACAACGGATAACATTGCTGTGCTAACAGACATTTGCATGGCAGATATGAAAACAGTCCCATTCATACCCTCCTGTGATGGTGCTGAGCCTTACAACTGCTTTGAAATTTGAGGTGAGCTGTTGCTCGATTGCACGAGGCCCCGGCTCTGCCTCGGCTTCCCACAGGTGCACTGGACTTCCCCAGCCCTGGTCAGCCTGCCAGCAGCAGGAGGGTGAGCACAGCCTTCCTGCAAAGCTCCCAGCATCCTGGGGGAAGGTATGGACTGCTCCTGGCTGCCTTGTCTGCAGATTGCCAAAGATGGAAGGGAAAACAGCGTTTGCACTCCAGAGCAGGCTTAGCCCTGTTCTTACCCGTACAGTAGGGATAATCCAGCAAAATATCACAAACATCCAAATTCCTTTTGGTCTGAAATAAGCCAAAAAGGTGGGCTTCTTTGCTGAGAAAATACTGGCATTTCACTGAAAAGCAGAATCCCCCCAAAGTGCAGCTGCATGTCCGGAGACCGCACCAACCAGTTTGTCCCCGCGAGGCCGGCGTTCAGGCAGCCTTTCCGGCGAAGACAAACAGGGTTATCTCCTCGAGTGTGCTTGGAGCTGCCATGAAAGGGAGGCTTTCTTCTCCCCATTTCCGAGAGGAACCAGGCTTGATGCTCTCCTATCACACAGGGACCTTGTTGTGCCTGTTTGTCCCCAGTGAATGACATCCGCTGCTGATTACTGGTGTCACAGTAGCTTCAGCACCGGTACTTGATTTTCCTTCTGCTCCTGCACCAGATGGCCAAAATGCAGTGGATTTGAGGCAAGCTTTAATTTGGAAAATTCAGCCTGACCTGGGATGCTGCTGGGAGCTGCTCTAAGGCTTGCCCAGGTGTCTGAGGTGGCACGATGTGGCCCGTTTCTCTGCCCTGCCGGGGTTATGGTGGGGCCAAGTCCCTGCCTGGGGCTTTCGTGGCTCTGCTCTGGCAAAGGAGACCGACTCCCGGTGTTTCCTTGCTCTCACACACTGGAGCTGTTTGCACATTTAGAGCAAATAATGCTTTATTACTGTTTATGTGAAAGGAGGAAGGCAAAACAAATTTTAAAAAGGGAGAGTGAGAACATCTTGTGAACCTGCTGTTCTCAGATCTCTCCGATAAGGACAGTTCCAAGTGCGTGAGAAGGTTCCTACTCCAAGATTTATTTACTTCTGAAAGAAAAGCCACCTTCATCTCATTATTTTATTTTCAATACAGGTTTTAATTTGGTGAGAAAATATCTTCCCCTTAAAGAACCTATTCTGCCTCATTAACTCCTATAAAAAGCACCCCCCCAAGCCTGAAATGTTAAAAGAAGCATAAATTAAGGCTAAGTTTGTTGTTTGCCGCTTTAATCAACAAACAACCTTAAAAAGGACTCACAAAAGGTTCTGTAAACTAAATTTATTAGTGAGCAGGAAAACAGGCCCTAAGCTGCAGCCTCCTCCCATTCCCAGCCCCCTGGATTTGGAGTGGGGTGGGTTTTTGGAGTGACTGGTTTTGTTTACAGTGTCTTATTCTCTTGGGCAGGTTGTTGTGGTCTCATGGATTTCTGTCAGACTTTTGTGATGCAGCTGAACTGAAGTGACTTGGGACAGTCTGTTAATTAAGTCTTCAAAGCCTTCTCCCTTTTTTCTTCCCCATACAAATGTCCTTTTTTCCTCTTCTTTTCCCTAAATCTTTTTGTCAGTAACTCAGAAGGAAAGAGGGTTTTTTCACTGCAAGAAAACTGCTGTTCTCTCTGCCTTCCTTTCACCTCTCTGGGATACTGGAGGAAAAGTGGATTCACATCTATTTTCTGCACTTTTCCTCTCCTTGAAATGTTTAAGAAGCCTTCTACTATTTCTTCTTTATGCCATCATCATGATGTACTTCTCTCTTAGGGATATCTCCACGCACAGAGTGGTGTTCACAGTGACTGAGGTACCAAGATCCAAGGGAAAACTTAGGGCTGTAGTCTAGAAAGTTTCAGTGCAGAGGACAGAATGGTTGAACAAAAAAATTAGGAATTAACTTCCCTGATTTGGCACATGTGAGTATGCGATTTCTTTCCAAATTCCCCTTATAATTCCCTCATAACAGTGAACTTCCTTCGAAACCTCTTGCATCCAGACTCAGGTCAATCTTAAACTGGTTTTTCATTTGGTTTATTTGAGTGAAATCTTCATGAGAAAATGTAATAATGGGCTTTATTCATTGCTGCAGGATTTGGACTTCCTCACTATTTAGTTTTTGTCACAGTAATCCTAAATTCAGTCTGAGATATGCAATGTAAGAGAGATCCAATAAAAATCCTTTTTGTTCACTGGAAAAAATGGCCTTGACCCATTAGAGAGCGATTTGATATTTATCTGAACACCTCCTGACCTTCCAGGAGTTAATTTGACTTGGAGATGAGCCAAGACAGGGAGTTTCTCTAAACTTCCCCCAGCTCTGCAGGCTTGGATTCAGAGAGTCCTGGCTCTGAACAACCCATGGTCCAAGTTTTCCAGACCGAAAGGCGACTGGGCACGTTTTGGAAAACCGGAGCCTCCCTGAGGGTTCTGTTCCCCCCTGATTGATGGTCCTGGCTCCAGCCCCTCTGTGCTCTCACTCTTCATGGTCTGTGGGTAGGTCAGCACTGGAAACACTCCTCAAAGGAAATCATCCTTCTTCAGTGCAGCCCATGGCTTATCTCAACCCCCAATTTCCTCTGTCCATCCCACACCTTCCCTTCCTCCCCCTGCAGACTTGACGAGGGTCTCACCTTTCACACCAGCTGCCTGAGCAAGAGCAGGAGGGGCCCCACTGTGGTGCAGCCAGGCATCTGCAGTGCCCAGCAAGCCTGGGGCACGAGGAACAGCCACAGGACAGATTCCTTTGGGGCTGTTTCACGTTGTCCTTTCATCCTTCAAATAAGAGCTTTTCTCTGTCTCTGTGATCTGCCGTATCCCAGCCCTGTGTCCAGCAGCTCATGTTGCCATAAACAAGAGGCTAGGAAAACAGGGAAGTGCAGGATAAGGGTCACAGGGCTCCAGGGCCACTCTTCAAGAGCCATCACCTTCGGCATGTGGTGCTCCCCCCACCCCATAGCTTTATTTAAACAGGAAGAGGGAAGTTTCCTTGGTTATCCCGTGCCCCCAGGAGCACACTGTTCAGTGGGCATGGCAGTGCCAGGCACCCAGCTGCCAAGGAGCCAGGCAGGTGGAGAACAGGAACCCTGGGGGGGTTTTTGTGGTGACTAGGAAAAAGCAAAAGGGAAAAGACTCCTGGGTAAATGCCTGTATCGTTTGGTTCCCTGCAGCAGAGATATTCCTGCGATTTCTGAGAAGGGATGGGATGTTGATGTGTGTAGTCCTAGGGTGTCTTCATCTACTCCCAAAGGCAAACAAAGGCGATTCCCATCTCGGTGGTGTGTACACAGAGATTTTAGGCTCTCTGTCCCTGCTCCAGCCCAGCTGTCAGGCTCTGGAGCTGCTGGCAGCAGTGTTTACCCTGCCTGTTCGCTGTCACATGGAAGCTGAAGTGAAACTACCTGCTTGCTTTCCATCCCAGTGGGAAAGGGCAGGGAGATGGGCAAGGGCTTCACTGGTCCTTCCAGACACCAACTCACATCTGTCTCTGCCATAGTTCACTCCACTTCCAATGCAACTTGCTGCAACAGGTCTGGAATTCATCTGGGCACTGCGGGGTCCAGCTCTGATTTCTTCAGAGTTTTCTCTGAGTCCAATGACAGCCGTTTTCAAAGCAGTGAGAACACCAGCAGAACAGAGGAAAACTTACAAAGACTCATGATGGTTGAGGGAGATTATATGACCTCTGCTCTTGTGCTTAAATAGGATTAAACTGCCATCGGAAGCAAACGCCAAGTAAGAAACCAAAATCCTGCAAAAAATATTTTAGAAAGCCCTCTGTGTCCTCCCCCTGGTTCTTACCCCTTGCAGGATATGATATTTGATACTGGTGTCACAAGAGTCACGCTGTGGAGAAATCCTGCTTTGTTACAGACATTCTTTCATTTTTTTATATGGAAAATAAGCACTGAAGGGCATGAAGGCTGGTCCTGCTGGAAAAAGTTCGGAAGGAAGTTCAGTAGGAGCTGAGCTGTCCTGTCCCATACAGGACGTGCCATCTGGGGCTGCTCCACCTGAACACGGAACAAACACTTTTCCATTGAAGCAGGATCAGGAAGGAATTGCAAAAGGCCAAGATGTGACTGGGATGGGTTTAGCTGTGTAAGGGCCAGTGAGGGATTCAGCTAGGACGAGGTGAGCTGTGGGCACTGTGCACCTCCGAGATGTGGCTGTCATGAGCCAGAGCTCTTTGCAGCACCCCAGCTCCACAGTGTGGGTGTTTGGGCCCAGTCTGGAAGGGAAGCTGTGCTCGCTGCTCCAGGGCAGCACGGATGGAAGTTGTGGGAAGGTTTCGTTTTGTCAGCAGTATGTGCTTGTTGTGATCCCTCCCAGTGAATTCCCACTTGGATTAGCTGCCTGTCATCTGCCTCAGGGCGAGTCCCTGCGCTATCATGAGTGCTATCATGCTTCAGTAAATAGTCCAAGGTTATGGGGAGCCTCTGGTTTATGCTACAGGTGGTCATGTTTTTGTTGTTGTTTTTATCACAGAAGGACAAGTACTCATGGGTTTCTATGATCACATCCCAAACCCGGACTTTGTTTCATTGCCTGGTAACATCTGTGACCCTGTTTGCCACTCGGTATCTTGCCAAATGGCTGGCCAAGATGCAAAGTACACTTGAAGTGTTTAAAATATCAATAAAACCATCTGGAGTAATTTCACAGAGCAATTTATCATGGGTCTATCTGGGTCCTAATGGAATTAACCTGAGCAGGTGACATACACTGCACGTTCTGATTTGGGAATATCCAGCGTTCCATGTAGCTTTCTAGTCAGAAAGGGGAAAAATCGTGACACTGGGAGAGGTGATAACAAAAGCCATGCTTCCAAAGGGTGACATCTGCACAGGGGAGCTCTGCTGGCAGCAGGGTCCCCCTGGCTGGTGGCTACAGATATCAGCTCTTGAGCTGAGTGATGGCTGTGCTCAGCTTGGGTCAGGAAGGGGACGGGAAGGCAGGCACCACCTGAGTCATCCTTATTACCAGGCTGTTTAATCCTGCTTCCCCAACCTGCCCTTTAGTGTCACAAGACAGTGATCTAGAGGCTGTTGAAATTATTAACCCATTCTGATGACAAATCCCCTTAGGCACGTGCACGGGAGGGACATGTTGTTGTCCCCGGTGGAAATTGGACTGTGAGAGCTCAAAACAGGTTTGTGACAGCAGCCCAGATTTTATACAGAGAAAATATTCTCCCTAGGAAGCACAAGTGAAAAAAATATGGAAAATGGCAGTTAATCTGCTGAGAGAGGTGCCACCTCAAGATGGGTTTCATCATTAGGACTCAGATGTAATGCTCACTGCCTTTGTAACTTCACATCAGGTGTTTTTTCTGCAACTCCTGCGCTGCTTTATCACTATGATTTCTGCAGCTGATGAAGCATTAAACATTTCAGACTGTTGATTATGGATTTGCAGATAGGGAGAAAGACATCAGCATGAAAAGTAGCACTGGCTGAGCATAATTTCACCTGATACAGATGCACCCATTCAATATTTTAGTTCAAATGAGACCAACAGGAACCATTTTAAGATAAACCAGAATAAGTTACTTGTAAACAGAAATAAAATTATCCACGTAACATGATGTGATAGCTTAATGGTGGGTGAATAAATGGCTTCAGAGAAGCCAGTGCCTCTTATGAAGAGCATGTTGGGAGTGGCTTTCTTGCCTGCTGAGGTTAGGATCCCATCCCTTTTCCACACTCTGTAAAATATCAGTCTCTTACTACATAAAATAAGGGTATTTGGGGGTGATGTTTGGGTATTCCTGGATAAAAGACCAGTTATGGGCCAGATACTCACATCGTGAAGAGGAACTTTTCCAGCACCTCCTTCAGTCACCTCTTTGGCTTCAAAATTTTCTTTCCTTTTCAATCCTCCACTTGCCATTTTCCTTCTGCACAGCTCTCTGGTGCTGCCAGCTGCTTGCAGAGGAGTTTGAAGTCAGGGGTTTATTAAAGGAGCAGGTGCTGTATTTGCATCCATGTGCAAATCCAAAAAACAGGTGAACATGGAGCCACCACTTGAGAGGAAACAGCTATCAGCTAAAAAGCCAGGAGACCTAAAGGAGGGTACAGAGCAGAAAGAGAGAGGCAGATGTTTGGCATCAAAAGGGCAGGAAGGAGGATGGCAAGCGGCTGGGTGGGAAAGCAGAAACCGATTTCATTTCACCTGCAAAATCTGTCGTCTCTGGGAAGAGGAGAATGTAATCCTGCAGTAGTCAGCCAGGAAGGCTTCCACACCACTAAGTCTGGCCACTTGAATTTCTAGGCACAAACCAGCTTGGCTCTCTAATAGCACCGTGCTTGTTTCATGCCAGCCAAAAGCAGGGCATTAGAGGTACGAATTCTAACTTGAAACTTGAACTCATTCCCGTGTAACACAAGTCATTGTGCGGCGTGAAGCGTTTCCTTTAGTTTTTCATGGCAACACGAGAAATGGAAAGGGTTTACTTATCTTGTCTCTGCCTGCCATCTTCCTTTGTGAGACACAACAGTTCAGCTTCATGTAGTTTTAAAATTAATTTAACGTAGCTCCTTTGCTGGTTAAATGTCCTGTATGAAACGAGGCTAGCAGGTGACAGCAGACGCTGTTAAAGTCACCGCAGCAATAACGGGGCTTTGCTGTGGCCGGAACAGCCGCTCCCGAGGCAGGACCTCCGCGGGATCAGCGGGCAGTCGGAAGCACCCGCACCGACCTCTGGTTTATGGGAAGGTGCTACTGGACCTTTACAGGGGCAGGGGAAGAAGGGCAGGGCGCTGGAGGGAGGCCGGTTCTCTGAGGTCTGCGCCCGGCCGGGAGCTCAGGCGGAGTTCGCGCTGGCGGTGCGGGGATGGAGATGCGGTAGCCGGGCTGTGGCGGGATGGGGGAGCTTGCAGGGGGCTCCGAG
>JAHLSL010000020.1:24204547-24228136 GCA_025920805.1 Petroica traversi
GGGGCAGGCGCGCTCCTTCTGCAAGGGCCGGGCGGGACGGGTTAACAAAAGGCGGCGGCCCCGCAGCCCCACCGGCACCCGCGGAGTCTCCCGGGCAAGGGCGCCCGCCCCCTCCCCTTCCAGCTGCTGTTTTCTTGTTCGGTGTTTTCGGGGCCTCTGGATGCTGGGAAGGAGCAGTCGTGGAGGGAAGGGGGGTGTAGGACCAGACCCCGCCGTGCCGCGCTTCCCCGTGTCCATATGTGAAACTCATTACTCGGAGGGGTTCTCCAGGTGGGAGTTAAACGCCGCCGTTGTGCTGTGATCGCACGGACACGTCCGGGACTGCATCGTCCACTGTCTGGCTGCAGCTGGGCAAGAGCTGCGGGGCTTGAGGGTCCCTTTAGGGCTCTTTCTCTAGGGGCAATTGCCAGGCATCAGAGCAGCGGGAGGTTTCGTGTGCGCTCTCACTGTGTTACATGTTTTAGTAAGCAGTGTAGTGTTCCTGCAGGGAGTTCTGCTGGCAGGCACCTTGCAACGAGATATTGGGACAGAGGCTGAGTTTTATCACCTGGTTGGAATCACACACACAGACTCCTTAAAATGGCTTAAGAACAGAATTATATTCAAATATAACATTATCAGCCAGCAATTTTCTTTGTAAATTTGGGAGGAATGCGACCCACAGACCTCATTTGCCTTCACTCCAACTTTCTCCCCTACTTCCTCTGCCCACGAGGTCCAAAGGCCTGCTTTTCTCATTCCCTGCTGTAATGCCTTTTAAACTCTGATCTCTGTATGTTCTTTTGCCTAAAAAACCTAGCCTTAAATTTAGTCGATGTTTAGGTGCCACCAGCAGCACCCATTGAAACACGTGCATTTCTCCTCCCCAGCCTGAGCCCCCTTTAGCCCAGCCAGCAGAGGGTGAAGCTCAGCAGCCCACTGTGTTTTCCTCAGCAGTGGGGGCCTGACTCTGGTCCTGCAAGGTGCCTCTCCAGATTTTCCTCGACACCAGCAGAAACAACAGCAGGGAAAAATCAGTGCCCTAAAACTCCTTTGAGTAAGAGAGGTGAAGTCCAGGCCAGCCTACAGCTGGGAGAGGGAGGAGTGCTCTGCAGGTCCGTAATATGGGGATTTAGAGGATTGAGAGCTTGTTGGCCCACATTAAATGGTGCTTGGCACCTCTGGTTCTTAAATCGAAGAGGGAAGTTCAGTTCAACTGAAATCAGGATTACTGTAAATTTTAAGGGAAAGTTCATTTAATAATCACAGAGGCTTATCTTCCAGAGGTCAGCAGGCCAGAAGTTTAACTATAAAACGTTGCTCAAAAGGCAATAACGACTTACAAGGCCAGCTGCAGCCTACTTGGCATTGCTCTGCAGTGAGGGCTGCTGCCGTGGCACGTGGGAGCCCTGCCTCTGCGAGATGGGCAAGCTGTGGTCCTTCAGCAGCCAGGGGCCTCCACAAATGCCCCTGTGTTCAGTGGGCCTGAACAGATTTCTGATGAGAATAAAAGCAGGATGATGTAGAGCCCTGCTCCTTCTATAGAGTGTCCTGGCTCTTGGCAGCAATGGGAGAAAAGCTGGGCTCTAGCAGGAGAGTGCAGCTGGCATCGGTGAGCAGATGGACTCAAGAAGGCTGCTGAGGGAACAGCAGTGATGGGGAAAACATCCTTCCTGCATTTGTTTAGTTAGGGTGGACCCTGCTTTAGTGGTCAGCCTTCTGGGTGAGCAGTCGTCCTTCACTTGGTGTTTGCAGAGCAGCTGGCACAATGGGGCCTGGTCCATCCCATCCCTGGGCTTCTTCATCCCAGTAGCAGTGTAAGTAAATAAGTCAGGAGGATATGACATCAAACAGGGTGTTTTATGATGCCCTGTGTGATTCCCACTTGGCTAACATTTGTTCAGGCCCAGAGTGACTGTGGCTGGCGCTGGCAAGCTGCTGGACTTAATGGGTGTGAGAGTAGAGAATGGCCCGTGGTCAGCAGGATCAGGCTGCAGCCACACTACTCAGAGAGCACCAGGTGCTCAAGTCACTGGGAAAGAAAACCTGTGTGTTTGAAACTGCCATTTAGGGGGTTGTTCCCAAGTTCAAGTGGAATGAAAAGCCTGGCTACCCTTGATGTGCTGCATGCTTGCCTCTGTTCAGATGAGAGCCACTTCCCTAATCCTTTGCATTCGAGTTGCACTAGGGCTCGAATTAGTGGCAACGTCCTTGGGTTTAAAGAAGCATGAGGAATTTCAGTCATCAGTTGTTCGCCAGGGAAGGGGATTGGGTGGGTTTTTGATGTAGCAGTAACTGCCGTATTGGCTCAGTTCTAGGGGTTGGGATCAGAAGGGTAAATTTATGCCTTTGAAAGAGGAATCTGATGGAAATGAAACCAGCCCACTTCACCCTGATTAGATTTCACCATGTTGCGCCTTCAGAATGCCTTCAGCATCCTGGCAACAAGGGCAGAGATTTGAGAAACATCCAAAAGTTAAAAGGATATGGTTCCTGTGGATTATCAGCATGTCTGTTATTTAAAAAAAAAAAATCTCATCTTTACTATTCTTTCAGCAACTCAAAACAGTGTTGAAGAAAAGTATTCAGGGAGACAATAAAAATAGCCAGGCCAAGTGCTCTCCAGCAGCGACCTGATCCCGTCTCGTGTGGTGCGGAGGGCACAGATTCCTTTGCAGTTCCAAACGGGCTCCGGGCTGCAGACAGACTCCATTTCAGCCTAATTTAAGCAAAGTACGTGATGCTAACTGGTGGCCAGTACAGTTATAGTGGGACAGGGCCCCCGTGCACCATGGCTGCATCCTCGTGCTATGGCAGCTTAAATTTCCCTGGATAGAAGGGAGCAAATATGTGCTATAGTAAGGCATAGCTCTAAAACCTCAGCTGCAGCCCTGATGGAAATATCAAGACTGAAGTGTGTTTGTTCATTACTGAGTTTTCCCATCCAGGCTAGGGAGAAGTGAATGGCATGTACCACCCCCCAGGGGCAGGAATGATCCGCAGGGAGAAGGAGAAGCTGGGATATTTGAAGTGACTCTTGCAGCCAAGGAGTTTGCCTTGTGAAATCATGGTTTCATTTGTTTGTCTTCCTGTGCAGACATTGTTTGCCTGGGAACCTGCTCACTTCGTGTGGCTCAAGTGCTTAATTCCCTGCAGGCCAGACCTTAGGACGGATCTGCTCTGTGCTGGGAAGGGAGTGGTTAAGCCAGACCAGAGAGAGGTGTGTGTTGAGAGGTGGATTGAAAGCAAAAGGTTTTATGGGCTCTGTTGTGAAGGATGCCAAACCTCCAGGCTGCAAACCGGGGGCTATCACTGTTGAAGCAAAATGGGAGCTTAGTTTCTAAGTGGCTCCTGAGTTTACTACCTTGTTTCTGTCAAGGGGTTTGCAGGGGTGATGCTGATTAATGTCATGTCCTTTTTCCCCAAGTCTATCTATACCCTTCTTCTTCCATCTCTCCAGGCTCAGTCTGACACCATTTATTAGGCCACTTGTCGTTGATTTGTGAGGAATAAATATTGACACTGATGGCTGCTTAATAGGATTTGGGTTTGCTGCTTTCTCTCTGAATGAGTTTGGCACTTGTGACTCAATTTGTGTTTGGGACTACCTCCATCAAGGCTCCATTTTGGGAGGAGTGTTGGTAATGATGATGGGCATGGCGTGTTCTACATACGAGGAGAGGCTGGGAGTGGGAGCATGGATTGCTCCCCTTTTTCCTGCTGACATGCAGAGATTTCCATGCTGTGACTCCAAATCACTGCATGTCCCTAGCGAAGGTGTGGCTTCCTTTTGAGAGGATGCTGCTGTTCCCACTGGGGAAGAAGAGTTTGTGATGTCTTGTTAAACTGTAACTGCTGTGAAGGCCCCAGGTCAGACTGCCACTTGGCACTGCTGCTTCCTTAATGTGCTTGGGGGCGGCCACTCCAAACAAAAGCAGCTCAAGCTGTTTCACAGTGTTTTGGGAGGATTTTTAAGATGCGTCTCAAGTGAGGAAAGGCCCATTAAAAGCTGATAGGCATTTAGGCTAAGTGAGGTTTTTTGGGTTTCCCAAGAGTTGTGGAAGGTTTTGCAGCTACAGAGTGGCATTCTCATGATCCTGGAAACCCAGGAGGATCTGAGACTTTCCCATTGAAGTAAAAGACATATGCTAAGCTGCAGTGGAATTTCTCTTGACTCTCTCTGGAGTGATTCACCTCAGTGGTACTGGAGGGCAGCATCACTGGGGAAGCCCCAACCTCATCCAGGTGAGATTCCCACAGCCTCTGCAGGTGCTAATCCAGCCCTGCAGCGCTTGCGGAGAACATCCCAAGACCCAGCTTCAGGTCTTGCTTCAAGCCCAAGGAATGATTCAGGTCTGGACTCAGGATCATCAGATCAAAACGCAGTAGACAGGATGATGGGAAAGAGTTTTCCTTCTGGCAAGGCACATGGAAGAGGTCCCCCACCCAGGGCTGTGTACAGGAAAGATGCTCATGGTATCTCCTCAGCAGGAGGATGGCAGGTGACTCCTAATGCTGCTAAAGTGCCTCCCTGCTGGGGGTGGGGAGTGGAGTCAGGAAGGCACTTTCCCCTTTGGGCAGGGTTTGTGTGAGAGCAATGGGGGTGCACTGAGGTGTAGGAACAGGCAAGGACGGCCAAGGGTTCCTCTCATCTCATGTTCCTTGTCATGGTTGCAGCCCTCATCCTTTTCTGAGCTCATCTCTGCTGGACTGGCAGATGCTAAAAATATTTTGAGTGACAAACAGATATTTCTTAGCTTAACAGCCAGCATTTCTGTCACTTGCCTTGGGCTCTCTCTTGAGCTGGCCAAGTCCTCATCTCCTTATTCAATCTATCATCACATCTTACTACGGCAAATCTCCTGCTGAAATCCCCAGGAAGTAAATGGAATGCTGTGTTGAGTAAGGTGTTCAGGAATTCGTCCAGGAAGAGGTTAGGGTGTGGGATGGAGAAGCAGCTCATAAGGAATAGCTCATATTCTGGGGATTAGGGATTGCTACACCTGTAAAGGTGATTTTGACCTGTACACTCCACCCCTCAAGTTACTGTGATTAAAATCTGGAATACCAGGAAGCACTGCAAATAATCAGGTTAGAGCTGAGAGACAGCTCAGCTGCAGACCTGAGTTCTTGGTGCTGAGTGTCCATCGTGCCTATGACAAATGTGAGTGTGAGGCTTTGTTCTGCTCCCTCTGAAGAGATGCTCAGATTGTCACTCTATTAGTAAAAATCACTGAGACCAGTTCTCCTAAAGCAGCTGAACCCCGGTTGCAGCACTTTGGTAACATCTATATTTCCATAGGAGAGCTGCTGGACTAAAATTTCAGGCTATGTTCCTTCAAGTACAAGGTGCTGCCAGTGCAGGAAAGGAAGAGAGATCCAGCTGTGCTGGCGGAAGAGATTAATGCCCCACTTGCTCATAGTGCCAGAGACCTCATCCATCTGCCGCTGGAACAGTTCCTGTAAGCACTCCCTTAATCTTTGGCTTTAAACCATTTAAATTGTTGGTCTGAACTGACCTAGTTTGGTTTGTATGGAACACATTAGGAGCTGCACCAGCAGATGCAGCCTGGTCCCAGCTCTAAGCTGCTGGTGGAAAAGTTTCCCAGTGAGAGCTGGGCTTGCCTTTCAGATCCCAGGTGGGGCACATCTCACCTGACACTCAGACCTCCCCCTAGGATGGCCCTTTTGTAGCTGGAAAGCATCGCTGTTCTGAAGGGTGAGTGTAAAAAGAGTATTGTGGGGGAATACCTTCTGCTGATTGCATGTCTTGCTGTGAACATAACTGTTCTTTCAGCATGGAGGGCTTGTAGGCTTTTCCTATGGAATCATTTTAATTCCCAAATCCTAAAATGGAAGCTAATCCTTATATTATATGAGTATGACTTTTCCTTCCTCCTTGTGGCTGCTTTTCTTTTTGAGAGCTGCAGTTACATTTTGTTTGACTTACTCTTGCCCTTTAGAGCCAGCTTGTGCTTTGGTCTGTGTAACGTAGGAGAAGTTAAATGTTATCATTTATACTGAAGGACTTTAGATCCACATGAGTCAGTGTGGGGATACCCCAGAAGCTGTCAGGATGCTGATTTATCTGTGTGTGGTAAATCCAGGGACAGGTGTATTAGGGACCCTCCTGCTTGCCTGAGCGCTGCTGTGCATCAAATTTATCTCAGGCATCTCTGCCCGACAGATCTGGTGCACCACAGAGAGAGCTGATCCCAGTCTTTTAAGGCCAGGTCTGAAGGATTGTTCCTCACAGCCTCCTGTAAGGAGAGGGGATGCTCTGATTCCCCAAGCTGATCCTGCAGTGTCCCCAAAGGCGTCTCTGAAAGACCTCAAAAGATGCTCGGTAACGGTCCAGAGCAAGTCTGTAGGATAGTCCTCTTTGTTGTGGGGTAGAAAAGAATGAAAATGTTTTACTCATGTCTTGACACAATAAGTAGATAGATCTGTTTTCTGAGGGGGTTAAAACTCTCTGAGCACAAGGTGCAGGAAAGCATTTTGCTTGCAGTGGAGATGGGATATGGGATTGGTCACACCCCGCTTTTTTGACAGACCAGGACAGTTGTCACTTCTCAATTGTCTCCTCCTGAGCAGGCAAAGTGCTGTTCAAGTCAGCACTAATTTGGAGTCCTTTGCTTCCATTGAATTTCATCCCAAATTAGAACTTCAGGGAATTAAGCCACAGTCCTAGGAAGATTTGGGCCACAGCTGCACAGAGCTCACTTTGGGAGCAGGCTCTCTGGGTGGTACTGGGGCACAAACAGCAAGCTGTGATAGAGGATAACCGTAAACCTCTATTACAAGAAGCCAGGAATTCACTAGGGATAAAAGCTAATGCCTGAGCCCTACAGGTTCTTCCTTGCAGCCAGGATCCAGGTCGTTTTGGCAGGGCCATGCAGGGTACTGTGCACTCCGACGCCGGCTGGGCAGCACAAGAAAGGACTGTGGGGCTGCATGCCCAGCTGCCTCCGAGGGCCAACTGCCCATGCAAAGCAGGGAAAGCCCCCAATTCAGAAAGCATGGATTTAGGGTGCCTTTAAAAGGGTGGCAGTCTGCGGGTCGAGGTCTGGGTGCAGTGGAATGCTTATTGTCAAAGCTAAAGACCAAAGGGAACGCTGCATATTGTGGGCCCAAATGCAGCTGGCACGAACCAAAAATGTGCATGTGAGTGCCTTTCTAAGTACCCAGTAATCCTCCAGGGCAAAACGGGGATTAGGGCTCTCTCCCAGACAAAGAGGGAGTTCATTTTCTCAAAGATCCCTTGGCCAATGAAGTGAGGAACCCAAACGAATGCCAGGGCTCCTTTCAGCTCTCTGCTTGCAAACAGGTACGGTGCCGGAGCTGCTGGTTTGTGTGGGGCTGTGCAAACACAGCACGGCCAGATTGTGGGATTGAGGTCAGGTCAGCTAAAACCCATCCAGTCCCAGAGAAAAGGGGAAGCCAGGAAAATGCTGGACAAGTAGGACTAGCCAGTGTTGCACAGGGAAACGTGGTCTCCTTTCTCCAGATTTTTTCTCGGTGGACCTGAAGGTCAGCGCTCATTGAGGTTGTTGTAAGTTGGAGTCGCCTGAGTGAAGAGCCCTCCAAGAAGGAAAGCTGTGGGTCTGGATTAATTCCAGGTGACTTCTCAGCCTCTGTTGCTTTGCCCTGAAATTCTATGTGCTTGGAATCGCCACGTAGAAGCCATTAGACTGAAAGTGGTGGGTTCCTGAATGGGGGATGTATCCATCTGAAATTTGCCATCCTTTGATTTCTTTCATTTGCCTTCAAGCAATGCCCTGTGCAGGTAGAAAAGCAGAAGCCCTTCTGCACTGTTCCTTGAAAAATGCTTCTTTTCCCTTTCGGTGATTGGCTTATGGCAAAAAGATCAGCTCTAGTAATCCTGTCTTACCAGATACCAGGGTGGATGTGCCTGTGATGTGTACACAAAATGTGCATTAAGTAGCCGTTTCTTAGAAGCAGCACTGAGAATGGGTTTGGGTTGTGTGGGGTTTTATTTCCCTGAGCTTCACTGACCCATCTAAATCCTAGACACGGATATTTTTGTTTCTACTTGAGAACTTGGATCTTGCTGCGGATCTTTGGGAAGAATTTCTGTCTAATTCAGTCCCAAGATTCATGTGCTCAGCGAACCTTATTGAGATTTCAAACTCTGTCTTGCTCTGCTTAGGATGAAAATGTGCTTCCAGGAGTTACACAGGTGGAGCCTGTTGCGTTTTGGATTCATGAGCCAGCCTTGAATTCCTAATGTGCCTTAGTGAGACTGTGGAGTTAAACCTGGCTGTTTCCCATCTCAGGTGCATATCCTAAGTCACAAGCTAGAGGTTTTACCCAGGCACTGAGACTTTTCCCAGCAACGGTTTAGTGTGAGAGGTTTCAGTGCGATCTGTAATGTTTTTTTCATGGAAAAGGTTGTTTTATCCATGTGTTTCCACCTGTTGGTGTGGCTGGGGGGTCCTGTGAGCAGAGTAACAAACCTGTGCAGGCCTTGCTGCTGCCAGGAGAGCACCTGGGCCTTTGTGCTCTGACACACGGGGCACTTCCAGTGCAGCTAAAGGAGATTCTGGGAGCGTGACAGAGATGTGGATTACAGGCTATTCCTGGACCAGCCACAGGAGGTAACAAAATAAGAAATACGTAAGCAAGCCAGTCTTTTCACTTCAGGCGAAGCGGGAGGATCTGCCGAGCAGGATGGCTACAGGCAAGGTCGGTGCCTGGGATGAGTGTGGGCTGTCCCTCCCTCTGCATCCCCCTCCCTGACAGCACGGAGGAGACAGGAGGGCTTGCTGTTTGCCAGGAGATGGGGGCCTGCCGTGGAGGTGGCGTTTGCATTCCCAAGGAGACGTAATTCCGGCTCATCAGCTGCCGAGAGCTTGCCTGCGGGATGAGGAGAGCCAGAGGTGAAGCTGCCCGGCTCTCCTTATGTCACTGGGCTGAGCTGGGGATCTCAGGCTGCCCTGTGACATTGTGTAACGAGGGGTGCTGTGAGGATAAACCAGCAGTTTGAACTCCTCTGGCTCCTTCCTGCCTGTCGGAGCCCAGTTCGGCTTTCTTGCTGCCTCTCCGTAATTTTGTGTCTGTGATGTGCTGTTGGCTGTTTCTGTAGGGGGGTTTCTTCTTAGCTTCTGATTTAAGACAAAGGGAAAAATATCAGGAAACGCCTACAAATAGCTGTCGAAGTTGGAAGAAGAGTTCCTTGCTTTAATCTCGGTTTCAGAGGCATCATTGTGTGAGCACTTATTTTTCTAGGATAGCTTTTAATTCTGTCAGTGGTTACTAATACTCCTGTTGATCCCAGATGATTTAAAAATGAGAATTTAATCTCCATCTTCTCTTCTAGAACAACACTGGATTTAGAGATAACAAGATATTATAAATTACTAAACCTGTTAACATTTGGGGATTGGATCTTCTGGGACTTAGGTCATCTATTACTGTGGCAGCAAACCAGGTGTTAGTTTAAACTCAGTAATCATTAAAAAATACCTGTTCTGAATTTTTTTTTTTAGAAAAGGTTCATAATTTTGAGACATACTTCCAGGTGTTGTTTATGGCTGATCTCAGCCATATCCTAGACTCATGCCTGGAACTATAGGCAGCTAAGACAAGAGTATAGGATGGTAGTGCAGCCAGAAAAACTGTAATGCTGTTGTGCTGGAAAAGAAATGCTATGAGCAGACAAAACTTCTAAAGTTGGGTTTGTGCCACTTCCCTGTGCAAAATCTGTCTCCTCTTTGGGAATTACAGCCAGGCAGCTGAGCTTGCACTGCATCATTTCCTCAGTGAGAGCAGTGATTTATGCTGCTGCCATTATTCAGGGACTATTGTTATGAAACATGGAGTTTAATTAATGAAGAATATGATCTCTGCAGACTCAGATAATTGCCAGGAGAGCTGCTGGGCAGAGGCACCCACCCACACTTTCTGTCCAGGATGGCTTTAGAAAACCAATCTGTGCTGGAATGTGAAGGTTGTAAATAAGGATAAGGAAGACTGAAGAAAGTGAGGAAGAAGAGCCAGCAGCCCAAAAGGTTAAGATAAGTGCTGTGAAACGTTCCAAGCATGCAGGTAACGGGAGGTCAGCACTGGAGGCAGATAAGGTGGCTAGAGGAGCTCAGAGGCAAAGGATCTCCCTCAAACAGCACCCAAGTTCGGCAAGGACTGTGGCAACTCAGGAAGGCCACGAGACATCAGATGGCAGCAACTGGATAACCAGTCTTTTAGGGAGTTGATTAATATAAAATAAGGCCACCCATGTGTTCTTGAAGAGCTCTGAGGAAAGTGGTGAAAAGTAGGGAGAGTTTCACAGATGCCTGCTGTGGAAAGGCCGTGCTGGCTGTATGGGGAGAGATGGATGTGGGGTCAGGAGGTGCTGCCTTTTCTTCTGGAGGGGGCACTGGAACTTCTGAGGGAGGTTTTCCTTGAAAAAAGCCCTTAATCTCTAGCACTGTATTCTTTCACTGTCAAGCAAGCAGCAAGAAAAAAAAAAATCCAAGCAGGCCGTATTTTTAGATGAGGGAAAAGCTGCGCAGAATGTACTCATGCACGTGTGGTATTAAATACCAAAGGCATCGTGGAATCAGCAAGTATAAATAACAATTCATAATTAAACACGAACTTTACAGAAAAGGAAAGATTTCAGAGGCAGCTGCCAGCCTCAGGTGGGAGGTAAGGGAGTTTTAAATAGACTGTGTGTGCTGGGTTTCCTGTCTCCCACTTGAGGGCTTTAGAAACAGCACGATAACAAAAGGAACAACTGCGGGCCCCTCCTTGCCAGGGATACTTTTTAGCTGTGGAATTGTGAGGCTCTTTGCAGCATCCCGAAATAAAATGCAGCCCAAGGCTTTAAGAGCATCCCATCGGGCTGGCTGCTACCACAGGGAGCTGGAGAGCTGTCCCGGAGCAGCTGGAGCTTTTGGAGCAGGGCCATTCTAAGGAGGAGGTGTGAGGACAGCCAAGAGGAAAGGTAGGCCCTTGACACCTTTGCACAAGAGTGGCTGTCTCCATGTTATGGTGGAAGAAGTGTCTTTGTAGGGATTAACACCCTCCTGGTTGTTAGACTGAGCTGCCTTAGTTAGAAATGCCATAGAAGATGTTCTGGGATAAGCAGCAGGTAAGGCAGAAGGCTGCAAGGGAAGGACAGGTGCTGGGATTGGGGTCCTGTTTGGGGAAGTGTCCAGCCCTGCAGCCCTGACTGGCCTCAGCTCTTCTCCCTGCCCTGCCGGCTGTGCTCTCACAGGGGACACTCCTGTCCCTCTGCCTGTGCTCTGGCCCTGAGGTGGATGTGCTTCCTGGGTGGAAGGATCTTCATCTCTTGTGTTCCCCACTGGGCCTGATTAATGTTGTTATTTCTAGACTGGCTGATTAGTTTTCAGTGTCTCATTGAGCCCGCCGTGCCACACAGAGCTCTGCAATTATCGTTTTTTAACAGGCTCAGGAAAAACTCCTTGCATTTCCTTGTTCACCTCTGGAGCCCATGGAGACACCAATTAACGTGTCTTTGTCTCTGTGAGGTAAAGCCCAAAGTTATGCATGCTGGCAAGCACGGGTTGCTCCTGTGAGGAGGAACACCCAAGCTGCTTATCCTCCCTCCCTCTGCTCGGGGCTGCCCGTGGAGGGTCAGCCTGTGTGGGTCCATATGGGAACGCTTGGGAGGGACTTACTCAAAAGCTCTGCTCGCAGCAGAGTTTAGAAGCTGTGTTGTCTCTTGCTTTCTTAATGTTTCAAAAAGAAAAAAAAAGAAGTAGTCTAAGTGCTGAAAGATCACTAGGCTGTGGTGCCCAGGGAGCTGTAGGCACTTACAACTCCTTTATATCAGTTCCTCAGGCTGTTGATGACTCTTTTCTTGGCACAGGGGCAATTTCCCAGCCCTGCATATTGTCACTGGCTCCCTCAGGGACAGCTGGCCAGGGAGGAGGCATGAGCAGCTTTCCTCACTGCAGGAGTACAGCTGTGGTGTGGCCTGGCACGGCCAAACTCTGCTCTTCAGGAAACAAGCAGGGAAGCACAGGGCTCTGTCCTCCAAATGCTGAAGCTGTAAATATATTTCGCTCACAAAATTGTAGACCTGTTTGTATGGATACGTTGTTTCTATTTCTTTGTCACAGTCCTTCTGTCCTTTCTATGTCTTGCAGTGAAATCTCCTCTGGAAATTGGTAATTTTTCATGGTGAGCTTGGTGAGCAAAGAGAAATAGAGCATTTAAGGGTGTTGGCACTTCCCAGGGCTGCAGTGAAGGAGGTTGTGCTCCTGGTGTACCTCGAGGCTGGAATAGGAGCAGGGAAGGGAACCTTTCAAGTTTGATCAGAGGCTTGACATCATCTCAGAGCAGAGGAGCGGCAGAGACAAAGCAAGACGGGATTTGGCACATGGAAAGAAAAGGCAGCCAAGGCAGGATTTGGGCTAAAAATTGGATGAAGATAAGCAGGGCGAGCAGAAAAAAGGCCGTTCCGGAGCAGTCGCTTTCCCTAATCTAGGTGAAAGTGCTGCTGCGCTTCCCTGCTGTATCTCATCTGCAATGTGAGGCTTAACATTCCTGCCTGGCACGTGGGGGCGCGGGGAGGGAGCGCGGGGGAGGACCCAGCCGGACACAAAGACGGCCGGTCTCTCACCGGAATGGCATCCAAGCCATCTCAGCTATCCAAAGCCCCAGATGCCGGCATGTGGGCTCAGCACACAACAAGAGGCAATTCCAGCTTATCCCGGGCCAGGCCTGCCGCGGGCAGGGAGAGGCGCAGGGGGCCTTTCAAGCCCCGCTTTTATTCAGCGTGGGGGTTCCTTGAGCAAGCCGAAATTTCAAATCTCTTCCGCGCTTCAGGGCTAAAAATGGGAGCGAGTGGGAATACTGGAGCGTTCCAGGGGGAAGGAAGGAGCTGAAGTGATGATTACACTGTGTTTGTGTGACTTGGAGCAGGATAAATACGTGTTTGCTGACTTTGTGGAAATATCAGTAGAGGGGGTTGGACAGGTTTCTCTTTCTCCCTCTCACAGTGCGGACCTTTCTCTTGGCTTTTCTCTTGTGTGTTCAGAGCATGCCCTGAGCTTTCATAAGGCGGTTACATGTGGGAAAAGCATAACCCCCAGTGGAACCCATGAACTCCCCCCTTGGGGATTTAGGGTCCCCAAATGCAGCTGCAGGATAATGAGTTTTGTGCCGTGGGTGCTGGAGCTGATCTCGATGCTGTGTGCCATGGGATTGGGCAGCTCCTCCGAAGCAGTCATGAGGGATAGAAAAAAACAAGGATGCTCATGGCTTTCTGTGGCATGTACTTCACACTTTGTAAAAACTAGCCTGGCGCCCCTGCCTTGCCCTCTGGGTCTGTGCATTACCCTCTCTGCTGTAATCCTGATGAAACATTGGCTACAATGGCTGAGGTTTTGCTTGGTGGTGTTTATGTGTCCTCGCTCTCCTTTGGCAGGGACACCCATGCAGCACAGGGATGCACAGAGCTGTCTCCCAGCCCGCTCAGCCCGGACTGTGTGACCACTGACTTCCAGCCCAGCAAAGCCACGTGGGCAGCAGGAGTCAAGTTACGGCTGAAGACCAGGTGAGAGAGTTTGTCTGTGTCTCTGCAACATCGGCAAAGACCGGGTGTAAAACAGTTACCGCTTTGGCTGCCAGTGTGCCTGAGGGGCACTCACAGGGAAGGAGTGCGGAAACTCCTCCTCAGAAGCTTTTGTCAGTGCTGGTAAAGGTCATCAGAAATGCTGAACCAAAATATCTCCGCCGAAGTGGTGTAAGTCTTCTGTGACTCCCCAGCCTCAGGTGCCTGGCATTCAAAAATCAGCTGGCTCCTTCTGAGTATGGGAATTTCAGTGGGAGTTTGGCATTCATGACTGCTGAGTACCTGTCTGCATTTTTGAATGATTAAATGTCTTCAGAAATCAGTCTCCTGAACTGCTCTGGATTGGCTGGTATTGTGGCAGGGCCTGATTCCCATCCTTTGTCCACATAGTTTAGGACCAAATCCTACAGCATTTACTTAGGCAGATCTCTTGCTGGCTTCAAAAGAGTCTCTTACATCAGTCAGATGTCATCTGGGTGACCTTGTAGATTTTTGTGTCTCAGTCTCCTGAGATTTGTACCATGAAGTCAAAGCAGTGGCTTTTATTGGTAACATTGCCTTTGGGCCAGACCTTGACTTACGTGAAGTCAAGAAGCTCTGCTGACTTCCTGGAGCTGGAGGAAATGTGGCCTAGTCTGTGTGAGTGAGCAGCTGAGAAGGGAATTCCACATTCTGGTCTTATCAGCAAGGATGCACCTCTGGAACATCCTCCCTGACCTTAGCGGAGCTAAGGTCCACTTAGCTCCGGCTTCTGGCCACTGCAGGCAGTCATGGATGCTGACCCTGCCCAGCCTCGGTTAGAGCAGATTTTAGAGGATGAAATACTTCCTCAAGCTGATTTTATCACGGAGAAGTTTATCTCTGACTGAGGAGAGGGACTGCATTTCCTCCCCAGGTATGAGACCCCCGGGGAATTTGGGAGAGGAGCTCCCCTACATCCACCACCTCCCTACAGCAATGAGTCATTCACCATATGCCCTCTGTAAATCCTTTTTGCCCATTAATTTGGTAGCAGATCTTCACAGAAGCTCCAAAGTTCAGCACGTCACTTGGATAAATTTGCCTTTAGGTGCAGAGACAGTGTTTTGCTTTACTTTTCCGGCAGTGTCGGAGGCTGTGTCTGCACATCTCTTTGTGACCCGGGCTGGAGCTTTAGTTACAGACAGGAAGCTGCTTTAATGTATAAGAATGTGCCTGTGGGAGAGTGTTTCAGCCTCAGCAGCCCTCCTTTAGCCTAGGCAGTGGGTGCAGTTCCCCAGCACATTTGACTCACCCTGTTACCCCCTAAATGTGTGCAAGTACCTGCACACATCCTCCTAAAGGCCCTGCTGCTTCTCTCCCGTTTATCACTCTTCCATGAGCACTTGGATGTGGAGCTTTCAGCATTGCCTGTGATTTGTAGCCCTGTAGCTCAGAGGAGAGCCCAGCTCTGCCTGAAGCCTTGCCCTGCAGATCCCCTTGGTTACCTGCCGGGCCTCATTGTGTGCGTTCCGTTTGGATAATCGGGCTCACGGGGCAGCTGCCAGCCAGCCAGTTCCTCCTAAGCACTGAACGAGGCAAGGAAAACGCATTCCTTCCATTGTTTCCAAGTCTCTCCTATTGCAAGTTGCTGTGTGTTGGATATCGGGGTGTGAAAGAATCTAAGCTATGCTTGCGTTCCTGTCTTTTTAACTAATTTACTGACTGGAGAAGAATGAGAAAAAATTATTTGAATTGAGCCCTTGGGGCCAGTTCATCAATCTGGATAAATCAGCGCAGCTCTGCAGAGCTGTGGGCAGGGAAGCCACTGCAGGCCCTGGCTGCCAGGATTTTCCCCCTGTGCTCTGGGAGATGTGAATCCCTGGAGAACACAGGGAATAATAGGGTCCTTCTCAAAGACTCTAAGTCAGTCAGCTGCCTCTTTTCCATTTCTGTTCTTTCTTCCTCTTTTTCCAGCAAAGAAAACAGTAAAATTATAGAAAGAAGAGGAAAGTTGCAGAGAGTCTTTAACCCAGTGCTCTCCTGCTCCTCACTGTAATCTATGCATGATGTAAATACCAGGCTGAAGGCTCTCCTGCTTCTCCATGTCCAAGCTGCAGTCCTGTGGGAACAGAGCAGATGGACTGTGCTGGTGGCAAGTACTTCTCAAAATAGAGATCTGAACTACCCCTAATTTTGCAATTTAAATCACACTTACTACGTTGCTTGATAATGCTGTCGTCAAAACAGAAAGCTGGCAGAAGATCCCGGTAGGACAGAGTCCTTGAACCCAGTCATCAAGAAGAGTGAAGTTTGTATACATCACCTCTGTTCCTGTTGAAGCCTGTGTCTGGTTAGTGTCAGGGAATGCCAGTGGGACCCTTGCTTTGTGTAGGGAAAAGTCCTCAATCTAAATATTGCCTGTCAACCCTGAGCTGGGGTGAAGGGAAGATGGAGCCTTAGTGCACGGCCCGGCTCTGAGCCCTGCACTTTGTTTCCTTTGCTGGACACTGGATAAATAACTTTCTTGGATAAGGCAGCCTGGGGGTTCCCAGAGTTATGTGATAACACAGAGGTGTGACTTGCAGGTCCAATAATCATTAATTACAGTGTTTGACTGTTCCTAAGTTCAACGAAGGAGCACCCGTTGCTCAGAGCTGCCATCACCTCTGAACCATCTGCAGCCTGTGGCTGAGGGCACTTCTGTCAGGAGCAGCCAGCAGAAAAAATCTGTCTGTAGATCCACGTACATGGTTGTCATCTCTGCTTCCACGCAGGGATTTTCTTCCCAGTGTTGTGGTAGGGAGTTTTTTCCAAAGAGTTTGTGATGGTAATGGTAGGAATTCTGAGCAGAAACCTCCAACTCCCTTCTTTCTGATCCCAGAGAGACCTCAGGGTGATGGTACCTGTCTCTCCGTTCCCAGATGGTGCTCAGGGCATGATCTGATGCCACCCAGACATTCCCAGTGATGCTTATCAAAGGGGAGAAACAAATTATATCTGACGTGTCAGCTGGAAACACCATACAGGCACAATGCCTGCCTCTGGGAAAGGAGCTGGAGAGAGCAGTGAGGTTGGAGCAGTCTGGGACAGAGCTCTGAACTGGCCTGAAGGTTATACTTACGGGGGCTTTTTTTTCTTTTTTTTTTTTTTTTTGAGATAGTCCACAGGGATTCACTGCGTGGGGAGTTGTCCTCTGGGGGCTGCAAAATGAACACCTTGTGGAAAAGCAGGTTGTGTCCTGGTGTGAGAATGTTGAGAATATTGACACATTTCACCCAAGTGTTCTCAAGTGAAGGGTGTTTTTTACTTAGGGAAAGTTTTCATCTGAGCATTGAGGGGTGGGGGCTGTGGGCACGATTCTCCCTTTCCCTTACAGATGAGGAGACCATCTATTGGCCAAGATCCATAATAAGAAAGATAATTTCATAGACTTCAGGTCTTTCTAATGAGTCTTCCTTCTTTTTAGTCAAAATTGTGAAGGAACAGAGCTCACTCCATATCTCTCCTGCCCCAGAATTTACCAGAAGGGCTCTGTGAGCCTAAAAAGAGAGATTTAGTCAAAGACACATCAAGCTGACGCCATTCTGGTCCGACTCCTTTCTAATTGGCCTCGTCTGTTCTGCTTATTTTTAGAACCATGACTGAACCTTAATTAAGAGCGACGTTGCTTTGAGTAGATTGTGGCCTCGCTCCGTCGAAATCCTAATAGGCTTCTGAGTGCTTTACTTTTTCCTTCATCTCCTGCCTAATAGCTGGGCAGAGAGGCCGCAGCCGCACATTTGGATGTCTGGAAAATATCCCCTTGTCGTGCTCCTGCCCCTTTAGACGTGTCTATCTTGGAGACAGGTCTGTCTCAGGGAGAATTCAGATGGTTGTTGCTGCTTTCTGTTAGTGCAGGTCCACACTCGCCCTGGAAGGAGGGTACAGGTGAATTGCTGGGGTCAGGATCTCTCCATGTACAAAGATCCTGCTGCTGCACGCACAGGATATGGCTCAGGACAGAGTGCCCCTGCCACGTGGGTTTTGCTAGGTTAGCATTATCACCAGCTTGAAATCTTGACTGCTGCGAGGATGACGTGGTAAGGATGGGCAGCTGCCCTCTCGGCTTTCTCAGTGACTCAGTGCCTGGGATCAGGTCCAGGAGGTACAAGCTTTGCACTTGCATCCAAATCTTTCATCTCTCCTACAGGAAGAGGGTCTGTGCTACAGGGCCCCCATCCCTTCCCACCTCCCCACATAATGGGCTAGGCCATGCCTATCCCTTCCAGCTCCAGCAAGCTCCCACACAGCCACCTGGCTGCACGGGCTGCTGGGGGAAAGCACATTCCCATGGATTGTGGTTGGGAGTGATGGCAGTGACCCTCAGGCCTTAGTTCTCCTCTCTGCCCTGTCCCATCTTCCTTGCACATATTAACAGCAGCCACTAGTCAGAGCCATCACCTCAGGTCATGGAGATGTGTCCTGTGACCACTGCTCCTGCCTGGATCCACAGGTGGATTCTGCTTTCCGTGAAAGAATTCCTTGTCTCTGCTGAGGAAGGGTTTGGAGCTTGTGGGGACGGAGAAAAATGACCACCAGGTCTGTGGTACAAGAAGAATTGTTCACAGTTCTTTTTTCATCCACCTGGATGATGTTTCTGATGGCCGTGAGAATGATGAAAAGAACTCATCAGTTTATTGGGGCATTGATGACTCTGAGTGGTTAATCAGCTACAACATCCCTCCCTGGCTTTCACTCATTAGCTTTCCAAGGATGTGGAAAAAATGCAAATGGCAATTTGAAGAAGCTGGGTTGTTTGCTCTGGTTGAAGATGGGCCTTTCACAGTGAAGAACTGCACTCCTGAAGGACACTGGGCTTGAGGTACTTTTGAACTTGCAGAGCGCTCAGGCTGTGTGTGTGTAGTCCAAAACTGGCAAGGAGCAGTACCTGAACAAGAATCAGACTGGATACACTTTTCTGGATGTTTTTAGTTTGTAACCTTGAGAAGAAGATAACCTTTCAGTTATACTGTGAAGAAAGCCTCAGATGCTGATTCATTTATAGAGTTAGTGCCAAAGTGTCTTTCTAAAGTTCCACTCCTGTTTTATATGCAATATAAAAATAATCTCCAGAGATTACAGAGAAGAGCACACTCAGCTCTTCCTAAGGGAGAGCTGCAGAGCTGTTCCTGGTGAAAAGCCTCGGGGATGTGAGTGTGGTCCCTGCAGCTCAGACTGCTCCCGGAGTGTGCCAGGCTGCCAGTGAGGGGCCTCCGCTGGGCCGGGCACGTTTCCATCTGCAAACACTGGGAGCAGCAGAGCCACGGGGAGCACCCAGATAAGGGCAGCTGGCTGAGATTAAAGCCTCTCCCATTCCCTCTGGTTTTCCAGTCTCCAGTGTTTACTGGCAGTACCTGGTCTGTAGTCTGTGTTACAGCTGCCATTCAGCTGCCAGCCACGCATCACATCCTGCTGACTTCTCCAGGTATCTTCACTCCCAGACATTTGTTGTGATGCCAGCCTGACCCGGATGCCCAGGTTATCTGATCACTGGAGGTGTCCATGAGGAACCTGGAGTCTCTTTTTCCAGCCTTGGCATTTACAACACACGGTTCACTTTGCCTATTATCTGAAGCGGATAATTTTTCAGTCATAAGATTGTCCAGACACCTTCACAAGTACAGTACAGAATATATAAAAGATAAGGTGGTGAGGTTGGTTTGTTATTGTTTTTACTGTTATTACTACAGTACTGCATTTTTAAATCCTACGGCCTCCTGTGCCAAAGTGTCACCTGTTGCTCCTGGTTTTGTTGAAGGCAACTTAGCTACACAAAGTAACACCAGTTAAAGATCTAATGATTTATTTGTCTTCACTCACGTCAGGCATTAGCTGCTGCATTTGCAGTTTTTATCACTCAGCCAGTTTGTCTGGGATGAATCAGGATCTGCCACATTTCCAAGAATGGGTAGGTGTGGAAACAGTGCGAGGTTATCCCACACAGAGCTGGTAAGCTGGTACCATGT
Source organism: Petroica traversi (assembly GCA_025920805.1). Lineage (NCBI taxonomy): Eukaryota > Metazoa > Chordata > Aves > Passeriformes > Petroicidae > Petroica > Petroica traversi. The sequence continues at coordinate 24,224,057 of JAHLSL010000020.1, forward strand.
ATCTTGTGACTGAAATTCACAGCTGTCCACATGTGGTATTATTTCAAGGATATCAAACAAAAGGGTTTAAAATACCTGTGGCTCAGATGATTTGCTACACAGCTCCCTCACAGTTTTTTACTGATCAAACCAAAGGATAACATGTTTTGCACAGAATCATTCATTTTCCCAAGCCAAAAACTGATGCTGAAGGCTCCACCAAAAAAGTCTTGAAATGTCTGCAGAGGAAAAAGTAAGAATGCAGGTTATTCTTGATAAACAGTTGTGTCAACTTCCCATCTGGCAGTGTCCAGGTTCCTTGTTTTCTGGGCAAGGAGCTTAACAGAAGACCTCTGACTTAAACACACTTATACATGAAAAGGTAAAATAGTGTTGGGTTCAGCTTGCCGTTCGCAAGTCTCCAGTCCAATTTTCTTTAAGACAATCCTGCCTCAACAGTTAAAGTGGAAAGCATGTCCCTTTTTCTTCCTTCTTTTAGCAGATGATGAGAAAATAACCAGCACTTCTGAAATGTGTATGGGAAAAATCCTGGAGAAATGGCTCTGCCTCTCACTCTCTGCCTCTCACTCTCTGCCTATATTTTTCCATGCTGGAAAATGTCAGCGGTGCTGATGTTACCTGGTACTAGGAAAGGCCTGACCCCAAAAAACATTTTTAACTTCTTGCACTTTGCTGTACCATTTCTTTTCCCAATATTAGGCAGCACTGGGAGAATCTTCTCTCCGTGTCTGTGTGCCAAGGGCATTTTAATCCATGTACTCATGTGTTCAGGACATGCTGTACTGTGAGTTTTTAGTGAGGGAAAGACTAAAGATGTGTCATATCCTCCTCCTGCATTTATGTAGTCAGCATTGTTCTGCAGACTGTCCCATTTCAGTAGGACACAGGTCCAGTGCTACTCCTCGTTATCCCAGGGAAAAAGTGAGAAACTGTGGAAATGAGTGCTAGAGCAGGGGAGAAATCCCTCATGGAAAGCAGCAGGAGGATTAAGGACAAGCCAAAAGGCTGGGGCAAAGGAGAGTCTGTGTGGCCTCTTCAGGTGACTGGATCACTAATCACCTCCTTTGACTTTCCATTGCAGCACTCTGTGGTTTAAATAAGGTGTCAGTGGCTTTTTTTCTCCTCAGGGCTGACAGACACAGGCCTTGGCACCGGTGCCTGAAGGCACTAAAGGCAGCCATGCTGTGCCACGCCTGGGGACACACCCTGGGGACAGCTGTCTGCCCGGGTGGGATGTGAGGGACATGCATTGCAGGCACTTGGTTGTCACGTCTCGCCCTGCATTTTTAGCAGCACCGAGGAGAGATCTAAAGCCCTTTGCAGGCTCCCACCCCCTCATGGCATTCAGTGACCCACTTGTGCAAATCCGAGAGGGAGAGTATGGTGGGAATGTCAGGGTCTTTCACACATGGTTCCTGCGGGACTTGCTTGGAATGGATTAAAAAGTAGCAGTGAATCACAAGTGAGCACGAGTAGTTTTAAATGTTGGTGTTAAGTTCACATCTATCTTCCTTGGGAGAGCTGGCCTGTTGCTGATGTGCAAACTCCTTCTGCTTCCACTCAGGCGGAGTGAAACTCCAGGCCGCCCTCACTCCTGGCATTCAACCAAATTCGCGGAGAACCAACCCGATCCCAGCATGATGCAAATATCTCAGGGTACGCTTGGCACCCCTTGGCATCAGTCCTACCACTCCAGGTAAGCACTGGACAGCTGGGGAGGGAAGGGAGGGAGCAAAGGTGTGGTGGGAAAACGGTAGCAGTCGCCTCCATACAGCTGGACAGGTTTAAAGACAGCCAGGGTTTGGATTAGAGTTAGGAAGGCTTCAGTTTGTGTTTGATTTCCCAGATAAAGTGGCCGTGTTTTCCTCCTTTAAGTGCTCTGTGAGGTGATTAGCAGCTAGGAAATAAATTGATTTAAAAATCCCCCTTGCTACGAAGATGGGAGCCCGCTGCCAGGATGCTGATAGAGCTTTCTGTGGATGCCCCCACATAGAAACACAGTCTGGCTGTTCCCTCAGCAAAGGAAAAGAAATCTAAAGTCTAAATTAGCCTGTTGAAAAGAAAGGAAGAAAAGGGTGTAGGTAGCAGAGCCTGTGAGTGTAACAGAGCAGCCAACAGCACATCAGCGACAGCGCTCCCAGGGTGAGGAGTTCAGGGAGGGATTTCCTGGTTTGGCAGTGGCTTTCTGCAGGAGTCAGCTCTGTCAGAGCTGAACGTGCAGGGCAGCTTGAGGAGGGGCGAGTTTAAAGTCTGCCCTTGAAAGATTTTCCCCAGAGAGGCAGCAGGGTTTCAAACTCTCCATTATAGCCTCTGGGATTGAAACATCACTTTATTCTACAGGCAAGACTGATCCTTGGCAGAGGAGAGGAAAGAGAAAAAAGAGCATTAAGCAAAGTGAGGAGATGGTTTCAAAAATAAAGTGCGTTGGTCTGCGGCCTCAGCACAGCTCATGCTGGAGTGTACTCCTTTCCCACCAAGGGGCTTTGCTTCCCAGGCAGTTCCTGGCAGAGCCTTTGGCAGCATGGCTCTGTCTCCTGGGTGCTTGAGGAGGAGCACGGGGAGCATCTAGTGGCCAGCTGGCTAGGGGTGTGCTGGGCATTGCCAGGGAGATGCTTATTTGAATCCAAAATTGAGTGGTGCATTTAAATGAGTAAACCAGCTTTGCCCTGAGATTTGCCATATCTCTTCCTGCCTGTGTTCTCTGCCTGTCTCTGCACAGCTGCTGTGACCAAGCTTCCTTCTGCTTTTCCTCATCCTTAGCACCCTTCTCCCCTGGGTCTGTCCCTTGTTTGGGGTATAATCTGGAGCCAGCTTCCAGCTCTGTGCCTTGCCCTGCCACAGCCCATCCCTTCCTGCTGCTTCTCTGTGGCTCTGCCAGGATAGCACATGTAGTTGCACAGGGAACTAGAGAAAGTGATACCCAAGGAAGGGAAGCTGGGAAGAAAAGTGAAATCTTCAGGCTATGCTCTCCAGTCTTCAGTGTATTTGCTTGAATCTGGAAGGGGAGATTAGCCAGGGAAATTCTGCAGAAATTTGTGATATCTCCTGGTGAGATGAGAAAAAAGGACTGTGTCTAGCACAAGGAGATCCCTTATACAGATAGAAAGATCTCTGAATATCCTTATTTTTGGTCACTTCTCTGGTGGCCATGAGTTCCTCTTTGGACACCTCAGAGGAAGTGTCAATGTGTACCTGCACCTGCTAAGCTACAAGAAGAGATGACAGTGCAGACTTCCTGGGAATTCTCAGACTGTATGATTTCACCCCACTTTCCTCCAGGCACAGGCACATACATCTCTCCTCTTGATGTCAGCTTAGTTTTCTCGCAGCAAACAAACTATCCTCAGGACAGCTGAATTTCCAGGAACCCTGCCAGGGCATAGCCTTCATCTCCATAAAAAGAAATGAAATGGGAAAAAAAGAAAGAGATTAGATTCCCCTAAGAACACCCCTCGTGCTCCTCTCCTCCTCCTCCTCGGTGGCGTCGGTGCTCATTCAGCTTTCCAAGGGCTTTGGATATGTTTGCTGGGTGGGGTTGATCCTCCCTGGCTCCAGAGATGCACTGTCTTTCTGTCTGTATTTCCCTCCCACCCTTCTGCAGTAAATAAGAGCCATGTGTTGCAATGTCAAGCAGTTCCTCTTTGTGAACTGGGATGACTCCAAACAGGGGATGGAGCAAGGCCCAAATATGGGTTTTCATCTCAAAACTAAACGTCTTGCTTCTGAGCTCACTTATAAGTTGTTGCGCCTCTCCTCTGCTGGTTTTCACTCTTCTCTCGCTGTCCAGCTCCTCCACCAGCGATCTCTCCGCGTACGAGCATGGCTATCTGAGGAGGAGCCCCGACCAGTACAGCTCCCGGGGCAGCATGGAGAGCTTGGACCACTCCTCCCCTGCCTACCACCCCTGCCACCTGTCCCCGGCCAAATCCACCAACAGCATCGACCAGCTCTCCCACCTGCACAGCAAGAGAGACTCTGCCTACAGCTCCTTCTCCACCAACTCCAGCATCCCCGAGTACCCCGCGGCGCCGCTGGGCAAGGAGCACTCGTGCTCGGCGGAGGGCGCGCAGTGCCGCGGGG
>JAHLSL010000020.1:24228536-24267001 GCA_025920805.1 Petroica traversi
CCTCGGACGGCAAGAGCCAGCCCTCCAAGGGGCCACCCCTGCCTCCTGCTCGCAGCGACAGCTACGCGGCCATCAGGCACCACGAGAGGCCCGGCTCAGGTGCCGGCCTTGAGCCCAACAAGCCTGGCCGGACGCAGCCCAAGGGGGCCTGGGCGCCGCTCATCGGCTCCGTGTCCCAAGGGCCGCTGCTGAAAGCGCCCTTCGGAGAAGGGCACCTGCACACCGTGGTGGAGAAGAGCCCGGAGAGCAGCCCCACCATGAAGCCCAAGCAGAGCTATTCCCAGGCAGCCCAGCCGGGGCAGCCCCTGCTGCCCACCGGTGTCTACGCCGTTCCCTCCCCAGAGCCACACTATGCCCAGGTGCCCCGGCCTTCCGCCAGCAGCACTGGGACGCTTTACCCAGCTCTGGCCAAAGAAAGTGGCTATTCCCCAGCCCTCCCGGTCTCTTATGACAAAGCCGCAGCCGGCGGCACCCCGGGCTTGGATGAGAATGGAAACCAAAGCACTACAAACAGGTCGACCATCTTCTACCAGCCCCCTGCCACTGAGAGAAAGCACGAAGCCAAACTCGTCCAGCAGAAACCTCCCAGCGCAGCAGGCCCCGAGCGAAAGGAGGAGCTGTTACCCCTTTACAAGGCAGCACACAGCCACCGAGAGACCATGGGTACCACTCAGGCCTCCAAGCCCGCTTTCCAGGGTCCACAACCCCAGCTGAGGGATGCTAGTGAGAGGAAACCCCATTACCAGCCCAAAGAGGACTGGACACCTGGATCTCAGGAGGACAAAAATGGCAACACACAGGTAAACGAGAGAGACGCTGCTGCCCCCCACCCATGGGGTCACAGCAAGGCTAAGCAGTATGGCTTCTCTTCCTTGCAGAACATCCCAGAGAGCTCCAGGAGGCAAAGCAGCTCTGAGCTAAGGGAGACACAACCAGACGAGGGTTATTCCAACACCAAACTGTCCTTCCTGAACATCAGCAGCAGAGAGGAGAAGGATCACAGGGAACAGGGGCACAGACATTGGAGCGATGTGGACCCACAGGCCTTCATGAGGCAGGAGGAGGAGGGCACGAGCGTAGCTCTGTTCCATGCTGCTGAGCCAAAGTGCAAAGAGCCCCCTTCTCCTCAGCTCCCAAAGACCTTGGATTTCGGGAGGAGCCGGCTCAGCTCTAGCAGCACCCAAAGCTTTCCCTACAGCAAACCAGAGGCTGGCAAGCCCCGCTGCTCGGTGCTGGAGAAGGTCAACAAGTTTGAGCAGCGGGAGCAGAGCACTCCCCGGCCCCAGAGTGCCGGCGTTCCCAGCTTCGGCCAGCACTATGGGCCGAGCAGGACGAGCCAGCCTGCTGGAACGAGGTGCTCCGTGCACAGCCCAGAGGACATGAGGAGCAAGCTGCCCAGTGAGCCAGGCAGGGGCTCCAGCCCATCCATCAGGAATGGGAAGCTGGAAGAGGCTGACTGGCGCCCCGTAGAGCTACAGATGGTGGCTTCGGTGAAGCAGGCAAGACCCAGTGAGTACTACAGCCCGTGTCCTGAAAATGAGGTGCAAATGAGGGCAGCTCATCTCCCTCGGAGTAAAAGCACATTCCATCTGGGAGGCGAGCCTGAGAAGGAGATCTTCTGGAAGGATAACATCCAAGATGCCGGGTCGCTGCTGGACACATCCTTTAACAGGGCCTACAGGAACAGCATTAAAGACGCCCAGTCCAGGGTGCTGAGGGCCACCTCCTTCCGCCGCATCAGCCCCCCGTTCGGCAGCACGCCCAAGAGGGTGCCCCCGAGGCCTGCCTCGGCCCACGTGGGCATGAGGAACACAGCGGCATCCCCGCACACCCCCAAGGAGAGGCACAGCATCACGCCCACGGAAGGAGGCTTCTCCAGCCTGGACTACACCAGGACGCAGCACGTGCTGCGCATCGGGGGCCGGAAGCGGCTGACGGCGGAGCAGAAGAAGCGCTCCTACTCAGAGCCCGAGAAGATGAACGAGGTGGGCATCTCGGACGGGGAGCCGTCACCTTTCTCCTTCCAGAAGAAGAGCATCCATTTTGTCTTCCCGGAGAATACGGTGGCCGACCGGCGCAAGATCTTCGAGAGGGACGGCAAAGCTTCCTCCACAGCCAGCCTGTCCAAGCCGGAGCTCAAGCAGCTGCAGCAGAACGCCCTGGCCGACTACATCGAGCGCAAAACGGGGCGGCGGCCGTCCTCGCAGGACATCGGGCTGCTCCGGGAGCGCTCCCACAGCTCCTACCTGCAGCTGGGTGGCCCTGACAGCCAGAGCCTTTCCTCTGCCTCCAGCATGAATTCCCTCCAGGACCAGAACCTTTACCGCCGCAGAGAGTCCATAGAGCGGATATCCAGGACAGGACGGATGTCTTCCACCCTTCCCCCTGGGCTGATGGACTACTTGGACACGAGTGGAGATGAGAAGGTGCCAGCGCGCCAGGACAGCCTGGTCACCAGCCGGCCCAAACCAGAGAGGTGCCGGGATTACAGAGCCAGATCGGATCTCACCAAAGGCACGCAGACAGACCCGCTGGGCAGGCAGAGTCAGCCTCGCTACAGGAAGCAGGAGCAGGTCTTTGAAACAGTCTCCACCACCAGGAAATCTGGGAAATCGGTGTCTGTGGAAGACTTGCTCGATAGGTACGACAATCAGCCGGTCCCTGTGCACGTACGTTCCAGGTCGTCTCCCACGGCGGATAAGAAACACCAGGTATGTGGGAATGGGATTGTGTGCACACACAAGCAGGGATCTCAGAACCAGGGAATGGGGAGGGATGTCAGAGAACAGGCTGATGTCCAGTCATGGCTAGGACTCCATTGATTAGAGACAGGTTCAGCATGTGCTGAGGTACTTTAGTACACCTTAATGAAAAGATTGCTGGTGGGGTTCAGCTCTCTCTGTGTGGGGCTGTATCAGGTGTGTCAGGAATGCTGGGATTTCAGTGCATATGCTGGTGTGTTCTTGATGCTCTGGACTCTGCATCTGAGGTGTCCTGTCCTTACCTGCCAGCAACACCAGAGAAGCACTGAGCACCTTTTGGTGGAGATTTGCTGTTCTGCCTCAGATCATTTCCCTGGTGCAAAGTAGAGAGGATTAGAGGCTGCTTGGAATTGCCTTGGCTCCCCGTGTGCCTGACAGTGCTGGGAAATGCTGGGCAGAGGCACTGCCAAATAAACATGTTTAGCATCCAGCCCTGGAGGGAAACATCACACAGAAAACTGAACGGAGACCCTAGCCCTTCCATGTCCCCTGCTTGGTGGCTGGGAACATCACACTGATGTCACAAATGGGGAATTCGACTGACTCTGATGATGGTAAACAGCAGAACCAGGCTAAATTCTTAAAGCACAACTGCCCAGGGCAGCTCTTCAGCTGGCTGAAATCTGTTCAGACCTATTTAGGCAATTGCAACTGGTCAAACCACATGGATTTACAGCGGTGCCGGCTCTGCTGCCCCATCCATATTTCCATGCCAGGCTCCATTCATCACGGAGAGAGGGAGCAAACAACCAAAATGTGTGGACAGGCTCCTAGCCCCAAATAGACTGAGTGTTTAGAGAGGCTCACATACTTACAGAGCAGCTGAGATCCAGGACATCTCCTTCTATTCCTGCACTCGCTCCTGGCCTGGAGCAGATTATCCAGGAGCAATAAAGTGGTCCTCAGTCAAGTGACAGAGGAGGCTGTGGGCAGCATCTCACAAAAGCACCAAACCTGCGTGGGGGGAAGAAACTGCCCTCCCAAACTCATTGTGTGCTTCATTCTACACATCCTCCCTCAGCAGCCCTCAGCTCCCACACCATATATTTTAATAGAGTGAATTAAAAAAGCAGCTTGTGAATATCAAATGACCGGAATGCACTTCCAGAACCGCCCCTGTCTCATCCCACCATCAGTGTTTTTCCACCCCAGCCAGGCACCAGGTCCATCTGTGCCATTTTGTCACGCTTGCCGATCAGAGCAGCAACAAAATCAGGCATCCAGAGAGAGTAAAATGACCAAAGTGTACTTTTCAGTGTTGATGACAAACAGCCCTGATTCGTTTTCCCTTGCCCAGCTCTATCAGGCAGGAGGTACAGGGCAGTTCTTGAGATCTTTATTTCCCCCTCCTGGCTCATTTTTAATTGTTCATACATTCTGCAGCCAAACCAGCGGTTCTGCCTGTTGGAAGCCAAGTTGAGAAAGAGGGAGAAGAGAACTGCAGACCTGCTCACAGGGTCTTATTTCAGGCACTGAAGAGGGGAGAGCCCTTAAGGCTGTTTCCCAGAGAGATTTAGCTGTAACCGCCTGTGGAACGAGGATTAGTCCCATAGGCAGCAAGGCACTTGTGAAAATCCTGTTCTTAAATCCTAACTTGACTTCCAACATATACAGCAGTCCATAGGCTCTGTTTGAAAGGGAGATATATATTGAAATGCTTTTTTCATGAAGTGTGTTTCTGTTCCATATCCAATGCCAACCCACAGCTAGAAACATGGAAGACGAAGCCAAACCAACAGAGTGATTTTTAAAAATTCTTTATTAGATTTCTTTTGGCGTTTTCAGATTTTTTTTTGTGGGAAATGTTTATTTCCAGTTTAGCAGCAGGCTTCTTTGCCTCACTCGCTGTTAGTTTTTCAGGGCCTTGTGTACAGTGCTTAATGTTCTTCCTTTCAGGCTGCATACAAATCACGTTGCACTGTCACTGCAGGAATTTGTTTAGAGAGAGGAAAGAGTGGATAGCCATGGGGAATGACTTACTCTCAGGCTTTGGAAGGCATTCTCATCCGTGTTTTGGTATTTGTTTTGCTTTCTGCTCGCTGCTGACCCTGCCTTGGTACCCCAGGAGCTGCTGAGAAGGGAGAGCAGCGAATTTGGCCCCATGGTGAGGGATCCCTTCTACGTGGTCGGCGCAGGAGCCAGGTGGGTGCATGACCATGTCCCCTTTGTCACTGCAGGGCCAGCTCCGACCATCCCCCTGCCAGCAGCAGTTGTAATGGGTTGTCTAGAGCTGACCTGCACAAACACAGTTCCAGGTGTGCTGTGCCCAGCAGGCTTAGAAGGAGTTGCTACAAGCTTTTTCTTCCCCTACAGACATTAATTTACTATCAAGTCCTCTTTATATCGTCTTGGAGCACGTTTGTGTAGTACATACACACACATTTCCACGTACATAACTTCCAGAATGTGTTTGATCTGCTGTTGGAAGTCACATTGTGAGTCCTACCATAACTGAAGGATCCTAAAGCAAAAAGTACCCAGATATCCCACTCTGGCTGGTTTTATTCACCCAGGATGCTGCCCCCCCAAAAGCAAGGGATTAAACCCAGGATATTTCCTTGATCATGCTCAACTGGGAGCTGGCCTTTGGGCTGCTTCCCTTCGTGCAGGCAGGATGTTTTGCTCAACAACAGGGGAGAGAGAAATGCTTTTAAAAATAGAAAAGCTGTAAGCACAAAACTCAACGTCTTAGGACTTATGTAAGTCTCCACTTAGCCCTGGATTGTTTTGAAGTTAACGAGAACTGAAGTTGATCGTGCTGTATTTACATTTAAATAATAAATAGATGTTTGCCCTAAGCCCCGAGTGCCCAAACAGCTAACTCCTATTACAGTAAAAACCATCAAGAGGGACTAAGAGCATTGTTCACAAAGGAGCTCTGTTCCTCACAAACTTGCAGTAAATGCCAGCTCTCTCTGTGGTCACAGTGGGAGTTAACACTGCTGTCTCCAAAGGTTTCTCTGTGCAGCTCTGGGTCAGGGAGTGGCAGCTGGAAGCAGAGGAAGGCTTCTACTCTGGCTGATCTTACTTCTGTCCATTTTTGCCCCTAAGAACTCATAAATGTTGTTTTAAATGTGCCTTCAGGCACATCCTTATGGGATTATTTAAAAGACACCCATTTACTTTGATTTGGAATAACTTTTCCTATGTTTTTTCCTAAGAGAACAATGCAGCTGTTTCAGTTCCTTGTGCCTCCCCTTCTGTCCTAGAGATGGCATTTCATCCTGCTGCTCAATCACTACTTGTGCCTTCCTTTTATTTTTTTTCTTTCCCCAACCTATTTTCCAAGTAATGGGATTGAACACCCAGACTGAAAACAAGTTTATTGGGGCACGAAATGCAGGTTTCTCATTTTCGTGCTTCACTGCACAAAGATTATTGGTTATTAAATTTTATGATGTTTGTGCAGCATAGGCATCCCACATGCTTCGCAAGCACATTTCTTCTGGGAGATGGGAGCTTTCCCTTCTTGCTTGGAAATGGATTTCCCAGAAGATAAAAGGATAGGAGAAGTCCCATAGGCAGTGGAAGTCTCTGCATGGGCCCTTCAGGGGGGCAAGGCAGGCAGTGGGAATTACGTTTCTAGGTTTCCTTGGGACACAGCTGCCCCGTGCACTGGAGAGGAGATGGGACCATCCCACCACCTCTCATGCTCGAGGGGGAAGACAGTCAGATGGTTAAGTGAGGAAAACCTTGGTCAGCAATCACCTGATCTGGTGCTCTTTCTCTTCTCCCCAGGTGTCACACGACACTGGGAACTGCTCCACCAGTTTTAGAATCCACAGTTGCTTCCGCAGTAGGAGAGATCTCTGAATTAGAGAATCACCATCTGGCGTTCCCGACAAACACTAAGCATATGAAAAGAATACACACTGCTACTGTCCAGGAACCACAGACAATACCAAGAGCAGCCTGTCTGGGAAGTTTCCCCACCCCCAGGCACAGGCTGCCAAATTCTATTCTCAGTCAAACCAGAATAAAGCCAGAACGACCCATGTCTTTGACAGAGTAGTCCTTAATTTGTACCAGTACATCTGAGAACAAATTTGGGGCCCAAGGCTCCAGCATCGCAGATTGGCAGTGTGGGGATTATTTGACAATTCATCTCAGGAACAGAAAATGCACTGGCAGTAGAGTTTCATTGTGTTTGCTGCCTATTGGAAACTACATTGAGGAGGAGGATGAAGAGCATTGCAGTTCTGCTCAGAGAGTCTTAATTCAGACATTGAAGAGGGGAGAGCCCGTATGGCTGTTTCCCAGAGAGATTTAGATGAAACCACCTGTAGAACAAGGAACATTTGTGGTACGGCCTCATGGTTCCAGACCACCTTCTCTGGCATCTGTCAGTGCCATTATTCCTGCTCAGTTTGTTTTCCAGCTAAATCACCAGACAGGCAAATAGGTTTTGTTCTGGATTCCAAGCAGGATCCTCACTCTAAAGGCCAGATGCTGTTTTTCAGACTCACATGAGAACCCCCTAAAAGACCTGGAAGGAATAATTAGATCTGCTGGTTTTGCAGCCTCAACATCTGCTTGCAGATGGAATGTGTTGGCTTTGGTGTTTGTCACACCTGCCTGTCTGAGGAAGTTCTTTCTTCTAACAGGATTCCAAGGCTGCAAGAGCTTTTTAAAATTTTCTCCGTAGTCAAAATAGTGCATTTTTTGGCCTTGCTTTGTTCTTGGAGACAGTTGAATCATTTAAATGGCACCTTTCCAAAAGGAGCAGATAACATTATGGGAATATTTGGCCCATAGAGCTGAAATTCTTATGATTACAAGCAACTGAGAATGGAGAATGGCAGATAATGTCAAGTAGTCTATCTTATAACAATTACTACTGGTCCCATCTGTAACAAACAAAATTGAAAGCAGAGGCAGGAAAAGACGCCAGGCATTAGGTTTTCCTAATATTTTTTCCATTGAGTTACTGCTGTGGTGCTTGCTACATGTGTGTGTGATGTAGCACACACTGAAAATGATGGGAGAAGGTGAGAGGGAGTGGATCTAGCTCAGGATTTCACTTCCAGTTTCATAGCTCAGCTGTACCTCACCTAGACCAGCAGGCAGTGATGCTGGCCTTTGATAGTTTCGATAACTTCCCCATTAAGAAAATGCACAATAATTTTTCCTGCTCATCGATTAATTATTAATCTTACCATGGTCTGTCTCTTGGTATTTAGGTCTTTCAGCAAGAAAGAAAGAAGCCACTCAGAGAAAATGGCGTTCACAAGTTACTATCCCCATCCCCTCCGCAGCACAGAGGTTGTCACCGGGCCCGCCGTGCTGGCCGAGAACCACAAGCTCTCAGAACTTTCCAGGCCAGATAGCAGGACTTCTGCATTTTTCCCAGCCCCGACAGAGGCAAGGAGTCTCTATCCTGAGCAAAAGCAGGGCTTTAAACCCTTGTTCCTTAACCTCACTCCTTCTGCATCTGGCCACTCTTCCTCCAATACACTCGCCCAGGCTCCCTCAGACTTGCAGAGCACGGGTGACAGCCAGGCTCCGAGACAGCACCATGCCAAACGAGAGGCTGCTCCCTCTGAGGGCAGCGGGAGCGCTCAGGCACAGCCTTTGCATGCTGTCCAGGACAGATCCCCCGAGACTCCCACGGAAGAGATGATGTGGAGAAGGAAAGCCGGGCTCCTGCACAGGTCCCTCCCGCCCAAAGTGGCGTGGGCTCCTTCGGCCAAAGACAGCGGCTACGCCAGGGCCGCGGTGTCTCCTCCGGCGGCCGGGCCGAAGCCCTCCCAGAGGTGGCAGTCCCTGCCCACAGAGAGCAGCACTTCCTCCGACCCAGAGACTCCTTCTCCGCAGGGCGTGACCCAGCTTCGCATCTCGGAGTCGGGGTTGCAGCTCACGCCCCCTCCATCGCTGCAGGACGAGGAGGACGATGAGGTGTTTGTCGCGCCTTCCCGGCCGCCCTTCTCCCCGCCGCCGCCATCCCGTCCTCTTCCCGAGCTGAGCTCTTGCACTTCTGCCGACGGCACGGAGGAATTGCCACCTCCTCCCCCTCCCGCTGAGGGGAATGGGGCAGCTGGAGACAAATCCCCCCGGCTCCCAGAGGAGGCCAGCGTGAGGTAAGGGCGGGCTGGAGCGCGGCGGCTCGGGCGGTGCAGGGCCATATACAGTAAGATATGCGGGGCTGGGACAGATGGGGCTGATCACTCGTGCCGTGGGACCCCCAGCTGCTGTCCGGGCTGGGAGCTTGCACATTCAGGGACGGGGACAGACAGACAAACTCACTGATGGACTGCCAAAAGAGGCCTCAGATGATGTGGCCAGAGCAGGGTCCACCAGCAGGTGCACTGACAGGTGCTCCCCAGAAGGACAGGGGACTATGGGGGAGCACTCCTGGGCTGGTTCTCCACGCAGATTTCAGTGCAATTGCTTCTGACTCTCTCCAGCACAGAACTGGAATGGCTGCTGGCTCCTTCCAGTTACTGGATTTTGAGAGACAGCTGTGAAAACCCTTGATGGGTTTTTCCAAACAGTTAGTATTTCCCAGAATATATTTTGGTCCTGGCGCAAAATAATGCTGTTATGAAATGGTGACCATCTGCCAAGAAATGACAATGCAAATATATCACAGTCAGGCTGCATAGGGAAATTCTCCTGTAGGATAGGACTTTGGGCCAGGTGCCCAGGTGGTTTAACTCAGAACAGCTTCTCTCACTTCCAGGGAGCTGCTCTCATCTCCATTTGGGAAGAATCTGGCCGAGGCTGTAGTAGTGGTTAGCTTTTGTGTCATAACAAGGACAAATGGGTAGAGGTGGCTCAGGATGACACTCCTGGGTTGGAGGGACAATCCAGCAGTGTCCAGGTTGAAGGGACAAAACAATTCTGGTGCTAGTGGCTTCACACAGTGGACCATCCATATTGGAATGACAAAAACAAGTGAGAGAAAAGGAAAACTTGCTTCTTGTAGGCCTTTACCTTGTGTTCACAATGGTCCTGGGTGGTAGGTTTCTCTTAATCTCACAGAATGTGTCTGTCCATAGCAGCTTCAAAAGCTTTCCCAAAGCCCTGTCCGAGAGGGAGATACCAGGGTTGGGCACCAGCACCAGTGAAAATAACTGGCCATCAAAGAGGACTGGCTCTCCATCTGCTGTGGATCAGCAACACCAGTCCCCTAATTCTTCTGAAGGGCCTCAGAGCACTGACAGACAGCCCATAACTCAGCCTGAAGGTAACACCAGAGAGCCAGCACTGGAAAATGCCAGCCTGGACTCCGGGATATCCAGCACAGCACCCCCAGCGAAGGCAAAGAGCAAGACCCCAGAGGATATTAAGTCAGAGGCTCTAGCAAAGGAAATTGTCCATAAAGACAAGTCTCTGGCTGATATCCTGGATCCAGATTCCAAAATGAAGACAACCATGGACTTGATGGAAGGGATTTTCCCCGGTGGAACCAGCGTGCTGAAGGAGAACAACATGAAGAGGAAGATGTCACAGAAACAAGCCAGCAGGACGGCAGTGGCGGGTGACACGTAAGCACTGCTGGGCTGGGGTGAGGGCTGGCACAACTCCCTGCTCCCTTGCTTCTAAGCACAACCTGTGCCAAATTTTTCTGCTTGTCTCTAGGTGAGAGGGATTTTTGCAGGTCAGAGGTATGAGACCTGGCAAGGCATTTCCAAACAGCCTTTCCCATGAGCTGGGCTCTGTGTTTGGGCTCTGAGCTCACCTCTCTAGGCTGTGTAGAAAACTATGCTGAGCTTGGAAACAGAGCAGGAAATGAAACATTTCTGGAGATACAATTGGATTTTGTGATCTGAACCTTAGTAATCTGAAGCAGTTCAGTCCAAAGCACAGGAACAGAGATACGAAAGTAAAATCAGGATGAAAATAATGGCAGGCACAAAGATAACAAGAGGCCAAATTCTGGAAGGAGGGATGAGGGGAACCTGCTTATTATAAGATCAGCCCAAATTCCTCCATGTGGGTTTTTTAAGATAGAGACTTCCAAGTGGCAGCTGGAGAACTGTCCAGAAGTCAAGTGTACTGCATGATGCCAAGTTAGAGGGTCAGTCTGGCCACCTCCAGCCGAGCTGTGCTGGCTGACCTTCAACAAGGTAAATGCTGTGCAGAGCTGTGTGCAGTCACTTCGAAACCCAGTGGCTGTGCTGTGCTGGGACAGCAGCTGACACGCACCCCCTGATGGCAGGAACCTGCCTTGTCCTGCTGGCTAATCACACTGGGAAGGTACCACAGAGGGAGCCCTGGAAAACCGTGGATCTAAGCACCGGGAGCTAATCAGACTCAGACTGAACTCTTCCTTTTTCTTCACTGTGGTGTAGGAGAGAGGAAAAGGAAGCTCCTGTCACCCTGGTCACCTGTCCTGCTTACTACAGCGTTTCAGCACCCAAAGCAGAACTGCTGAATAAAATCAAGGACTTGCCAGAAGAAGTAGGTGAGGAAGAGGAGCTGCTGGACATCAATGAGAAAAAGGTAAATTCAGCACACCACACTGTTTGCTGCTCACATTCCTGAAATAATAATAAGCCCTTAAGTGAAATGCATTTCTATTTGATGTCAGCTTTTGGCAGCACCCAAAATTACGTGGGAGCGATTAGGCCACCTGTGAAGCTTCGTTAGAGTGACCCAAATTGTATAAGAGAGTTAATCTGAATTACTCACTGCAAATTGAGTACCAATCTTGCACCACCCTGAGGCAGGCCAGGATCATGCCAAATGCTGAGTGTACAGACTGTCAGAAGCAGTGCCTGTTCCACAGCAAGGAAAGAGGAGAGGTGAAGCGAGTTGTACACGGCCATCTGGGGTTGGAAACAGGAACAGAGTCCAGATAGTGACTGCATTGAGTGCAGGACATCTTTTCCCGGCATTTTTCTCTTCAGTAAAGTCAGTTTACCCATTTCACCTGCTGTCTGCACTCATTGCCTTCAAAGAAACATTGGTTACTCTTTTTCCTCCAGACTTTGTTCTTTCTCTGACCCAGTGAAAGCCACATGCACCTCGGCGGCTCAGTCAGCACAACCTCCATGTGATGGCTTGGAAGGGAGGGGAGCAGGCAGGAAGGGAGGACACATTTTCCTCTTTTACTGAGGCTACCTTTCACTGTAGAATCACCCCTGCTGCTCTTGCTGGAGGCTTCCATGCCCTGCTTCCAGGGCTTTTGCAGGCCCTTCTAATTTGCCCCTGTGGTTGTCTCACATTAGTTCCCTGGTAATTACAGACATGCTGCTTAGCTCCCACATCCCAGGGGGCCACAGGCAGGTGTTTGTGGCCTGTCTGTGCCTCCCTTGCACACCTCCTACCTTCCTGTGCCTCCGAGTCTAAACCATCCCCCACTGCCATGGACAGAGCAGCAGAGCCCAGATTTCATTTCTGTTCTCCACCTCTTCTTTCTGTGGCCCTACACAGATTCTGGGTCACAAATACATCTGGCCCAAGCCACTGGTTGTAGTGCACCCAGCTCCAATGGGAATGGCAGCTCCAGCCCCAAAGGGAATGGTGGTCCCAGCCAAGTCCTTGGATTCCCTTCAAAATCTATCTGCTCATACCGAGGTGAAAGGTGTGAAGTGACTGAGCAAGACAAGGGTGCTGCACCATGAGCCGGCCATGGAGGGCAGGTCTCAGGCCTCAAAGGTTACGTTTGCATGGAAGGTCAGAAATAGATGGGAGTTATTAGGCCCAGGCAGCACGATCTGGCCTCTTTGCTCATGGTTTGTGTGTAGGAACATTTACACAGGGGTTACCTGAGAAGGCAGCTCCTCTGGGAGGTCATTTGGATAAACCAAGCTCATTTCCATTCTAAGTATGGAAATGAGCTCTGTTGGCTGTTATTTGGGATTGCGGGAGAGTCACTGATTAATGACAAAAGCGTAAGTCACAGGCCCCTCCAGTTCCCAGGCCTTCAGAACAAAGGTACCTCACTCTCAGGAGCCCCACAGTTGGAGGGCAAATCTCCTGGATCAGTGAGGAACAGCTGCCAGTCCCCAGCAGCTCCATCCACCTGAAAATTTGCTGAGATGAATGCCAGACTCTGAGATCACACCATGGAGCCCTGCCATAGAGATATCCCCATAGCACTGTAATCATTGAACATGGATTTTTCCTTCTTGCTCCTCAGGATTTAGTCCAGCAATCAACTGGTGAGGATCTTTGTTTGGAAAGGGGCATTAGATCATAGCCCCAGGGAAGGGCAAGGGCTGGGTTTTGTCTGTGGGTACCTCCAGGGAGCGGATGTTTGTTTTTGGGGAATATTACTGTCCTTTTGCTCAGCCTTTGCATGTGTGTGGCAGCTGAGAGCAGGCTGTAGTGCAGCCACAGAGCAATGCATACCAAGTGTTCCATCTAGTGGTGCCTGGCCATACAGTGCCATGTGCTCCCTGCTGCCAAAGCAGCCTGGGAGCCCCACTGCCAGCCCACCCTGGGCACCAGGGCTGGCTCAAAGACCCCAACCTGACCAGCGTTTGAAAATCCTTCCTCCTCTGAAGCAGGACGGCCTCCTGCCTGGAATGACACTCACTTGTGATGGAAAAAGGACTTTGAGAGAGTATTTTCAGGCCACCTTGAGATTGGCTTGTTTCATCCTGCAGTGTTGGTGTGCAGAGCAGATGAACACACGGGTGTTTGTGCCTCAGCAGTGCAGGAACTGGAGACACTGAGAATCCGCACCCCTTGCATGGAGAGCTTCTCCTGCTTGCTGTGCTCTCAGTTCCAAGTAAGCAGGAGCAAGAATTGGAGGCCCCAGGCCAGAGAGTTGCTTTTGCATATGGCTTTCCACTAAATCCTAACAGAAATTGGGATCTCCGGCACATGTGCAGCTCTGCTGTTCCTGGAGTAACCAAACCCCGGGGCCCTCCTTTTCTTTGGCAGGGAAATAGTTGTCAGTGTTTTTGCAAAATGGGTGTGTGCTCTGTGTTCAGACACTGAGTAAATCCAGAGCATCCTTGGTGTGAGCTCTCCTTGTTACCTCTGTGTGCAAGGCACTTGTTTGGTGCAGATCAAGGCATTTCAGGCTGGGTCTGAACACATCAGAGATGTGGGGAACACACCAGAGATGAGACAGCAGCAGCTCTTTTCACTCAGAGGTTTTAAAGAGCATTCATCTGTAGATAGTTTGGTATCAGAATACAGTACACCAAATTAGAGATCTCTTTTATAAACATTCATTGAACAAATATATCCTCATGCAACCTGATGGGCTGCTCGGGTTATCTCCGAAGTGGGGAATTTCAGCATTTCCTCCATTTCTTCCCTTCTTTGTCAGCCACTGCTGACCTGACCCTGCTCCTCAGGAGCTGCAGCCATATCCTCTTGTTATCATCACCCATATGAGCAGGGTGATGCTGGTAACAAGCACTGTGGCAATGCTTCCCCTTCAACAGGCTGAGCTCATCGGGAGCTTGACCCACAAACTGGAAATCCTGAAGGAAGCCAAGGAGGGCCTGCTTGCAGACATTAAGATGAATAATGCTCTGGGAGAGGAGGTGGAGCTGTTGATCAGCACGCTGTGCAAACCCAATGAGTTTGACAAGTACAAGATGTTCATTGGCGATCTGGATAAGGTGGTGAACCTGCTGCTCTCCCTCTCGGGACGCCTGGCCCGCGTGGAGAACGTCCTGAGCAGCCTGGGGGACAACGCCAACAGCGAGGAGCGGGTATGTACAGGCACAGCCCTGAGCTGCTCGGGGCGTGGGGCAGCAGCCAGCACCAGCACGGCCTTGCAGCGCCCTCCAGGGGCTGCCACGAGCCTCTTGGTGCTCAGGTAGCAGCTGTAGCTCAGACCTTGTCCCTGGGAATCCTGATTTCCCGTTTGTATAAATGGCTGCGATGCTGCAGCTTTTGTCTGGACAGAGCGGCTGTGCTGGGGACAGCCACGTATTAACATTCTTGGGGTGGTTTTAAAACCAGATTTTCCTGATAGTTGTTGCTTTCAGGCGAGGTTTCCTGAGTTTGTTGGAGCACTTTCTGCCTCCCCTTGGCGAGGACGTTCAGAGTCCAATTCAGAGAGGTTCACATTCACTCCGTAATGAGGAATTCATCCTCTTCTCCCAGGCTTTTGCCTGCAGGTGTGGGAGCTTAGCAGCCATGTCCCCAGGTGGCAGGCGTGGTGCTGGGAGCAAGGACAGGGGGCTCAGGGAGCGTGGTGCTGCTGGCTCTGAAGGGCTCTCTCTGGTGTGCAGAGTTCGCTGAACGAGAAGCGGAAGCTGCTGGCCGGCCAGCACGAAGACGCTCGGGAGCTGAAGGAAAACCTCGACCGTCGGGAACGGGTGGTCCTGGACATCCTGGGCAACTACCTCTCCGAGGAGCAGCTCCAGGACTACCAGCACTTTGTGAAGATGAAGTCAGCGCTCCTCATAGAGCAGCGAGAGCTCGATGACAAAATCAAACTGGGCCAGGAGCAGCTCAAGTGCCTGATGGAAAGTCTCCCCACGGACTTCACGCCCAGGGATGCAGCAGCAGCAGCTGCCCTGGCTGCAGCACTTGCTACCTCCTCCGGGGTCGGTGGTAAAACACCTCCAGCAGCCTCTTCCTCACTCTGACCTGTCCCAAGTGGAGCTGGGACACAGCCCTGCCTGAGTCCCTTTAATCCCAGTGCTTGGCAGATGGTTCTCTTCAAAGACAATGGACAGAGACAGGTCTAAAGCAAGATTTTAATGAAGGAAAAAAAAATAACAATAATAAAGGTTTTATTTTCCTTTCCTTCCACTTCTGCTTCCTGGAAACTTAAATCAATGTGGAGGGAAATCTCCTCCTGCCAGAGATGAGGAAGAATCTCACAGGAATTAAACACATGACCTTTAATAAAAAACATGACCTCCTCTCTTCCCTCCCTTTTCTGCCTACCTGACACCTCATTAAATAATGAAGGATCTAAGAGAATGAAGCCTTAAAAATAAAACCAACCCATTTTACTGAACATTATTGATATTTATATTTTTTAAAGAACAAGACAGAATGTGTAAGTTTTTGTACATACTCCAATCAGTTACTTGATTCTACTTTGTTCTGTATGTAGAAAAGACATTTAATTTTGTATTTTGTGAAGACTTAACAAAAAGAGGGAACCCCAAAGATAGTAATGCAGTAGCATCGTGGTTTTGTTGCTGTTGTTGTGGTTGTTTTTTAATATAATAAAGGGCTACGAGAAGCAGCTTCACCCTGTTTCAACACACACTAAAGATACCATTAAGTGGCCTTACAAAGGAGATTTTTGGCCATGACAATCCAAATTTTTCCTCTTCTGGATCCTGTGATCCTCTGAGTCTGGAGTTCAAACATCTTTTATGGCAACCTCCATCTCAGGAGTCCAAGCTAGCATGAAGCAAGGAATTCACTGCAGGAATGTGGCAGAGACTCTGTCTTTATTTTGAATACTCATAACTGTGGTCTGTGTGTTTCTGTTGCAGCCTGAAAGGTTTCCCTGAGGTGTGACAGGGATCTCTACTGACATGATTTATAGGCCCCGGTTTGAGTAGAGTTTTAGGGAAACAGCGGGGGGAGCTGTTTCAATCCAATCAAGACATTTCATTTGACCTAAAAAAAATTCCTACTCACTGCTGCAGTTTAGTTTATTAGACTTAAAAACACTTTTAATTCAGATTATTTTTTTTTCAGACAGCCTTCCATCTTACACTTACCAAAACAACTCACAAAGACGTGGTAGATCTGGGAGGTGTTTGTGCATTTTCCATTTAGTGAGATCTTCCCTGAAAAAAACAAGTCCTGCAGTTTATCCCCAGGTCAGGAAGAAGCTCCATCCAAACAGGAACTGCCTGTTTACTCCAGGAACCCACATGGCTTCAGGGGGAGCACCTCCAGCAAGTTTGGGGTGGATGAGGCAAGTCACATATGTGCTCCCACAGTAGACAGATACATCAGCTAATGAGGTGAGTGATAGTCACTGATGTTTTAATGACAGCTTATATTTTCAAGTGAGAAATGAGTTAAAGCCCCAGATTTTGTGGTAAGTGCAGAAAAACTCCCTTTGCACAATTTAGTTCAAAAATCCCCCTCGTAACTGCAAGGTTTGCTGGATTTGGTAGAAGCACACCTTGATACGTATTTAAAGGTGATTAAACATCAGCTGAGCCTGAAGATTTGCTTCTCAGACAAAAAGATTTACTTCTTTTACCTCTGGCAGAAAGGGGAGTGCATTCAATGCTCTTTATCCCATCCTTGCTTTTCTCTTACAGCTATGAAACTAGAGGATAATGGAAACCCAGGATTTCCCAGACTGATGGTGTGATTTCATGGGACAGGAATACCAGGAATGGAATTTTACCCTTATAGTCCAGTCCTTGTAAACTTTCTGACACAAAACTGCGTTTTGGGTCTGGCTGGATGAGATTTTTAGATCTGAACCTGTATTGCAGTGGCTGCAGAGAAGAAAGTTAGTTCACCAAATGTAGTGAGCACAATCTGCTGTGCTACCCCTTCCCCAAAACACATCTGAGAGAAGGGGTTTCAGCAGCCTGACAGTTTTTGCTCAAAATGAACCTTATTTTTATAACAGAAACACCTGGTTTGGGTATTGGTGTGGAATGCCCTACATCCCAGCCTACCACAGGGTGACAGCATGGCCTGTTTGCCAGCCTGGGTGGCCTCTGTCTGTAGGTGACAATGGGTGGGACTCCTTCCCAAGACAGTTTATGGTACCTGGGTCAAGCACCTTCTCCAGAGCTGCCTCCAGGTAAGTCATGGACTGTTGAAGGATCATGGCAGCCACCTTCAGCTGGCTGCAGGCACAGTGGGAAAGCACGGATCTCCCTTCAGCAGCTGGAGGAAAGCCCTGGTAAGGACAAAGCAGTTACGCTTGTGACACATGGTGCTAGTTCCAAGCAAAATCTCCTTGTACAAAAACAATGCCATTATGGTACATCTGCACATTAGTCAGGAGCAGCCTTTTTCCTGGGTCAGCATCCCTTAAATTATTATCTCCAGTCAAAGCAGGTTGGGTCTCACAGTAAGGCCTCACATGCTTTTAGCAACATGCATGTGATCCAAGCACCAGGAAAATCCAGGCATCCAGCTTGAAACTGGCCTTTTTTATCAGAGCCCTTGGGCGATTGATGGTCACAAGGAATTCACATCAGATGCTTTCCTCAAGACTGAATCTAGTAAAGAGTGTTTACTTTCCAGGGTCTGTTGGTTGCAAGTTTGCACACAAGATCTTTTGTGAAGGCTACCTATAAATGCGGTCAAACCCAGAGCACCACAGCAGTTTATGTGTCAGTTTATCCATCATCTTTACACGTCAGCTGCTGTCATGATTGTTTAGGCTGGTAATTAAGAGAAGTAAGTAAAGCAGACTAGATAGCACTCCATACTTGCTCCACATAAATCCTGTCCTTTGCAAAACAGGGAACAGAGCGAGCTTTTCATCAGAGAGCCCCTGCTTTAAATCAGTGTGAGCAAACTGTGGCACACCTAGAGACCCCATCCGAGGTTTTTTCATGCCTCATCCAACCATCCTCCCAGCCAGTGTTTACATAAGAGCTGCTTATCCCTTTATACCCCTCCAGAGGGGATGTGTCCTGACCGTGGCACAGTGTTAGGGCTTGGCTGTGTTCCCACAGGAGTGCTCATGCCTTTGCACATAAACCGAGCGTGGTGCAGCTCTGGTGTGTTACAGGGTTTTTCTATCCATGTGTTCCAGAACAATCAGCTTTTGTGTGGTGCAACTGGATGTGGTTTGTGGCCAGCCTTTGTGCAGCCTGGTGTGCGCCAGTGCCAAAAACCATTGCAAAAATCCGCTTTCTTCTTGCCCATTTCAAGATGTCGGGGAGATGGAGCCAGCCAGGCTGAGCACCCTCAGACAGGCTTGAGAGTGGTGTCAGTGCGGCTCTGCCTGCTTTGGGATTAGGAAAAAGGGTTTGTTTTCCCCTACACCATATAGGAAGAGCCAGGCAGCTTTTTCCTCTGTGGTTTGCAGCCTGAGGCCATAGCCTAATGCTAGGGCTGCACTGAGGAGCAGGGGGACTTCAAATGAGAGAATCCAGCCCTGCTTTTTAAATCCTTTTTTGTTCCTTTTTCGTTTTAGCACTAAATGAACATACAGAACTGAAATGCAAAAGGAAAAAAACCAAACAAAAGACATAATTCAGGTGGGGAAGGCAAGAGCTGGTGAAAGCGTGATGGAATCCGGGGGAAACTGCTCATGAGGTGCTTGTGCTTTTACTGAGGTAAAGTAAAACTGATTTTAAAAAAACAAAAGAAACACACAAAAGAAACAAGACTCAGGGCAGCTTAGAAAGGCTAAAATTGGAATATGAGAAGCTGTGACAGGTTTTTGGGAGGGAAAGGAGCCCTCAGCAGAAGTTTCTGGTGGCTCTTCCCGCCAAATTTTTGGCGGGAACCATTTTACCTCACAAAGGGCCCCCGCTACCATCTCAGGCAGCGGTGAGGGGAGCCCTGTTGGTGAGGGGCTCCGGACACCCAGCCCTCACCAACACCTCCAAAAAACCTCAGCAGCGCTCCCTGCCCACCCCTCCTGCTGTGTTTTTATGGCCAACACCTGTGTGGCAATCAGGGCTAACAAGGGACAGCTGGGCTGGGGGCAGCTGGGCAGGGCTCTCACACCCGAGGCATTGCAGAAAGACACATGTCAGCCTGAAGCCTGCTGAGAAAACGTGAGTAAAGCTACAGTTTTATGCTTTTTTTTTTTCTGCTTCAAGGGCCGACTGGCAGCATGCACCTGCGTTGGGGGTTTAAGGGGAGAAACATCCCAGTTTGTTGGGAAGCTGGAGCGTCAGGTGTTTGGTTTCCAAAAGGAGGGAGCGTGCTGGCCTGTGGGGATGGGAGGGTGCCCACCTCAGCGTGGCAGGGCTTGCCCTCATCCCTCAGCTCCTGCCCACAGCCCGGACAGGAAAGGTACAAGGTCTGCATCCGTTTGACCCCAAGGATATCCCACCCCAGCAGCATGCAGTGATTTGCCCAGACCTCCATCACACCCTGGGCAAGGGGAATGGTGTGGTTATGGTTTGCCCTGCACTGCCCCAGAATACTTATGAGGTAACGCAAACAAGGTTTGAGGCTGACTTTCTGAAGTGAGTGGTAAAGTTCCCTTTGGTTTGTAAATGTTGGAGCTGAGGGAGTGGGAGGAGAGGCCACGAGGGAGGAACATGGCAGCCACCTCTCACAGAGCTGGCTGGTGTTAACCTCATCATTTTCTGCAGGGGTTGTTGATTAATTTCCCATGTGTGTTGCTTGGAAGAATTTGTCAGGCAACATTCTGCTTGTAAATTCCATGGGAAGTGACCCTGTGGGCTTCCTGTGCCTCACTGAGGCTGAGGTGCCCCTTCCCTAGCACCAGTTCCTGGGTGCAGTGTCCTCTGACTGTCTTTGGAGCCTGTGACAATCAGTGCCACATGCAGGCTCGTGTAGCCACAGTCACTTGGATGGCCTATTTCTGTCGAGTGAAGTTAATGTGAACTGCTCAGGGAGAGGTTATTTTCTGAGAAGACAAAGCTGCTGGTCTGTCTTAGCCCTCACTGCTCTTTTAAGTCCTGCATGAGGTTTTAATTCCTGTCCAGTCTATTGCTTCCCAACTCAACTTTTTTTACAACTGGTTATTTGTTCTCATCTTCCAAGGTGTGAGGTGAAAGCACACATTACTTCATCTGTGTTGATAAAATCATTTAGTTGGAAAAGACACTTAAGGTCAGGTGCAGCTGTTAGCCTGACACCACTAAATCCACCCCTGTGCCCCCAAGTGCCACATCTCCACCTTTTCTAAGCACCTGCAGGCCTGGGGACTCCACCACTTTCCTGGCTCTAGCAGGAGACAAAGCCTTGTCACCACTCCAGGAGCCAGCCAGGGCACTCTGCATTTACTGGTGTCACTCAGAGGAACAGGATTATTTATAGCTCCTGGACGTGGGAGAAAAGACTCAAACAGCAGGAAATGCTGGCAAAGGGATGCTTCCTTCCTACCCTTTCTCCTGTTTTATGGTCTCCTGAGCAGTAACTGCCAGCTTTAAAAAGCAGGATAAAGCTAATTAATTTTTGTGGAAAGTCCAGGAGGGGGGTGGCCCCTGGGAAGGCGCTGTTTGTACCCTGAGCACCTCAGACAAGAACACTTGTGGCTAACCTACCTGGCAATCAGGACTGCCAGCTTAAGGGCAAAAAATGGGATTAGCTTTATTCTTGTCAGTTCTGAGACACACAGACCTGACCTGACCAGGGCAGCCTGGAACACAGAGACACACATTGAGAGCAGTAAGCTGTCCTGTGCCCCTGCTACATCAGGACCTTGTACTTTGTCAGTGTCACACATCTGATTGAACTAACCTTCAGCCAGGTAGTGTGACAGAGGGGGAAAAACAAGACAAAAAGTGTTCTCTGTTCCCCAACTCCCCACCCCAAATAGCCTAAAAAAAATAATAATCCCTGCTACTTGACAAGGCAAAGCACTGGCAAGACTTGTCTTATCCTTTCCCTAATAAACATACCCGAGCCTCTGAGCACTTAGCCTCCTATCCCATAAATGATACAGTAGATGCAGGACAGGAATGAATCCCTCCATTATCCATGCCCCTTGCCCTGCAGCATGGCCAGGCTCCTCTGTCTCCCCTGGGGGAGCCCAGCTTTGAGCAGCTGCTGCAGCACAGGGCAGGACAGTGCTGCTGACACTAAGGCAGCCTGTCAGCCTCCCCATAAAAAGCCTGGGATGGCTGAAATACTCCACAGAGGGGTACTGCCCTACCCAAGCAGCTGGCCCAGCTGCTCAGGGAGCAGCTGTGCCTGGATTAACCAGCAGGAATCACATTCCAGCACCGGAGCAGCGTTTGGTTCAGAAGGCCTCACCCACACAGGCTGTGACTGACTGGGCAGCACAGTCACACAGCCACAGAGCCAACCTGTCCAGACTCCCAGTTTCACACAGCAGGCAGGACTTCCTTACTTTCCTTCGGGTCCTCAAAATGGCACAGCAGCCCCAGCTCCAGCCCTGTCTTGGGTCAGCATGGCCAGCAGGCTGTAGGGAAGGAGCAGCAGCAGGCACACTCCAAGGCAGTGCACAAGCAGAGAGGTAGGAAGCAGAAGAGACTCTTTACTAAGCTTTTTTTTTCCTTCTTTTTCTGCCTGACTGCAGTTAGTTGAGTTGAGTGCACTCAGGATTAAATGCCCCGGTAACTTTTTTGGATTCCCTGTTAGCAGGGAAGCGTTCCAGGCACTGATGCACAGGCTGCCACAGGGTTTGTCCCCCCTACCTGATGTGTTGCTCAGCTCCCGATCTTCTGTCTCTGGCAGTGTCAACACCTCAAGTCAGTCAGGGGCAGTCTGGATTTCCTCAAGACCTCACTCCCAAGCTTTCTGTCAGGCTTCACCTTTCATTCCACATCTTTTTCCTAGCAAGTGCAGGTAGCCCAGCCTTCCCTGCTCCTCAGGTACAACAGTGCCAGCCTGCAATGCACACAATTGCTGAGCACATTCTGGTAAAGCAAAGCTCTTGGCAAGAGCACAAGCCATGCCCCGTGTTCCCTGTCAGTCCCCCATCCCCAGCAGGGAGCAGCATCTCGTGGTGAGAGGTGGCACAGTGAGCACCCAACATAGAGCTGTTCCTGGCTGGGACTTGAGAAACCAGGCAGGGAGCACTCAGTGTGGCCAGCAGAGGAAATGGAGTAACCCCTGCTAAGACAGCTTCACTCACTCAGGCAGGAAAGCTTGGCCTGGCTCGGGTCTAACTCAGTACCAGCTGCAAGGCTGCAGTGTAAGGAGGAACAGGGCTGGATACACAGCCCCTCCTTGCCCACCCCCTGCAGCACACACAGCAGCAGGCAGATTAGAGCAGGAAACAGCAGAGGAAGCAGCCATTGCAAGTTTGGGTTTATTTCACTACACAGGGGGCAGAAAACAAAACAGACTAAGCTATAGCTGTTAGCTGAACTTAATGGCCTTGACTTTAAAGTCACCCTCCACAGCAAGGTATTCAATTTTCTCCATGCCCAGACGGTTCGGGAACTTGAACTCTGCCTCGGGCAGCTTCACCGTTGCCTCAGTTTCATCGAAGGAGATGCACATCTGTAGAGAGCCACATGAAATAAGAAAGGAATGAAGGCTGACACATCACAGCTCCCAGGCCTTGCTCCCTCCCCTCTACCTCCAGTCTAGGTGCAGGACAGGTAAGGTGGCTGCTGCTGCCAAGGCCGTGCCCAGCAGCTCAGCTTCCTCTCTGCCAGCAGGGGCATAGAAGGAAGGAAGCTTCAGCAACTGTGTGATGAGCCTGGCCAGTCTGGGTGTCACCTCAGTGTGGCTCCTGCTTCCAACAGGAGGCCAGAGTGGAGCTGCTGGACATTGGCTTGGGCAGCGTAGTTATAGTCACTTCCTTGGCTTTGGCTGCCAAAGTCCTCCCTGTGGCTTATTCCCCTTTCCATGCCTGCTCCTTCTGGGCAGCATTAAAAAGCTTTTCCTTTGGCCCCTCAGTGCTCAGTGCCAGGGCCTCACCTCAATCTTGTCACCATGCTGGAAGGGAAAGTCAGCCTTCCTGTCCTCCTCACCCCACACGCCATCCTCCTTGGAATTGCACACGATGGTGTTGACATCGCCGTGACAGTCAAAGCGAGGGTTGAAATGCAGCAGGAGGGTGTTGCTGTCCTTCCCAACATTCACGGCAAACCTGGGGAAACAGAGCCAGTGCAGAGCTCCAGCTGCCCAGTGCTGGCAAGCTGAACAAAGCAGGAGCTCTGGCTTCCCCCGGTGCCCCATCAATCCATTCTCGACCTCACTCACCCTTTGGCATCAGACTGGATCTTCCCTTTGACCTTTATGCACTCACCAGGCTCAATCTCCAGCTGAGTAACAACCAGTCCCTGCAGGGCCAAACCACAGGAGTTAGTCTGTCCCAAGGCAAGGCTTCCAGTCCTGCTTGGGCCAGGGCACAAAGCAGCTCTGGCAGACCCAAACTCTAGTTTTGTGCTAGAGGAAGGCTTGAGTCAGGCCAGCTGCCACTGGCATCTACCCACTCCCTTAAGCAGCATAACGGGACGAGGAGCTGTGATGGGTTGGCCCTGGCCAGATGCCAGGTACCCACCAAAGCCACTCTGTGACAACTGGACAGGGGAGAGAAAATATAACAAAAGTCTCGTGAGTTGAAACAAAGACAGCGAGAGGTCACTCACTGATTACTGTCACAGGCAAAACAAAGTCAGCTTGGGGAAATTAATTGAAAGTATTACCAACTGAAATCAGAGCAGGATAATGAAAAGTAAAATAGGCGTTAAAAAGGCTTTCCTGCCACTCCTTCCCTCCCTCCTTCCTTCCTGGGCTCTACCTCCTCCTATTCAGAGGTGCAGGGAAGCAGGGAATGGGAGTTAGAGTCAGTTCATCACAGGGTGCTTTTGCTACTGCTCAAGCAAAGTTTTCCCCTGCACACTGCAGAGTCCCTCTCACAGGAGGCAGTCCTCCCCTCCAGTGTGAGTCCTTCGTGTGAACTACAGCTCTTCATCACTTGCTCCAACATGAACCCCCTTCCATAGGGTCCCAGCCTTCTTTGGGCATCCCCCAGCTCTGGCACAGGATCCTCCATGGACTGCAGGTGGATTTCTGCCTGCATATTGACATCCATGGGCTGCAGGGTGTTATCCCAGAGGCGCTCCTGCCATCCCTGATGGGCTCAGCACTGTGTCCATCCTGGAGCCTGCTGGCCTTGGCTCTGCCGGACACACGGGAAGCTTCTGGCAGCTTCTCAGAGAAGCCATCCTGGTAACCCCCTCTGCTACCAAAACCCAGCCACACAATACTGAGCTCAGCCTAACCGTGTGCCGGATCAGCTAGGGAGGCAAATTGCAAATTAATTTGCTTGGGCACTGCCCCCCATCCCCCTGAAGCTGTCCTTGCCCTCGTGCCTGCTTTCTGCTCTGCCCACACACACGGCTGAGGTCAGGGTTCCTCGAGTCACTAAACTGCTTATCCCCACGGCGCTAACTCTGCCTCCCGCCTCTGGAACGCAGCCGCTGCGCCCGAGGGGTCTTTCGAGGAAAGGAAAGCTGCGAGGGCAGGGGTGGGTTAGAATACACGGCCAGCCTGCTTTCCTCTCCTGTTGCATTAAGAGTTAACCCACTCCACACCCAAAAGGCATTTTTCCAGAAGAAAAATACGCATATTAACGGGGCAAAGTATAAAAGTAGAGTTGCAGCTGGACCCAAACCTTTAGAGTACTTGAGAATATAAACATTCCTCAGCTTCCCCACTTAGATAACATGCTAGAGAAGAGGAGAAGAAATACGGCTGGTCAGCCCTAACTATTCCTCCCACAGCCATCTATCAGCCTGGCGTTTCCTCTCAGCTAATCCTTTCCTCCTCCTACCTCTGGCACCACGCCCAAACCCCACAGGCAGCCCAGCCGTAGTCGCAGCCCTGCTTGGCGCAGCAGCCCGGCTCGCAGGCGGCACTCACTTTCTCCATGCCGCAGACAGCAGCCCCAGCAGGCAGAGCACCCCCGAGCCCCTTCTCGCAGCACGGAGTGACGCAGCGCCGGCCTCCAGCAGCTCAACTCACCCGGCAGGACCATCACATGATCGGGGTGGGGGTGGGTGAAGAAGGGGATTGATCGATCGCAGCTGCTGCGGCCGGAGCTTCTCAGCCGTTCACAGGGGGCAGCGGGCGATCTCTGTTGACACCGTTCTTCGCAGGCAGTTTGTGTATGATTTTGAGAAGCAGATATTGTTTGCTTCTGCGTGATCCTGGAAATCCTTACTGCAAGCTCTCCTAGATGCTGAGCAGAGTCTGTTGGCTCCGATCCCAGGAGCCGGAGTGCTGCTCTGTGCTAGGAGCGAGGTGGCTGCTTTTTGTTCGGCTATCTCTGTCTAAAATCAGGGTTGGGACTCCTCGTGTTCCAGATGCAAAGTGGATACGGGTGGATGTGGTCTCCTGGCCCAGGCTGGTGCCTGCAAGGAGCCTGGGCTGGCGAGAGACCCTGGGTACAAATCCTCGCTGCTTGCAGTTCAGTGAAAGCCAAGGGTTTGGTATAGCCCGTGTGAGCGTTTCAGCAGTGCCTAAGAGGTTAAGGTTGGGGCTGTGGGGCTCTAAGTAGATGTGAGAATTCAGGCTGCGGCTTTTGAAAAGTAGCACGGTCTCGCTGGTCCCATTCCAGTTGCACAAGGCTCCGGAGGGAAAAGAGAAATGCTTTGTTAGCGGAGGAGGAGGCCGAGCAGGGCTGTGTGCAGCCGGCAGGACGGGAGAGGAGGCTGCCACCCCAGAGGGTGCCTGGCGCCTGCCATTCCCCTTCCCTGTGCCCCCGAAAAGCACCGAGCATGACTGCCCCGAGGCGTGTGCAGGGCAGGGAGGTGAAGGTGGAGCGGCTGCAGTGCTTTGTGGGGCGCTGGATCGGCTTGTACCTGTGCATGGGCTATAGCAGGGTCCTCAGGCCTCCGTGCCTTCGTGCCTCAGTTTCCCTGAGGCCAGCTTCCCAGTCCTGCCTGTAAACCCTTAGTGAGAGCTGCCATGTAAGCACGGTGAGCTGCACCCTGGCTGAGCCGTGCCCAGCGTGCCAGGCACCTGCCTGCAGGTCACTTTTGGAAGGGCTGCTCGGGGCACTTCACAACACAGTGCAGGAATTTATGGCTGGGTGGTGGAGGGAAACACGCTGCTCTGCAGGAGGCTGCTGGGACTTTATCAGAGCTGTTACAGAACAACATCCTGACTCCCGACGCCATCCTTAGCCCCAGATATCCCCCACACCCATTTCAGAACATTCCTGTGGCATTTCAGCAAAGTGGAGCTGCGTTTGGACTGAAAAGTCACCAGCTCGGATTGCAGCCCTGTGACTGGGGTGCATAAAAGAGGGCAAAATGCTGACTGAAAGTGCCGTAGGGAAAATCCTGCACGTGCTCTCACCCCCAGCTAACTCCCCGGCCATCCTATGCACACACAGGAGCCACACAGAAGTCAGGGGTTGACTGTGGGAGCAGAGCTGGTGCAGGTAACAAATGCCACGGAGAGTTTGGAGAAATCCCAACTCACTCCACCTTAAGTTAGCCCCATTCTTCAGCACTGTTAGCCAGAATCACGTGTTAAAGATAGGCTTTAGGCGCCTGCTCTCAGCCGCCCGAGTTACTGTGCAGTTGTTCCCCCGGTTGCTGACACGTGTGAGGGGTTGAGCAAATTCTCTTTGGTTGGTTGGGTTTGTGTATTTGTTTTCCTTTCAGCTCTGTGAAATCCCTGGGGACCTCTCTCCTCCTTTTGGTGCAGGGCCCTCTGACTCCTGAAATGCACGTTTCATGTGAGCTGCTCTTCTGGCCTGAAGTTTCCTGACCCTTCAGACCCTTAGAATTACCATTCTAATAACACACGGGGACTGCACTGTTTGTTTTCCATGAGTGCTCTGCACTGGCAGCCTGGTTGGTTTAGCAGCAAACCGTTTGGGCTGTGGACCTAAAGCACTCCTTGTTGTGAGCCCTGTGAAATCAGCAAGGTGTTCATTCTGAGGTTACAATGCTGAGTTGCCCCACTGTGCTGCATTTCTCCTAGGGATTAAGTGGGAGAAACATAGGGGACACGTTGGGTGTCTTTCCCTTTCATCAGGGATGATCCCAGCCTCCCTGCACCTCCCGCAGGGAGAGACTCAGTCCCCATGCACTCACAGCAGGCAGGCAGAGGACTGGGGTGTGTTTCAAAGGCCTGGGGGAGAAAAGGAGACGTGCTGCCCTGTGCAAGCCATTCTCACATCGCAGGTCCAGCAGGGGATGTTCTGAGAAGAAACCCTGGGCATTCTTCTGGCCCAGTGAGCCCAACCTGGGTTGTTACCAGGGTCTGCAATAAGCACAAACCCTCAGAGAGAGTAGCTGGGGTACACACAAGTGTCATTTCAGGCATTACATCTCTCCACAGGCTTTCGGAGAAGAGTGTTGCACCCACCTGGCAGCTCTAGCAGAAGCAGGGAGAGAAGAGTCATCTCCAGCTCATCCAGAGGTGATGTACAGAGGAATTTTTGCCTAGGGGGGAAATTAAGGCTGGCTTCTCAGCGCTTGGCCTTGCAGGCTTGCTTGTGGAGACAGCATCCTGCCCAGCACCAGGTCCCCATCCCAAACTCTTCATTCACCCCTTGGTTTGCACAGGCTGAAGGCAGACAGCTGGCCAGTCTGATTTTCTTGTAACTCCCTAGAAATGTCCCAGATTTGCTTCGGAAGCAAAGGGTGCAGCGTGCTGTGTTACTCTTTTTAATCACCTGCGAGGAAAAGTCCACCCTTGCCATTGGCAAAGTCATATCCCTGGCTAATCACTGCTGTCATTAGAAGTGGCTTTCCCCTGGTTTGGGAAGGTCTGAGGACACACCCTGCGGCTGGCTAGCTCAAGGACCAGGGTGTGACACGGGGTGTGGAGGGCAGCGCCTGCTGTCCCTTCCGTGCCTGGTTTGTCTGGTGCCACCCTGGGAGGGCACCACTGCCTCAGCCATTGCCCCTCAGTCACTGACACTGACCAAGCAGCGAGAACTGCTCCAATCCAAGGATTATACTGGTAAAATAGGAGAAACAGAATAAATCCCTCACCCTTTCCTAGTGTGAGAGAAGGCTTTCAGTTTGCTTTGTTAGGGTTTGTTTTTTCACCTTCTTCGGGGAAGATTTATTCTTGTCTCTGCGAGTTCATTCTCAGTTCATCAGGCAAAGGCTGCATCTTTCTCTCTAGCCGTCTTTAGGGAATACTTGTGTCAATACTGTCTGGATGGGATTCTGTTCCCAGCAATAGCCCCCGGTTACTCTTACAACCTAAATATTATTCTGTTACAGCATAACAGATATATACATTGTATTTCCATATACACTCACAGGCTGTTTTCTCTCTCTTGGAATATCTAGAGACCTTAACTTAAGCAATCCTTTGCTTGCACTGTTGAAGTGTCTGGTTCTCTCTGTTGCTACCATAGCACCTTATTTTGTCTCATCTGAGAAGTTTCTGCCTTTTTACTCGGCTAGCCATGAAGAGTGAAGAGTTCAGTTGCACACAGTTTCCCTTCTGCAGAGCTGGCTGGAACAATGCTCTCACCACCGTGGTATCTACCAGCCCCCTGCTATCCGTGGGGGAAACTCTAAGGCTCAGCTGGATACCATGGAGGAACGGAGCCAGACCCCCAGGAGGAAGCTTTAGCCTGCTCTTGAAAGAAAAGTGACTCAGGAGCCACAGTCCACTGAGACAGGAGGGTGAGAGGCCCTCCCAGAGCCTGGCGGCACCCAGGCTCCCGAAGCAGAGGGAAGTTTGTGCCAGGAAGGTCCAGCCCGCACTGGATTCCAGCTGGGGCTGTATGGCCACATGACACTGCAGCATTTTTATCCCTGAGGGCTTCCTGCTTTCAGCTTTCTCTGCATTAAAAGGGAAGCACCTCTATTCCAGGTTAATTATAAATTAAGTTAATTATAAAGAACTTCTTGCACTATCTCAAAGGGATGAAAGGAGTTTGCTGATTGTGTCACTGGAATTTAAAGTATGTCTCCTCATTTTATTTCCCTCATTAACACTGACCCAAACTGATAATCCGTGTGTTTCTCACATCTCTCAGTGGATTAGATTTAACTAGAGCAAATTGTTAACTACCCAGGAGAACTGGGCCTTTGTTTTGTTGGACTCACTTCCTTAACCTTTTAAGTTTACAAGTGGCAAACACCTCACCTCAGAGTTTACCACCTCATCTCAAAGGAGCTGTTTGCATTTGTTCCTCACTGGATGTCCCTGCTACTCTAAAATTAAGAATCCAGGTCCATCCTTCCTCCTCTTTGCAGGTCACCAGAGATCTGAGTCACTGTTATTGCAGTATGAACTGTGCAGAGCCCACGGGTTAGCGACCCTTGAAGTTTCCTCGAGGTCTGTCATCTCTGGCAGCTTTAAGTGCTCGTTTTCCTTAGCAGCTCAGTTGTTTACTTTACAGCTATGACCGCATTGCAAACTTCTGCACCAGGGAACAGACCCTGGAACACTTTTCACCAGGATATCACAGCAGGAGAGCAGCACCTCCCAAGCCTTGTGTATTCCTGTGGTCTAGCCCCAGGCAATCTGCATTTAATTTGCACCTCAGACAAATAAGGGGACTTGTGTGTGGGCTGAAATGGGGACCTATGGATTTTCCTATCCCTAACCCGCTGAGTAAAACCTGTACAGTTCTTGAAGGTGTCCACATGGTGGACAGGAGGTGAGGAAGGGTAAAAGGGAGGGTGCCTGCATTGCCCTGCACAGGATAACTCCAGCAGCAGAGCTGGCTGGCTGGATCTGGACCCCGTGTGAGTGAAACAAGGTGTCAGTGAAAAAGGACCGTCAGTGGAGCAAGCCGTCTGGGCAGCTCTCATCTTGAACTGAGGTGGCTGCACTAGGCTGAGGTTCTAGCCTTTGTTTTGTTTCCTCTTCATAAATCAGCTTTTATCACATCGTGCCACTCGTAAAGTTAAAGCTCCTGGAGTTTTGCCAAGTAACCTGGGATGCTCTTCTGAAAGATGTGCCCCATTCCAGGCCACAGGACTGGATCTGTGTTCTCATAGTATACACATCTGTTAGTCCTTTTATATTTTATCTTTAGAACTGTAAGGCTTGATTTTTCCCTACGTCACTCTAATTCTGCAAAACCTGCAAGGCAGAGGTTTCCTTTGGACTGAAAGTCTGTGAAGCAGTTTCTTGTTTGGGGGCTTTGCTCTAATCAGTGGAGGAAAACCCTTCACAGTGACTTGGGACAGGGTGGGACCAGTGTCCACAAAAGCATTTCAGCCACCTTAGGCTGGACTGATTTAGCAGAGCTCTCTTCTAGCCTGACATAGCACATGCCTTCATGCCTGACAGCATGCCAGGATGACTTAGAAACTCGAGCCATCTGGAGTTCTTTCCCGCAGAAACATGTGTGTGCCAGAATTGGTCTCCTTTGAGCCACCCACAGTGAGAAGGGATTGTATTTAAGCTGGCTCAAGTTTCTTGAATTCAATTTTAGGCAAGAGAAAATTGTCGGCAAGTATTTGGAAAATGCCCTGGAAAGAACAGGCTGATCAAAAATGTAACAGTCTTTGAAGGAGCCTTCACACTGTCCATTCTGAGCCATGAGACACTGAAGGGCCATCAAAATTATGATACTTAGGGTGTAGTTCCTTCCCCTTCCTGCCACCTTTTCCCCCAGTGATTTGTCAGCCAGATTTAGGGCTTACCCAAAATGAGTCATGAGTCATGAGGACTCCCTTAGTTCACAAAACAGCTCTGAACTTCTCTGGCTGTTGAGGTGAAATAAACAAAGAGACACTTAGGTTTAAGACTGAAGTGCTTTTATACAGCAGCTTTGAAAAAGTATCAAGTGCAGGCAGATGATTTGATTGTCTCCCATTATTCATGATGGGAGTTTCACAGGGTCGCAGCTCATCTGACAGGTAAAGAGGAAAGAGTCAGCTAGAAATACTCACATGGACACACAAATTTGGAAATACATTCACAAGTGGCAGATCAGTATGTTTTCTGCTGGAAAGCAAGAGCATCATTCCCAAGCACCGTGGGCAGGTAAGAAACCCTGCTCCTAGACCCCCTGAAGGCTGTGATGATTCTGGCTGGATTCATAAAAGGAATCTGGACACAGCATGGTGAAAAGAGGGTTCAGAGCCCTGAGCACTGCAGGATGCAAGGAAGAGGGAGGACAGACGGGATTTGTCACCCTGACAGGAAGGACTGGAGAGTATGAGTGAGGGCTGCACCCTCAGTCCCACGGGAGGGCACAAACGCAGCCAGCACAGATGGCAGCTGCACTGAGACTCTGCCCTCCCATGGCAAATGAGAGTGTGCCCAGGGTGCGCTCAGCCCTGGAGAGGGAACAGCCTGGCAGCTGGGCTGCACGGGATCCCACAGCGCCCAAGGACAGGCAAGCAGCACGGCACGCCCGCCAAAGTCTGCAAGATACCAAAATCCAAGAGAAGCACCGCTGCACCCGCCCTCCCCTTCGGCCACAGGCAGGTGTGGGACTTCCCAGGTGCCGTGCCTGACTGCATGGACATTCAGATCCATGGCTGACTGCTGCTCGTCTGCAGCACAGACCATCCAGTAGCTAAAAAGCCACCCAACATTAAATCTACAGGCAATCACCATGAGAAACAGCAACCCTGGGCTGCTTGTGAGGCAGCGATGAGAAACCATGGTGAGGGCAGAGTTATAAGATCTTTGGTTACATCATCTACTCAGTACCTATAAAGCAAAGAGCAAAGAATCCAAATCATATGCAAATGACTCCCAAACTCAAGCATCTGCATTCCCCCTGAGCATGCCACTCAGCCTATGACTAAACCAGTTCTAGTGTTTATGCAAAGAAAAATGTGCAACTTCCCTTGACTGTGCCCATCTGTGTGTCTTAACCTGCAGGCAAGACTGCCAGGCTTAATGACCTCCTGGAGATGGTATTTATTAAAGCCACTTGCCTGGAAGCCTCCCTGCCTTGGCGAGAGCATTTCATTCCTCCTTTTTCCCTCTAAAACACTCATTCCACATCTAGTCAATGAGATGCACAGCTCTGATGCACAATGGCTCATCTTTTTGTGCAAACATATGTTTTGATCTACACATACCCAGCATTGTGAAACAGTGCTGCTCGTGCCTCCACTCCAGAGAGGAAACCCCTCTTTACGTGTTGGGATTTCTGATGGGTTGTGTCAGCCCCTTGCACTTGCTGGGAGCTCACATCTCCTCCTGCCTTTGGTACATTCCTTGCTTTTGCCCATGAACTGTAGTGACCAAGACTGGGATTGGGGAGAACCCATATGAGTTAACAGCCTTGTGGCTTATAAACCTCCAGCCAAAAGTATGTTAAAACAAGAGTCAGGCTTTACATTCTTTGCCACTGATTATCCGACTCAAGCAGAGCTGGAAACTCAGGTTAACTATTTTAATATAAGGAAGGAAAAGAGCAGGATTATTTCTTAATGCACTGGACTGTTTTATACACATTTTCTTATGCAAGAGTTAATCCCCTTCCAGTGTTTGCATTTTACATTCTTCAGTTAATATTCAGCGTGTGCCCAGCAGAGGTCTTCCTGCCCTCGGGGTGGCTTGATGCCACTTGGCAGGAGCACAGCCACAGGAAAGGGACCCAGCCTCGCTCAGTCACAGGAGGCAGCGCCACTTTGGGGGTCCAACCCAGGTCACAGCACAGAGTCCTACCTTGGTTCCCCAGCCTGCGTGCATGATCTGCACCAGGGGCACTGGCATGGCCAGGCAGGGATATGAAGCAATGCACAGTGACAAGCTTTCCCTTGGGTAAAGTCACAGGGAGACCAGAGCTGCAGGAGTGGAAGCCAGCAATTGTGCAGGGAGGAACTGCTTCTGTCCCCAGGCTCGGCACAGCCTGCGCCACAGCCCTGCAGGCTGCAAGTAAGCAGCAGTGTTTGCTTCTCTCTTGGTCCCACTCTCTTCCCTGGCCACTGGCAGGCTTGCAAACAGCCTGGCTCTGAGGATAAACCCTACCCTCATCCTTATCAGCTCCCCATTTTGTTCTAGGGTCACTTTAGATACCATCATCAGCAGGCAGAGTGAGAACCGATGGGGAGATAAGGAGGGGGCAGTGTTTGGGGATGGAGGGAGCACAGCTCTGAGTCCCTGTAGCAACAACACTCCCCATGAAGGCCTGGGAGGTACTTCTTGTCCTCTCTCAAAGTGAGACTCAAGTCCTTCCCATTTCCCTTAAACATTCTCTGCTATTTACCAGTGGCATGCAGCTCCCAGGTGGACTTTGGACAGCCTGCAATATCACCTACCCTGTACCTGGCCGTGCAAAGCTATTTGTTCCCTGGGGAATCACTATGGGACTCCAGGTCTGAGACGCGCACCAATTCAAATTCTTCTAATTCCCACTTCCACTGAAATATTCTGGACTTCGTTAAAGTCTGTAAAATGCCTCTTCTGGTATCAAATTCATCAAAACATTCCTTCGCTCTAGAGCTGTGACTCAGGAAGGCCAAAAGAAAATATTTAAGCCAAGAAGTCTCTTTACAGAGGCCCTGCAGCAAGGGGAAAGCTGCTGGGACACATCTTGAGGGGTTTAGGTCCTTGCTTGCCATGGCAGTGTTAGAAATGCACACTGAGGCCGGTCCACACAGGCTGACATGCTTGTGTGGGGGACCTTGCCAATAGTTTTGATGGGTGTTCCCTTCACCAGAGAAACTAGGAACAATTCTTCTTAACAATTAATTTTAAATAGCTTGTGGCTTTCGAGCCCATAGAGCATGGCTGCCTATGAAACACTCACACAGCAACAAAAGCACCCAAAATCTTTATCAGACCCATCTGCTACGAGCAGTTCTGCGTTTTCCTCCAGTACCACCAGAGCTGAAAGTACTTAAGAGCAGTGTAGAGATATATTTCACAAAAAGATTTTGGGTTGCTTATATTTTATGACAGACTGTACAGTAAGGAAGTTCTGATAGGTATGAGGAGTTTAAGTGTCTTTGAAATCAAATCCAGATTTAAAGTACTTCAAGCCTTAGGCTTATTTAAACCATCCAAAAAGTGGTTTACTCTACCAGGTCAAATTAACAGCTCTTTGGGAAAAACCAACCTCCACAAGATCACTGATCTGTCTTCAGAGAAGAGAATTGCACTATGTTCTCAGTTAGGTATTTAGCACAATAGTGCCTCTGTACCAAGCTTGTCTTCATATTCTAAAGCATATTTCTTTTAATTAATGGTAAAACATATTTTCTGTGCTTAAATAGACTCACGATGGGGATGAGGGGTATCAATTTACCTAAACTGAGAATTCTACTTTTAGTGCTTTCCAGTGAGACTGAGTTTCCAAAGATAATATTTGCTTTTCCCTGGAAGGCTAACAGTTCTCATTTACTGGGGAAATTTAGGCTGTACTGCTAATTGGGGGGGGGGGGGGGGGGAGAGATTCTTATTCTAAACCCCACTCTGCTAACCTGCCGACTGGTGCTACTTGTAGTAAGTATAGTCATGAGAAATCCTCGTTTTAATAGAATTTAGTAATGATTGGGATTGTCTTGTTACTTGCTAAAAGTGTGCAAGGCTTTCTTCTCACTGTGGAGTTGTATACAAACTGCTTAATTCAAATGGCATTTGTCACAGTAGGGAAAAACTGTGTGCATTTTTTGTGATGGACTGTTCAGTGTGTCTTGGTTTGGTTTGTTTTTAGTACTACGAGTTCTGTTTCTCTCTGCTGTGATATAAAGGGTGCCCTGGCCATTAGCTTGGGTTTGCAGTGTTCTGTGCTCTTGCTCACCTGCTTTGCCCAGGAAGGCTTTGTTAATTGCACAAAAGCCTCTTGAGTTGTTTGAGCTGGGCTCCCACCATTGCTCCAGTCCTGGGTCCTTGTCCAGAGGCATGAATCCAGATGAACATCCAGCTGTGCTGTGCCATCAGATCAGTGGGTGTGCCCCGGGAGCAGGGAGCGGGTGATGAGGGGTTCCCTTTGCCAAGGCTCCGAGAGCTCAGGTTTGACAGCCTGAGCTGGGCAAAGGCCAACTCGGGGAAACGCTTTCCCCTCTGCAGGACGTGGGCTTTGGAGTACAAAGCAGCTGGTCGGAGATAAACATGACAGAGCAGAGGGGTGGACTTTATCAGCAGCAGCCGCCAAGTGGGAGGTGTGTTTTGAATGCAATGAGAGGAGAGGGCAGAGTCCTGCTGCACGCTAATCCCTGGCGTGTCCTGTGTTTCAGGGCGGTGCAAAGGCGGATGCCTGGACTGGGCGTGAGGCAAGGAGCCACGTCCAGCTGCCATGAGGAAACAGCAGCGTGCACAGGTGTGCAAGGGGCCAGGCAGGCTGACAAGTAAGTAGCAAGGAAACAGAGATGCTCAAGCTGTGTGTGTGTATATCCAGTGGTGGATTACTCCTGTCTGACTGGATCTGTGGTGCACCAGGGCAGCAGTGTGACTCCTCCAGGCATGACTGAGGGAGCTCTGCCTCCCACCATGGGCTGGACATGGGTGTCACCCTGTGCACTGCTTATTTCACCAGCAGAAATCTTGGGAGGATGAGGCTTTCTGGGAGTTAGAAGAGTGGTTATTCCCCCAAGCAGTGACTGTGTGGTGTAGGAGCTGTGCAATATTAACACTGTAAGCAGTCCTAATACCACTAAGGTGATAACCCAGAGTGAATGCACACTGAATCCAGAATGGAAAGTTTTGAGCTTCTTAACAGTTGCTCTGTAATTTAAAAATTGGAGAAAGCAGCTTATCTGTGTCATCTCAATAGGCAAGCAAGCAGCGATCACAAAAATAGGTCACAACTTATTTAGTTCAGCGGTCTGACAACACTGCTAGCGAGGGAAAAGGGCTCTGAAAAAGATGACAGGCGAGGTCTGAAACAGTGGGCAGGGAAAAAAAAGTGCCACTTAGGTTTGCGTCACGGAGAGAGGTCAGGGAAAGGCTGTAAGATGAGAATCCCAAGGTAGCACTGTCTTAGCAGCATGGAAGATACAAAGGGAAAAAACCCTGGTTTTCAACAGCTATCCTTGGAGAAAAAATATGCTCCCCCCCAAGCTTCAGTCAGCTCACAAACTTCTTTCCTTCGGGGATCCTGCTGACCATCTCCCTGTACAGGAAGGCTCTGGTGGCATCCCTGACATCCCCTGTCAACAGGCTGCTTTTAGGAGCTCGTAGCCAAGGCTTGTGGAAGATTTTAGGAAACCCTTTCCCAATGGAGCCTGGGGCATGATGTGAATAATGGCAGTGACTACATGTGATGGGAAAGGCTTCACTGTTTTTCAGGCAGCAGCCACTGTGTGTGTTGGTGTGACATAGACTATAAACCTCAGCTGAACTGAAGAGGAGGGGGGATACACAGGATTCCTCCTGCTGTAGGGGAGTCCTGGAGGGTCCTCCAGGTTCCCATGCTTGTGGCTCAGAATTCTGAATTGAATTTCTTAAGAGTTCAAGTTTGTGTTGTCATCTCAGAAAGGAATGACCATTGCCAGGACACTGCCTTGGTTTAGTGAACTCTTTCCCCTGTAAAAGGAGAAAACCAGGCTGGGAAAAAACCTTTTGTGGCCCGAGAGTCAGGCAGAGCAGCTTCCCTTCTGCAGGAAAGAGTTCCTCCCTCAAATAAACCCCAAGCACAGCAGAGACCTCAATTAGTGCTTGAGCAAGGACTCAAGGCATTCCCTGGCACGCGTGTTATGCAAGGGTCAGGTTCTGCTGCCCTCGTTCCTGTTCCTCCCCGAAACTGCAGCCATTCACACACATGCCTCAAATGCATGAGCAGTCCCACCTACTGCTCTGGTCTGCCCCAAAGCCTCCCACTGAGGCTGAGACAGCAGTCCCAGTTTCACTGCACCTGGGGTCACCCAGCAGCAGCAGCCTCAACCTGGCAGCCATGGATCCCTGGCTCAGGTACCTTAGCTCTCTTCCTGCCTCCACAGAGGATCTGGGAGAGACAGGCTAGGCGCAAGATTAACTTGTTGCAACTTCTGACACTTTAGAAGCTCATTCACGCTGAATCAGAACGTCAAGTACATTATAGGACCCGCACAATCAAGTGAGATTCCTAAAACAGTTTGTTTTTTGTAAACTCTGAGGAATCGCTCCACTGGACATCTTGACTGCACTTGGCGCTCCAATCCCACATATCCCCATCCCATAACAGGCAATTTAAGGCTGGGGTCTCTGGGAAAATGCAGCTCTGGTTATGAAACTGCCTTCCCTCTGCAAGGCGGGGACCAGTGCTAGAGCACAGCTCCTTTTCTGCCCAACACAGAATCCTG
Organism: Petroica traversi; assembly: GCA_025920805.1. Taxonomy (NCBI): domain Eukaryota; kingdom Metazoa; phylum Chordata; class Aves; order Passeriformes; family Petroicidae; genus Petroica; species Petroica traversi. The sequence continues at coordinate 24,265,918 of JAHLSL010000020.1, forward strand.
CTGCAGTGCTTTCCGTCCCAAGGTGTGGGAACAGGGCTCTGGCCACAACACCAGTACCACTTCCTAATCCTGTGGTATTAGGAGAGCAACTGGAGGTGCAGGAATGAGGGAGCAGCCGGGATGCTGCATTCATTTCAGCATGAGGGGGGGTAGGTGGCCTAGGAAACACCCTTCCCTTCTGGGGCTCTCCCACAGCCAGTTGCTCTCTGAGGACTCTCGCTGTGAGGCTGGATCTTGATCAGCTGCATTTTTAAAACAGGGACTCATCGTTAATCTGCTGGGATTATAAAGGGATGTAGTTTTACTACTCCCCAGAATTTAGGTGGTGTAAACAAGTGTTTTGCAAACCCCAGGACCAACAACAATTTGTCACCGTCAGCAAAAGCAAGCGCTCTGTGCTGACTGGGGCCAGATGTGAGCCTCACCCCAAAGCCAATGGTGGTGATCGTGGCTGCAGCCAGCAGCTGGTACTGGCCCTCTGGGCTGCAGAGGACTTGTCTCCTGAGAGTTCTGCCTGCTTCCAGCAGGGTTACTGCATCTTTTCACCGGTAGAAAAGAAATAAATGGGAGGGAAGCGAGGGCAGAGAGGCTCAGACAACCGTTCATTGGAATAATTTAAAAGTACATTCTTCAATAGGTTCAATGTGTTTCTCAGCTTTGTTCTGCCTGCGTGGCTTCCTCTCGCAGGGTGGCCATCAAGGTCGCACCTCCACTGGCAGGAAATGCCGGGGATCTGTGTCAGTCACTGTCGCTGCCGGATTGGTGGGACACTGCCCCACGGCCGAGCTGCACCCTGAGGCAGGCAGGCAGCGCTGCCCTGCCAGCGGACGGCGAGACCTTGCTGACCGAGGACACGCTGCGGGCCAGGGGCTGCGTGGGGAACATGATTGTGCCGCGGGGTGCCTCCAGGAGCTGCCAGATCTCCCCCGAGGTGGAGCTGCCCAGGTATTCCCACGGCCGGCGCCCGCTGCCGTCCCGCACCTGCACCTGGCAGCCCAGCTGCAGCACCAGCACCTTGATGACAAGCTGGTGGCCGTGTATGGCAGCCAGGTGCAGCGGCGTGTACCCGCAGCCCGAGCGGGCG
>JAHLSL010000020.1:24277001-24345106 GCA_025920805.1 Petroica traversi
TCAGTCTGGTCACGGTGGAGTTTCATTCACGTTTCTGCAAGCTGGATAAAAAAAAAAAAAAAAAAAAAAGCCCGTGGATGGGAAGAGCTGGGAGCGGGAGGGGCTGTGCCCCGATCGGGGTGGGCAGCCGGCGGGCGGGACGTGCCCACGGTCCCCGGGAGGCTGCGGCGGGCAAGGCGCGGCAGTCCCTGTATGGAAGTCGTCCGAGGGACACGCGTGTCCTGCGTTTTCCAGCGTGACCGTTCTTCTGGGGATGTGGTGGCCGGGAGGGTTTTTATGTTCGTGTTGAGAAAGACAAGAGATTTCCCTCTCACAGGGAGAAAGTTAAAAAACCGCCACCAAACCCACAAAAACTAAAAGATGCCGAAAAAGAAAAGCAAGTCTCTCTTGCATCCAGCTTGCAGAAACGTGAATGAAACTCCACCGTGACCAGACTGAATGCACTTTTGTGCGTGGTCGGTCGGGGGAGGGAGAGACTTGACCGGCTTGACGGCAACTTTTTCAGTGCTTGGGAGTAACACAGAGGTTGCCCACCAGAGGACTTGAATGTGACTCCTTCTCAAAGCAAGAAAATGGTCTGCGTTCAAGATGTGACCAGGATGAGACAAGTTTGTTTTAGCGTTTATTATGTGCTTATGGATCTGCGGGGCTCATGGTTCCTCTGATGTGGCAAAGCAAATGTATGGAGATGGGGTTAATGGTGTTACTGGAGGTGGGGAAGTTATGCTACTAAGCAAAATAAGAGCTGGTGTTTCTTAACAGAATGCCTATAAATTATACCAGCCATTTGTAAAGCTTCTTCTGAAATGTGTCCTTGATCTTAAAGTCTGAAGCATGCTTGGAAATTTAAGTTTGTCTTTCAGTGTAAGAATATGCATTGAAATCACGGCTTCAGATGGTTGTTTAGGGCAGGCTGAAGGGTATTGCTGAGCAGAACCTTTTGGCTTTGTGTGGAGCAGTAACTTTGCAGCATAAATCGGCTCAGGAACGTGGCTTATTGCAAGACATGATTGCTGTTTGTTCTTGTGGATGTGTTTGGTGCTTTTTTGTTGTTGTTATTATGTTAAACCGGTGCTGCTGCCGAGCCTCTTGGGTTTTTTTGGTTAATCCAAGTCCATGGGCCATCCCAGAATGAGATCCACAGAGGGTTTTGCACCAGTTAAACCGAATTCCTGCACTGCTGCGTCCAGTCCAGTGGGACTGAGTGCAGGATAAAGCATCCTTCAGCATGAGAAGCATGTGCGTGTGGGAGAGGGAAGGAGGAGGGTACTCGGCTTCCTTGCAAGCAGCTGGTGGGCAGACCCTCCATCCTCCAGAATCCGCGCCTTTTGGACAAGGGAATTGTTTTATCTTGGGGTGATAAGAGAAGAAAGGGCAGCGGGCTGGCATTCAGCAGATGCTGGGGATGTTCTGTCTTGTGTACCTCCTTATCTAATCCTCTCTGCTCCCACTTTGCATGCTGCTGTTGTGTTGATGGGAGGGTGGCAGGGAGTTGGGAGGAATGGTTAATTATATGTTAGAGGAAGGCAAGGCTGGTGAACGTTTGCCTTTCCAGCTTTCTTACAAAACGCGATTAGGTGGAGCCGTGAGTGGCGTGCATCTTGTTGGAGGGGAGATTAAAGGAAGGGGGGGGAAAAAAAGGGAAGGAATGAAACCAAAAGCGAGTCAGTTAAGTGAGTTAAAACGATGATAACATTCCTGAGTCACAACCTTTTTACATCCTGGCAGGATATGACATTATGTTAATTGTAAAAGTATGCATAAAAAAATAACTTCAGCAAACTGCTCTGAAGTATCTGTGTTTAATTGTAGCTGGGCAGGGCGTGTTTTGGTAGGATGGGCGGCTTTCTTTTTAAGGCCCTGATCCCACAGATGTGAAGGCACATGTGTAATGTGCTGCCTGTAATTTCATTTGACTTAATAGAGACTGATCTCGGCTTGCAAATGTAAAGGCATGCATAAGCAAAGTTCTGTCAGGATTGGTGCTGGGAGCTGCCGTGGGAGCTCTCAGCTGATGCAAGCCATGCCTGTGCTTAAACATGCACTGGGCTGGGAGGATGCTGTGGTCAGTGTGCTCAGTGTGAGATAAGCCACTTCCAGTCTGGAAGCTGTTGAGATGTGCTGGGTAAGGGATGCTTTTCTTCCTCTGGGATTAATTCCCAGCATCTTGACCGGTGTTGGGTGGTTTCTTAGTAGATCAGGAAGAGGCCTACCTACCCTTCTCTCTTTATGTGTTTATCCTGAATGTTTACAGAACCAGAGCTTGGTTGTGTTACAGGAATGAGACTTACGTTCACTCAAGAGTATACCTTGGTGTACCCCCTCTCCAAGTCTACCAAAAACTGAGGGAAAATGAAGCTGGAATGCAGATTTTGCATGGTAACCGTAGAAAATATTATCTGAGAGATTAAAACAGCACAGTGTATTCTTATTCTTCAATCTGTTTTAAAAATACTTGATAATGAGAGACTGCTGGTTTCCATGGAGGGGAGGAAGGAGAGAGAGGTGGGAAGGTAGAGGGGGCTGAATCCGCTGTGCTTTGTCTTTGAGCAGCAGATTTGCTCACACCTGCTGGGGTCAGCAGGAGTTGGGGGCAGCACCCTTGGAAAGCCACATCCATGTGTGCTTCTGGGTGCCACAGGGCCACCATGGCCACTGGTCTCTAGCCACCATGACCACTTGGGACAAGAGGTGGGCACCAGGGAAGGGGTTACCCCATGTTTCTGCATCGCAGGGCTGCAGACTCCTCACCTTGAACGTGGTGGTAGTGTGGGGTGGGTGGCACTGTTGGGGCTGCTGAGGTGGGCAGGGCGCTGGGTTTGATTTCCTTGCCTGCTGCTGCCAAGTGAGGCTTTTGGGCCTGACCTGGCTCAGCTGTCTGCACCAAGGAAGCAGCCCTGGGTGCAGGCAGGATTGTGTTTTCGTTTGTGGCCTTCTTGTTTCCTTTATTCACCTCAGTGCCTTGTTTGCAGTAGGAAATTCTTTCAGACAATTCTTGCTGCTCCTGTTGATGTTAACAATGGTGGGAACCTGCCTCCTCCTTGCTTTTATTTCAGCACAGCCTTGCTCGCAGGGCAGCTTGTGTGTCCGGCCCAGCACATGCTCAGGACCTCCAGCTTTTCCAGTGTGGATGAGCTGAGCTGGAGTCAGGATCTGTTGGAGATACTTGGAAAGAACCTACTTTGTGTAGTTGAGATGATGGAGAGGCAATTTTAGTGCCTGAGTAAGACCCTTGAAATACTGATGGGGATTGATTAAGTAAGCAGCATGAATCTGAGAAATAAAACATTTACTCAGAGCTGAGGTATGTTTTATATGTCCCCTTCCCACCCCTGAGAGAGGGAGCTTTCCTGGCTGGCTGTCCACTCTGAATCTATCTGAGGGTCATTGCTTCTCTCATGTCCTTTCCGTGGCTCTTCTTTTCGAGGTGATTCTGAGATCATGGGCATGAGGCTGCTCAGTGCTTGCTTGGCAGGAGAGATGCCAAGGGCACAGGGTCTTCTGTTGGCTTGGCAAAAGCTGCAGCCTCATCCAGCCTTGCCCTTGGCGTGGTTTGGCTCTAGGCTTCAGTCCTGTGAGCTACAGGGGCTCTCTCTGAAAAGGTACTGAAGCAGCTCCAGCGTAGAACAGTTGGATGCAGCCAGGTGATGTAAAAATAAACAAAAAAAAGGCTCCCAATAGTACTCGAAGCTTTTTTTAGGTACGCTGTGTAGCTGCCTTTGCTTCCAGCTCTGTGAGCAGCTCTGCAGCCTACTGGAGTAAGTGATGCGTAATAATGGCTCAGACAAACACCACGAGAGAGGGTTCAGTGCTGATGCTGCTGCAGGAGGCTCCGGAGCACAGACACCAAACCCACTTGGGGGTCTTGCTCTCTTAGGTAAGAGCAGAGTTGACAGAAATTTACTCCAAATGTCATTCTCACCCCATTGAGTGTAGTTGCTTGTTTGCATCCACTATGCTTTGGGAGTAAGAGATGCTCCTTCTTGGCTGCTTCATCCCATCTGGATGCCTCTCCCCATCCTCTGCACCGTGTGCCTGGTTCAGACTCATGTGGTCTAAGACTTGTGTTGCTGGAACTGTTCTCGTCCACATCTGGGGCAGGTGTGACGGACATGGGTTTAGGCAAGGTCCACTTGGCCACATATGAGGTGCTGAAGGAAGAGCCACAAGAGGAAAGAACAGCTCCCTATGGTTTTCCTTTAGCAGTACCCAGCCTTTCTGGAAGCTTTCTCCCTCTCTGGAGTGCTCTGCCCATCCCATATAAGTAAGTGGTGCTCTGCTGGCACAGTCTATAGTCCAAAGGCCGTTACTGCCTTTCCTTGATAGTGCAGTTTTTTGCTGCGCTCTGTGATTGATGAGTCTTGAGCTATCTTTGGGACTCCTTACTTAAGAATACAGGCTGTGCCCGTGTTTTTGGCTACATAGGCTTAGGATCTGAATTTGCAATTAGAGCTCTTGCAGTGTCTGAAAATAGGAAGAAGCAGCATCTTTTCTTGCAGGCTTAGAGTTTTTGTTTTCTGTAGTAGCGTCCCATATAAGGTGCTGTTAAAGAGCAGACTACTGCTGTATTTGGGGGGGGTTGATGCTTTCTTCCATCTGAGCTTACAGCTTCTTTAGATCTTTCTGTTGTCTAATTGGATTTTCTGTTTCTGGGTTTATTTTCAGATGGGATCTAGCTGCTGGAAATATGTTATTGAAGTACTGTAATTGTGGGTTATTTCTTTACCAGATCATGAATACTTGGCACAAGCTGATAGAAAAAGACTTGGTTTGAAAACACTTTGGTTTTGCCACAGTCGTTGCCCCCGCTTTGCCAGCGGCTCCTGAGAACTGGTTCCTGTGCACAGCAGTAGTTCTTTTATAAATTGTTCCTGGAAATCTGCACGCCTCTCCTGTCTTTCACTGAGGAATTGTATTAACCTCTCTCATGTGATGGGTGTGGAAGTGAGGAACTGTTTTTACTCCTGAGCGGGATCTTTGTGAATGCTTTGCTGGGCTGTTCGGGGCTGTCTGTGCATCTGAAGGTATTCTGCCAAGTCTGGGTGTTTCACTGGTGGCTTCACTGGGTGCAAAGTGAATTAGAACGTCCTGTGGAAGCAAAAGGCTCAACAGAACCTCTTTGCCAGACGTGTTGAATGCACCAAGCGTGCAAAGTGCTTTGTGTAAGTACACAGACTTGGCTTGAATTAAGTTTCTGGCAGTCTGGTGGTGGCGGCTCTGTTTTTGTCTGTAGAGAAAGTGAAAGGATCAAGTGGGGTAAATGGCTTCCCTGGTGACCCTGTGAGCTTGTGGCTCCCAGGGCAGTGCGGAGAGGGCTTCACAGGGAGTACAAGGGTGTGAACTGCAGTAGAAGGTGGAATTGCGGGGCTGCTTTTAGCCTTCCAGACAGAAGTTCCCACCAGTAGCCTCAGACACATCTTTGTGTTTTGATACGCGCAAATCATCTCCCTTCAGCCCCCGTGTAAACCGTTCTCCTCTGATCTGAGTCAGCCGGGAAGCCTTTGGCAGCTTTCACATGAATGAACAATGCCAGGCTGATGGTCCTGGCTTAAGTTTTCTGGGACAAAATTTGGCAGGGAACAGACTAGCTTGGAAATTAGAAATTTGCAGCCGGGAAAGGTGAAGGTACCAGGTTATGGCTGACACTCATTCCTGGCATGTCCCTGCAGGAACATGGATTTCCCCACATTGCCTGGATGTGTCTGGGAAATGTTCAGGGTTGCCAGTAAAGAGGTTGTGCATAAATGTAGTTGGATTTTCCTTTTCTTGCTTCATTTGTGATTAAATATTTTTCTTTTCTCTGTTATTTCCTTTAGTTTTAATTGGTAGGGTTAAGTTTATTGGGTATCTGCAGAATGAACATAGAAACAGCATGGCTGATGTTATTTCAACCTTTGTTGTTGTTTTGTTCCTAGTTTGAGGTGTCAAGGCTGGTATTGTCCGAAAGCATCAAATTAAATAATTGGAAGCAGTGCTCATTTATTCTGAGCTTTTACAGCGAAAGATTAGGTTGTCATACTGCAGGCAGGTATTGCTCCCTGTAAATGCTGGGAGTGATTATAAGGCTTAACACAGCCATCTGGGACTGAACATATGCACAGTCCTCAAATCTTCATGTCAAGGCCCCAAGAGGAGCAGGGATTTTGTGATATCGTCTGGTGACAAATCACACCACTTCACCACCACATCCATTGGCTGCTGCTTTTTCCTCCTTCAAATCTGTTTCGTGTCCAGGTCGGCCTGTGGCAGGCCTCATTATGCATTTGCTTTTTTGGGCAGTCAGGGTTCTGAGCTCTGAGATCTTTTTGCCTGAGTGTAAGCACAAGGATATGGACACTGGAGGCGGGGAGGAAAGTAATTTTTCAAATCCTGTTTCAGCAGTTTATCTAAAGCTTCCCATAATTCTGGCCAGGTAGCTCAACTTTCTGCCACTGTGGGTTTTTTCTAGCAGAAGAAACAATCAACCATTATGCCTTTGTTAGCCTATAGAATCAGAAGATCAAGATTTTAAATTGCATTTGAAAAGGGTTTTGTTGGTTTCCGGTATCTAGTATGTAATTTCCGAGCCAAGAGAAATCCCCAATGCTTTTAAATTAAGGCTTTTCTGCCACAAGCTGTCTTTTTATCACAGAAAATGCCAGCCTAGTCTCATTCTGTTTCATCTGCCTCATTAATATTAAATACTTGGCACTTTAATATGGCAGCCAGAGCAAAAGCAGGGAATTTCAGCTAATATCTGACAATGGCAAGCTGAGATTAAAAGATATCAGAGTGCTGTCACTATATATAAAGTAGCTGACGTTTTTCAGGAGCATTTGACCTAATTTATGTCAGTTCTTTTCTCCCCCTGCTCCCTTAAATCTTCCCATCTTCTAGCAAGCCATTGATTTTTCCTGCCTTTCTCACAGGCCTGGCTCAGTCTTGTGGGAGAGGGAAGGGTTTGGTGATGGCAGCACAAGTCCCTGGTGTCCAGTGGAGGCAGAAAGTGGCACCAGATCCTGCTGGGGAGAGCCTTTGTGGAAGAAGTGTGCTCTTGGGTTCTGGGACAGCTCTTCAGCGAAGCTGTGGCAAACTCTCCTGATGCTCCGAATCACAAAGAACCTGGCTGAAAGTAAGAAAATGCACAACTCTTGAGAGAAGTGCCTCCCCTTCTGGGACGCTCAGTTGATGGTCACTGAACAATTGGAACGATTCACATCAGTTTCTGATACGTGATTGAGTAGTAGTGTCAGGAGACCTTGGGCTGTGTGTTTCCAGGTAGCTGAATATTCACCCGGCTGGAAAGCACTCCTGCTACTCAGCATTTGGAGTCGAGCAGTTATTAATTATTAGAGCAGTGATTACAGGAGCCTCGTGGGATTAGGGCTTGTGTGACTGACATGCTGCAAGTGTTTCGGCCTCTGATTTGCTGTGTGGTCTTGGTCCAAGGACTTTGTCCTGGTGTGCCTTTGTTTTCTGTGTGTGTAAGGCAGGAGATAATTCCCTCCCTTGTTTTGTGAGGTGCCACGCTGTGATCAGTGAATTAACAGCACACCTAGTCACCTCTGCAGACCTCGCCCTGTTGCGCCAAACCGAGTGAACTCTTGTGGTGCAGAGGCATTAACAGATAAATGCTTTTAATTAAAACTGCCTTCAAGAAAATAGTTATTCAAATAGGGTAATATGCAAGGTGTGTTTTCAAGGAGGTGTAACAATAAGGAGGAAGGGTTTAAAGGTGAGCACTGTGAGTAACTCTGACCTTGTTTCTCTGGGTTTGGGTGTATGCAATTGAGGGCAATTTTCACATAGAGCATTCCTCGGAGATACTTAATTTCTCTGGTGTAGGCCAGAACCGTTTAAACACAAAGCCAGAGGTGTTTTGTTGCTTAAACAAAACATTATTTGAACTTGTGGGTTGCCATGTGACTCCTGTCTGTTGCTGAACACAGCTACATTTCCTCTAGGTTTGGCCTTGCCAGGAATGGAGCTCGGGAAAACATTTTTTTTCCAGTGGGCTGTGCTTTACAGGATTTTGATATAACCTGAGGAAAGAAGGATTTTCATAGCCTAACCAAGAAAGTTGATGATTTCTTCCAGTGCGTTGAGCCAGAAAGCCAGAAGTACAAATCCAGGCTAGCTGTGATACAGTTTACGTGCTGTCCTGGTTTCAGTTTGAAGGGAACTATAAAGTTCACACGGGCTAGAGAATGTTTCTGGCATGAAGTAGGTGGTTGGTCCCTATGTAAAATCCACGGTAAGGAGTCCCAAGGGAGCAGAGTGTGGATGTTGTCAGTATCCACACTGTGGTAAATGTATCTTTTTGTGAGCTGTGTGTGCTGAAATGTCTTGGCAATTGGAAGCTGCTGGGAGCTGGAGCCTCGTATTCCTGTTTTGGTGCCGTGCCTTGCAGAGGAGGATTGTGGCCCAGCGTCTAGAGTTCAGCAGAGCCGTGTGGAAGGAAGGAGGATGGAGATGGCTGGATGTGTGCCATCCCCCTGGGTACTGTGCAAGTGGGAAGGTTGTGCAAGCCCGCTCTTGAGGTTTATGCTCCAATTGGCACCCTGAGGGACTACGGAGTGACCTGAGAAAATGTGAATTAAGACGTCACGCACCTTAAAGAAGGGCTGCTCCAGCCTGCGCTGACTCTCCTGGGGTCAGCACACGCTGCTGGCCGGATGCAGGCACAGAGTCTTGGGCTGTGCTGGTGTGTGACATGGAAACCCTCATGTACAGACCCAGCCCCTTCTCCTGAACAGCCATGGGAGGAAGAGCTGGCCATTAGCCTTCCTCTTTGAGGGCTTCCCAAGTTCCTCAGCAGGTATTTATCTGTCAGACCCCAGCTGCTCTGGGATATGAGCAACCCAGGCAGGGCTGCTGTGGCTTTGGGCATCACCTCCTGCTTTGAGCAAGGTGGAGGTGGAGACTGCAGTCCTCATAAAGAATATGCAGCAGCAGATCCCTCACTTTGGTATCTCATTAAATAACTCGAGCCAAGGGCAAAAACGTGCACCACACATGGGAATTGTGCCCCAGTTTTGGGATAGGCGGCCTGCAGCACTTGGAGTTACAGAGCATGTCAGAGCAAGGAGCTCCTTCATCTGAGCTAATCTTCCCTAGATCTCTGCAGGAAGCGCTTGCTTGGAGCAGGCCTAGTTTGCCTTGGGGTGTGTTTGTCTTCCCTGATCCTTAGGTTTGGCTCCATAAATTTGTGACAGGATTTACCTGCTCTGTCAGGTCTTTACAGCCTGGCTGCTGCAGTAGCTGAGCCCGGCACAGCAGGGCCGGGTCATCTGTCACAGTCGTTCTCGCTCGGTGTGGGACTTGTGCTCAGCTGCTGTGCACTGGCACAGCCACTCAGCCGGGCTGAACAGCCCAGGGCTTTGCTAGTGGAGGGATACCTGACGTGCCCTACTGCCTGACCTGGTGCTTCCAGGGAAAAAGAGGAGTTGAGGGGATGAAAAATCAGAGTACTGCGAGCATAAAAAGCTGCAGTGTACAGTGACCGAGGGAGGTGTGAGCTAATGGCAAATCCTCTTGCTTACTGTTGTTGTTCAGAGAAACAGCCTTGCAAAATGTTCCATTCCAGAAGCTGTCCTTGAGCTATGGATTTTGACCTGGAGCAGTGCAATATGTATCATCTGCGCTCATAAGGTTGCAAGACTTTGGACTATGTTTAGCTTGACTGTTCCAGAGAAATCCAGGCAGCTGGCTGTCCAGGACCGTAGTACTCCAAAGAATTCAGTCTGTTTGCTTTGGGGGTATAGGGGAGAAAAACATTGGAAGTGTGGGTTTCATTTAACACTGTTCTGTTACAAGCAGTGGCATGGGTTGCCACCGCACAAGTCTTGACAGGAGGGCAGAAATTAAAATTAAATCTGAATCCAACTGCTTCTGCTTTCCCTTCGAAGTGCAAACATGACTGGTGTGGACAGTCGGAGCAGAATGTGGTGGCCAACATTAATTAATCTGTGGGGGTGGATACTGGCTCCAGTTTAACCTTCTATCAGGACTGCTCCAACATCCAGCTTATGGATGTTGCAGCAGCCTGCGTATGGAATAATTTATGAATTTGGAAGAACACGATTCCAGAGAATGTGGGTGAATGCCAGTGGTTGCAAACCTCTGCCAACGGTCTTGTGAGCGGCGGGCTGCTGTGGGAAAAATAACATTGGATTAGTGCAGGGTAATGTTTGGAAGTGTCCCACTTAGCTCCTAAAGCCTGGCCCTTGTGCAGAGCTGCACTGGGCTCTCAGCAGGACACTGAAGCAGCAGAAATGCATTAAATATGTGTCTGCTGTGTGCACCAAACAAGACGCAGCACCAGGAGATGCTTTTAGCTACAGCCTGTTCCCAAGCAGCATCTTTGTTGTTTGGGAGGACAGTTTCCTTGTCCCGGCTAGTTGGACTGTCTGGGCACATGCCAGATCACTTGATCTTGGAGCTCCAGGACAGCTCAGTCCCACTGCAGCCCTGTCCCCTGGCTGGGGAGCTGATGTTGGGTGCCTGTTCTGCAGCCAAAGGAGTGGATGCGTTTCCTCACCACCAGGCTCCAGAGACGGATGTGAACCCAGCAGCACTCCCGGCTTCTTTCCAGCTTTTCAGGCTCCTGCTTTTAATTAAACTGTCGCGACACTGGGACAGCCGGAGGATGACTGAGATACCAGAAGCAAGAGGTCCGGCTCACAAAGGTGTTTGGGAGCCCTGGAATGCGGATGGGGAGCCTTTGACAGGGCAGGATCGGTGCCTGCCTCCCACTAATTGAGTTTTATTTGCTCTCTGCTCATCCATCCGCTCTGTGGCAGGGCTGAAAACATCTCTGAAGTCTGGTTTTAATAACAAAGTGTGTCCTCACAGCTGAGGGGAGCCTTAGACAATAGCTACCCCTTCATTCTGCAGAAGGTGATGTGCACCACTTACCTGTGAAGATCTTTGTGGGTTTGGGATTGTTACAGAAGGCTCCAAAGAGATCTGCTGTACTGATTCTGTGTTACCTGGCATTTCTTTGCACTTGGTGACTCTAGGCTCGGTCACACGATAGAGCAGTGCTTGTCTCCAAGCAGCTGCCTGCCTGCTGGAGAACTTGTTCTCATCATGGAGCTTATCCCTTTGCCAGCCATGAAAACCTCTTCCCTCACACTTCCTGGCCAAGTGTCGCTTCTGCTGTGTGTGTAAATGACTGCCTGCTGCTTCTCTTGTTTCAAATGCCCCTTGTTTCAGTGGACAGGTTGAAATGCAGTGTAATCCTCAAATGTTCTGGAGATTTGACACATGCCCATGAGCTCACTGAATGTGCAGCTCTGCCAGAGACTGTGTTGGGATGGAGAACTTGGGAAGTTGCAGCTATGGAAAGTCTGGTTCTGGAACTAATGTGAGGGAACACACCAAACACAGAGTTGATCGTAGGTTTTAGGTTTTGGATCAAGGGCTTGGAATTATCTGTAGTCTGAAGAGAATTTTATAATTACAGGATGCATTTAATTATTATCTGGAATGTAGCCACTAACGTAGGTTTGTGCATATAAAGACTGTTAGTACTTTCCTTTAGGAATTGTTGTTTTCTCCATGTAGATGTTCAAATAATAGTTGGTGTTAATGAAACTTAGCAACAGGCAAAAGAAAAATATTTTTCTCTTGCTTATTTCCTCGTGCTGTACGTTTAGACACTGTTCCCATTGTTGGGGTTTTTTTGTTTGGGCTGTGCGTGTCCCTTTTTCTAGAGCAGAAAGCAAAATTGTTCAGCAACAAAAGCTAAGCTTATGGAAACACATCAGTTGGCTGGAGGTTCAGGGCCTGGAACCGTCTGAACCTGCTGACACGAGGGGGCTTGGAGGTGTCACTGGAGCCTCCAAAGCCCTCGCAGTGAGGAAGGAGGAAAAGGATGACTATGCAGGCTTGTGTTTTAGCAACAGCCATTGATGAAGGGGGGAGGTTTTTCCGTATGCAGCCACTAATGCCGGTTTTGCATCTGACTTTATTAGCATTATTAGGATTACACTAATAAATCTGCTCTAAACCTGCTTGAAGTCTGTGGTGCTGTGACACTGGCGTTTGCCAATGCTGTGCACGCTGCCTCTCGATGGCATCCAGCCCTGGAGTGGAAGCTGTGCTCAGACAGCTTGGGAGCCTGCTGCATCCACCCAGCTGTGGCCTCGTCACCTTTACAATAACATCCCGCTTGCACCGATGACATTTCTAATTTTCTTCCTCGCAAAGTCCTGCCTCAGTTATAGAGGTGTTTGGAAAAGAGATACCTGCAAAAGAACGTTTTTGGACAAGCCTGATATTGGGTGTCATTGCCTGTTATTGAGGGGAAGATCCTTCCCTGCTGCGAAGAGCTCCCAGGCTCATCTCCTGTGGAAAAACCCTTTTCTTGTGGGGTGATGGTGCTGCTTGAGCCGCCTTGGGAAGCCACCATGGGCTTTGGATTTCCTTGCTGGGGTCTTTGGAGGTTGAGGATGTGTTCTGGAGAGGACAAAGGTGGTCAGCTACTAGAGGGAAGGAGTTCGGCTGGGCTGCCGCAGAGACCTTGGTGGCCTGGGCTGTGCTGGGGACTTGTTCTGTCACGTCCTTCACACTGTGTTACTTTGTCACCAGCAGCTGGAATACAAGGAAAGCTTTATCCCTTTTTGGGGGTGGGAAGGAGCAAGATAAACTCCAGAACATAGTCATGGAGCAGCGTGGGACTCTCGCCGCTTCTGGGATTTGGTTTAAATCTCTGGAATGAAAGGTTTATCTCTGCTCCAACTCAAAAACTGGAGCTGCAAAGCTAATCCTTGGATTCCTTGAGAGTAGAGAGTTAATCTCTTCTTCTGGTGCTGTAAATGTTTATTTAGCCATGCATTTATGCAGTTCAGAGGGTTTGGAGTGTATGTTGGGCAGCTGCCGGTGTCCTGTTCAGGACTCTTTATGACTTGGAGCATCAGCAGGATTGTAGTGGCCATCACGCCTTAGTGGTCCTGCCCCTTAGCAAGTGATGGATATGGAGAGGACTGTGGGAACATTCCTGGCTGTGGCCTGCCTGTGAGAAATATGTTTTGTCTTGCACTATCAACTCCAGAAATCTGAAGTTTCTGTAGCAGTTATCAGTGCAGCTAAACGCAAGGAGGATAAAAATCCTGATGTAGAGTGGCCTTCGAGTCCTGTCTCCTCCTAACAATCCCAGTGTTGTGGCTGTGCTGCAGACCTAGATTAGATGTCCTTCCCCTCTGGAGGAACTCTGGCCAGTGAAGGTTTTTGGAAAGACTAAACATAGTCTTTCAAGGTAACCACAAAAATGTGGAATTAGTGAGGTGCAGGGAAGGAAGTAGTTCAGCTGAAATACAGAATCGCTCCTATTCATAAAAATTTTAGTATTGGCTTTCCCTGTGTAAGGCAGGAAAACCAGAGCTTGCTGAAGGCAAGTGGGAGCTTTATTGCTTGAAGTCAGTTGAGAGCTCAAAGTCTGTGGACTACTATTTCCAAAACTGTCAGCCAAATAATTGAGTGGACTTTCACCTTTTCCTCTGTGTGCAGATTCAGTCCAACTTAATTCCACTTTTGTTCCTGCCGAAGATGAAAAACTGTGCACTAAGGCAAACACCGTTTGTAACTTTCAATATTTATTGATTGCTGACCTTTTCTTATTCAAATGGAAGGATTTCTGTGGCGCCCTGGAAGAGCTCTGTGTGCCATAAGGGGCTCTGTGTGTTCTGTTTCCCTTTTCGAAGCAGATGTGAGGGCTGTGACTCAACACTCAGCCTATTAGACCGTGCCATGAACTCATTCAAAGCTGATTCTCTTGCTTTGTTGTTGTTTTCTGGTTGCTTGGTCAGAACCAGACTCGTTGCTGGTGAGAGTGGTAACACTGGCCTTGGCTAAACCTGAGATGTTTCCTCTGGCCTGTTATTTAACAACCTTAGTGCTGTATATGCACGTGCACGTTGCATATGAATTTAAGAAGAACTGGTCTGTGCCAGCTCTTTTCAATGGATTGATGCTTGCTTGGTAATGCCAGACCAGTGAAGTTTCCCTGGGGAATTCCTGTGTGTATCTAGCACTTGTTTGGACTCTAAAAGCCATGGTAGGGATTTCTCAAGGAGCTGGTGATGATCAGTTTGAAGTTAGGACCCGTTTATACTCACTGCTGTGGTACCTGGGCATGGGATAAGCCATGTGTGCATGTCCATCTGTGCTGCCTCAGGATTTAGGTGTGAATGAATGCAGTTACTGTGATCAGTCTGGACTCTTTAGTGCAGATTCAAGAGAAGTAGTAAATAAATCATGTGAAGCTGTGTGCTTTTGATAGGCTCAACTCTGGTGCCTTCTTGGGAATTTGGTCTGTGCAGACACCGGCAGTGTGTCCCTGTGCCAGGCAGCCTCGGTGTCCCCCACCTGCCTCTGAGTGAGCCAGCAGGGCACAGTATTACATGAATCCTTCTTGTGAGTCCCAGGGATAATTAATTATCCAGAGCACGAGCTGGGGCACCTTCCAGTCGTGCAGCTTGTTGAATAGGAGCTGACAAAGCGTGCCCTTGACGTGCAGCTGCAGCTTTTCAGGAAGAACTCAAGGGGTTAAGGAGCTTCGAGGCAGCGCCTTCGCCACCTCGAGGAAAGCTGCTGCTTTTTGTGTCCCAGCAGCCCTTAATTTGAGTCAGGTATTGGAACAGTGCTGCCTTGTTACAGCTTTGTAAGCAAGCCCTTTGGGCTGCTTGGCTTTCTCAAAATTCCTTTTCTGCTCTGGTTGTGCTCATAGCCCTAACTGGACTGCAGTTGGTGGAAGCCTGGGGAAGGTTGGAGGAAAACCTGGCAGTGGGGTCAGATGCTCTGTTGCCAGGTTTGTCTCAATTCTGCCTTTTTCTGTATGGGGACAGTGTCCCAGAGAGCTCCCTGCAAATGGTCTCTCTATGGGTGTAACTGGAATCATGGCAAGTTCATGGATCACCCTTCCCTCTGTGTTGAGTCCCATGCTGGGCTGTGCCTCCAGCTTTTAGCAAAGTATGGATCCAATGACTTAACGGCCTGTGGTGCAGCTGTTTCAAGGCTATTTTAAGTGCATGACAGTGAAATACAGAAGGAAACGGCTGTTGGGTTTTTCCTCTCTGCTGCCTTGCTGGACTCTCTCTGTATCTGTGGTAGTGTGGGACTGTGCAGCCAGAAGGGCTGGAAAAGGGCAAAGAACTGAAAGACAGAAAAGCATTTTTGATGGCCATATAGCAACATGCCTTCCTGCTGTCTCCCAGCTGGCTTCTGTCCTGACTGGAGTTGTTTTTAACTCTTAAGGTGACACGTTCTCAAGTCTAAACCTTCTCTGGTCTTCTCTGTTGTCAGCTGGCCTGGAGTCCCAGCCTGACTTTGCTGTTGTGTCACTGTGCAGCATTTCTGTCGTGGCAGAGGGGATGGCTGGGGATGCTCAAAGGGGTAGGTTTGTCTCTCCCTGCCTGTGGCATTGCAGAAGACAAAGGGCAGGGGAATTGCAATAATCACACGTCTTCCGAAGCAGGAGGAGTGGAGAGGGTCAGTGTGGGGAGCTGGCATGAGCAGCAGCTCCCATTTTATTCCCTCAGCCCCACACAGGAGGTCAGAGAGGCACTTGCACGTCGTCCTCCTGTCAGGAGAGAGATTGGCCAGAGAAGCAGAGAGCATCTGGTTCTCATTGGGCTCTGCCTTTGGATGGTCTTCATTCTTGTTTGTCACATTATGTCTCTTCCCCCCCCCCCCCCCTTCCTTCCTCTCTCTTTTTTTCTTTTTTTTCCCTTCAGTGAGTTTACAAGCCTTGCTGGAATGCACATATGGTCCTTATCATCCCTGAAGTCCAGCTTTTTTTTCTCTTGGTGGTTAGCAGTTTGTGACATCAGGGGCTGTTAGAAACATTAGTCACTTTTACTCCAAATAGAAAGGCTCGTGGTTTTTGGAAACCTATGGAGGAAAATGTCTTTTATGTCCGTTCTTGGCATACATGGAACTGTGAGCACTCTGAGCCTGTGCTGACCTTTAGCCAAACATTTTGCCTGAAGACAAATGCTCGTTCCCACTCTCTGCAGCCACTCCTGAATTGTCAGATTTTGCTGACTTCCCTCTTTGCCGAAGAATGCAACTGTATCCTTTTCCCTCCACGCTCCTGCCGAGTTCCTGCAGCTTGCCAATGTAAGCAGTTCCCCTCGCTTCCCGCCGGCGTGCCCGGAGACGCGGGAGCAGCGGCGGCTGGATGGGCTGCAGCAAGCGTGTCCTTGCCTCACGGCCGCAGCTGCAAGCGCTGGAAACAGCGATGTTTGGTGCTGCGTGCCCGGGAGCTGGGCCCTGTGCGTCCCATCCCCTGTGGCATCCGTGCTGCGGGAGCTGGGCCTGGGGCACGCTGGCTTTTCCTCTGGCAGGCTCGGTGCGTGTGGGCTGCACCCGAGCAGGGGCCGGCTTGTGGTGCCTGCTCGCTGTTCCCTCTGGAGCCAGCCCTGGAGAGAGCATCACTCCTGTGTGTTATTGCCTGTGCCCGTGGAAGCATGTCCAGCATCACCCAAGTCTCTGGGGCATCTGCTCGGGGGGATCCCTTGCTTGGCCTCATTGGCAGCCTCCCTTGGCCCATGATTCCCTAGATCCATGAGGTTATATCTGTAGAGAAATGTTTTCTGCTAGGTGGGGCAGCACGAGTCCCACACCTGCCCTTCCCCATCTGCTGCTGCCCAGGGCTTTGTTGGTCAACTTGCTTCCAGCCTTCCTCCCACAAAATAACCTTTTCTGCTGTCCTGATTCTTGGGGATTTAAAGGAAAACCCAGTATATACAGAGAGCCTTTTTGTGTTCCCTGTGACTTCCCTGTTTAATGAGCAAGAGAGCCAACTCTGGCATAACTCTGCTGACAGCGTTCCTGTGACTGGGAGTAGACCTGGCTCCTTGCTATTGTTGTAGACGTTGTTGGAGGGCTGGGGAAGGGCGCTGGTGAGGAGCTGTGTCCCTAAGCAGCTGCAGCTGGTGCCAGGCTTTTATCCAGGAAGACCAAGATGGTTTCCTGCAGTCCATCCCTCAGGGACAATAGCTGCAACAGTGAGTCACTGGTGGGTTGGTGGCAGGGAGGCACAGATCTTCCTGGCTCGGTTGACACATTAATGCACAGAATGAGAGAATGCCTTCCACAGGGGTCTGCTCTCCCTGGTGAGAGAAATGGGGAAAAAAGAAAGGAAGGGGGAAGGAATCAACGGAGGACCTCCCAGAGTAGCTTGAGCAGACATCTGCCCGAGCCTGCAGCCAGCCAGCAGCAGCATGGAGCCAGGAACTCCCCCTCCTCTGCTTGTGACACTGATGGTTATCTTACCCTGAAACAGCAGCCAAGCAGTCCTTCCTCTCTTTATGAACTGATTAACTGATAGATTGCTATCAGCCCTTTTCTTCTGGCATCCCTGCATGCCAGGGTGTGGAAGGGAGTTGTTCTTGCTTTCCATGTTCTCCCCATACTATTCATAAATTCCTGTGTCCAACCCTGTTTAAGGAAGGGGAGTGGAATTATGGGTGCTGTTTCAAGGAACAGGGAGCTAGGCGCTGGCATAGACACTGGGAATACTTGGTACCCTGCTGGCAGGGACACCAGCTCTTGGTTTAACTCTGGGAGAGGGATTGATCTGTCTTTGCTTCTGACTACTCTTTGCTTCAGCTTGCCTGGATTGCTTTTTTTATCTGAGCAGACTAAACTGTCCCAATGTCCCTGGCTTTGGATGCAGCTTCTAGCATGATTTGATCTAGTAATGGGTCCAAAATGTTGCTGGTCTGAGCTGCTGACAACAAGCTGCTGACAACAACAAAAGCCTGTAGAATTTCCTAAAGGTGCCTCCTAAGTCGTGTGGTCTCAAATAACTAAACACTTGCTTCATATTTGGGGTTGAGCTCAATATTTTGCATACCGGCCTTTTTCCCCTCTTGAATTTGAGGCTCGTTTTTGTTTTCTTTAACTCTTGGGAGGCCATGTGAAGCTGACCCCCAGCCGCCAGCAGCAGTGGGCCGGGAGGGGCCCAAAGGGAATGTTTTGCCAGCAGTCTTAAAGCAAAAGGGGCTCAGCCAGGAGCTTGGTTGGACTGGGGAATAGTCATGGATAAGTCCTGAGCGAGGAGAGCAGACTGGAGAGTGGAACAACAAATGCTGGTGTCCTTGTGGAACTCTCTCCTCTTGGGAGTGGGGCTTTTTTCCTGCCCCAGGGAGAGGCAACTTTGCTTTATCTCCTGTCAGCCGCCAGACACTTAGGGAAGCATAAGGACACAGCTCTGCTTTGTGCTGCCTCTGGAGGAGTGGCAGGGGACCCACCTTTATCTCCAGCTCCCCATCCACACAGATGTGCTGTTCCTGACTCCAGTGAGGAGAATAACTTTCCCTTAATTCCTGCTGGCTCTGCCAAGCTGTTGTGGCTTAGGAGGAATGGGCTGACTCTCCTTGCATGTGCCTCACCAGCTGAATTGTTTTATGTAGCTTCACTCATTCCTGTCCAGGCAAACCCACTGCCACAGTGCATCCATTACAGCATTGCTTGACCAGGATCTACGTATGAACAAAAACAGATCTAAAAAAGAGCCTTGACTGGGTTCAGAGACTGCAAACCCTTTCTTGCCTTTTGCAAGGCAATTTCCCCCTGCTTAAAATGAAGAGCAGTGGGATGTGGGTTCCTGACAATCAGTCTCTTTATAGTGATGGTAGGCAGGAGATGCTGTATCTCTGGGGGCCTGTCTCTGCTTAACTTACCCCTTCCCTTCCCCTGCTGCAGTTAAAACCAGCAGCTGTGATAACAGCAGCTCGAAGATTATTGTTGATCCAAGAAATATCGACTGCGGGATGCCTGGTAGGGCTCTCTGCAAAGAGAAGTCAAGTGATCAGCATCTTTCCCAAGAAACAAGCCTCTGTTTGTTCATGTTTCTCCGTGGTTTTTGCAGGGGTTAGCACATAGCTCTGGACGTTCAGAATCACTTGCTGCTCATGGATGGTATGGGCAGAGGGAGGGAAGCAATGCCCTGTAATGCAGGGTTCAGTAAAGGAGGCATGACTGTCTTAAGAAAGAGTTTTAAAATACAGACTGCTTTTGGGATGTCTTAAGCTCTCTGGCATGTGAGAGCATCGAGACACCCAAGTCTAGCAGCACATCTGGTGCAAGCTGGCTGATCTCTCCACAAGTCTATGGAGCTGCAGTTTTACCCATGCTGATCTTGTCCATGGATTCTGAAGCTGGGAGCAAGGAGAAGTGTGTGCCAGGCAGTTACTCCTTTGGTGTGCTGGTAAGAGGTGAGTACTTCTGACGCTGCTGCTTGCCTGTGGTTACCACAGCATCTGCTGAGACTGTTTCTGGGAGTGACTCCTGAGAAGTTGTTTTAGGCCAGCAGGATGTTTAGGTGCAGTGCTGGGCAAGGGGAGGAGTTGTGCTGAGCTCTGTTCATCTTCCAAGAGGAAATGGGGGATGTGCTAGGGAAGAAGGCAGTGAGGCAGGGTGATGAGATGCCTTTCCACTTGGACTGAGGCACCTGAGCAGCACTGCTGGCTTCCTCTGGAAGAGGAGCCACGTGGCAGGAGGAATAAATCCGTGCTTGCAGTATTCTGGTGGCTTGTTGGTGTACCAGGGGCTCTGGGATGGAGCAGGAGCCATGTCAGCCTTTGACTGCTCCTCTGCTGGAGGTGGCCAGTTGTCGGTGGGATGACTCAGCTGGGATCAAACCCAGCCCACTGACTGTGCTCAGGAGCCTGTCATGGCAGCTCACAGCTGGAGAGGCAGGGCCGTCTGACTTAGCATCCCCTTGTTGTTACAACACTTCGGCTGTGCCAGGCTAAAAGCGTGAGTCACTTGCCTGCTCTGCTACTGATACCCTGAGCAGTCAGGCGTGTTGCTTCTCCAGCAGAGATTGCTTTCCTTGCGGATGAAGCTCTCCCCTTGGAGAGGTGAAAGCAGGAGCAGAGGCCTGGCTGCAGTGGAAAGTGGTTATGCAGCCTGTGTACCTCTTTCCTCTGGAGAGAAGCAGCCTGCAGCTCCCCCAAAAATGTGTCAGCTTTCCAAGGCCATCTGCATGCTGCAGAACTGGCTTTGTTTGTGTGTGGAGAGATTTAGAAACCCAGTTCCTTTGGCTCTCCTGCCTCCTCCAAAATGTGTATCTGTGGTCCTTGTGCAGAACTGCAGCTATTTTCTGTGTGTGCTCTACTCAGGAAGATGCGCTGCATCCTGGGAACACTGAGGGAGGTGGCTGCTTGGGTTTGTGTTTCATCTCTGCCTGTGCCTCAGGCCTCTGATCTTTTCACGAGTGTTTTGATGTTTTGAGCAGATATCAGGCTACTCCTGTCTCCTGTTGTGCAGAACAGCCTGTGAAAAATACTTGGCATTGCAAAGTGTGGAGGTACCTTTTGTTTATTCCACTGTTGATGTTTGCCACTTGCAGGGAAAAAAAAAGAAAAGGAAGGGGAGGGAAATAAACCAGAGAAGGTCTGTAGCAAAAATAACTGACACAGATGCAAGAGATGAGTCTAACTCCTGTTCCTGCTGAGCAACTGATGATGAGGCAGTACTTGCTTTCCCAAAATATGTCAGGGAGAGAGATACTGGTGCTGTGCTGAGAAATGTTTGACACCCACCACTTTGTGCAAGGCCTGTGAGTCATGGGCCCTTCTTGCTTTCTGGGATCTGCTCCCAGCTCCCTTCACCTGATCATAAACCCAAGCCCACCAGTTCTTTAAAAATACGAATGTTACAAATATTTAATTTAACCCATTCACATCGTACATCAATCCCAGGGCCTTTTCCAGGGAAATCCCTGTTGGAGGTAAATGAGGTGATGGTTTATCTGGTTGCTTTTTCTTTACCCAGCCTGAGTGAAGGAGATGGCATCTCTCGATCACCCAAAGCTTCTGTGGTGTGATGCTGGTGAGAAGCTCCCAGCACAGAGAGGGATCGAGGCGAACAGGCTGGTAAATTGGCATTTACCTACTGACCAGCCTGGTTTAGATGCTAAGGGAAGGCTCAGGTGTCTAGCACAGGTGCCAGGCTCTGTGTGTCTGCATGGCAGAAAGGAGCCCTTTGCCCAGACTCCTGGCACAGACGGAGACATTTTCACTTGGACGTGTCACTTTTCTCAGGGAATTTTTGTATTTCTTTAGGTTTGAGTCTGTTTTCATCAACACTCAGCCCAGATGTAGCTCGTTTCTCCCTGAAGTTGGTGGCTGTTATGTTTTGCGGAGGGGAGTGGAGCTGCTCAGCAGTTGAGCAGAGAGTGGGAAGTCTTCCTCTGCTTTTGATTCTTAACAACCAAAGAGTTGTCCATGTCTGGTCCAAAGCCATTGGTTTTGACTGGGGCTGCCCACGCCTGTAATTTACTGTGGCCTTGGTGGAGTGACTCCATTGGAAATGTTTGGGTGTGGAGAAAGGTTAGTATCTTCCAAGTTAAGGACAACAAACTTTAGGAGAAAAATGTTGTGAAATAACAGCAGAGCTGCTCTAGGTCTACCAAGCTTGTGGGGTTATTTTGTTTACTTGTTTTACTGTGCTCAGTATTTTGGCATAACTGTGACTTGCCAGGGAAGAGGTGACTGGGCCGACTTGTTTTTCTGAGTTTCTTTGTGGATTGCTGTGCAGCTGCTGTGGCAAGGTCCCAAGTACAATCTGGAGGTTGTTTCAAACCTCCTTTCTGCAAGGTCTGTGCTGCCCTCTTACCCACCACAGAGCAGCTTTGGGGTGTTGGATGTTGTCAGCTGAAGCACCTGAGCAGCTGAGGAGGAGAGTGGCTCACAAGGGGTGGCTGGCACCTCTGGACAGCCTGGCCTGGCTGCTTTTCCTACTGAGAATGTGCAGAATTCACGCAGGAAACGCTGGGAATGGTGCCCTGCTTCTTCACCTCGTGTCAGATGGGGTTATTTGTAAACCAAGCTCTGCATGGCAGAGCAGCACGCTCACTTCATTCCCTTCCTGTCAAAGCCTGGAAAAGCTGGAAGGAGTCGGAGCTGCCCCTGGAGGCACAGTTGCTATATCTGAGCTGTGTCCTCCTGTGGCCATGCTGAAGGGTTGCAGGAAAAGCACGAGAGTGTTGGCATTTCCCTTGTAGTCCTGGGAGGATATAGCAAATCTGCTCCTTCCCTTTGGCATGCTGAGCCAAGGAGGGCACCACCTTGGCTCTCTGCTCACCTGCACAGGTGTGTGTCAGGAATAGCTTTTGGAGTCACAAGCATGGCCATATCACAACCTGTGTCACTCCTCAGTGTGCTTCTTGTGGGAGCCAGCCTCACTGGGAAGTTTGGGGAATTTCCCGTGCTGTTGGGGAAGTTCTGAAGTGGAAGGTTGGCTGGTTTCTGCTGTGTAGCTGTGCAGTGGACATGGAGGAGGCAGCCTCAGCTGCTTCACCAGCTAAACAGGAACTGGTCAGCTCACAGCTCTGACCGTGTTCCACTGTCTTTTCCAGGTGTGTGCCTAAGTAATCTTAGGATAACCCTAGGGATATGGGATGCTGGGGCCTCAGAAACAGCATTTGCATATTGCAAATTGGTAATCACTCAATTCGTTGGTGACAGGCATGGAGAACCAGTGTGTTGGTGTGGTGGTGTTTGCCTGCCTTGGGGCTGGGAACATCTTAGCTCTGAGCCCCACAGCAGGGATGGATAGAAGGAAAAGGGCAGTGTGTGTGGGAGGGAAACCTAAGACACAGATCCTGTGTCCCAAAAGCCTGTGTGTCCTCATCGCAGTTCTGACAGGGCTTGTTCCCTGACAGAGGTGTTGCCACCCTGCTAAATGCTCTTCTTCTGGGTGTTACAGAACGATGACCTCAGGAACCTGTCCCTGTCCGGCCACGTGGGCTTCGACAGCCTCCCGGACCAGCTGGTCAACAAGTCAACGTCGCAGGGCTTCTGCTTCAACATCCTGTGCGTGGGTAGGTCACCCTGCTGGGCCCTCAGCCCCACATCCACACCTTCTCCCTCTGCCCAGGGCAGGGCTGAACCTCTGCAGACCACCTGTCTGGAAAGTGACAGTTGTCTTCCCAGAGCTGCTTCACGGTGAAATCTGGTATTCCTCTTTCCCCTTTCTCTACGCTGTCCCCCAAGTCAAAGCATGGAAATTTCTAAATCTATCCCTTTGATCATCCAGTGCTTCTGCTTTCCCCAAAGGCTGCCCATAAGGAAACTGAGTGAACTTGGGAACTAAAAGTATTTTTAAAAGGATGTTAACTTAAATCTGCTTTTCTCTGGGTTGGGTGTGGAGGCTGTTTCTCACCAAATGGAATTCCTTCCCTTCCAGGGTTTGCCTGTCTCCTTACATTCTTAGTTTCTCTACTTGGAAACGATGCCATTTTTAGTCTCCAAATGATGTACTGGAGAACAAAGCCTGTCACCTGTCCTCTGCTGTATTTCATCTGCAAGTTGGTTTTAAAGCCTGAGTTACTTTTCCCATGTTGTTCAGAGGGTGAAATACAAGGAGGCAATGTCTTCTCTTGGCTCTAGGGAGGTGGCTACTGCCTTGTACTCTGTGGATACTCCACAGTTGGAAATCCATTGCTCAGCCATGGGCATGAGCCAAGCCAGCCCTGGCTTGTCAGTGAACCCAGAATCTGGTTCTGTAAATGGACAAAACTGCTGGGTTTTTCTCTTAGCTTGGCAGCGCAGGCTGCAAACATCATCTTTCCCTTCACTGTTCATTTAAGCCTCCAAGAGAGGAGTATTGTCCCTTCTAATTAGTTATATTAATTAGCTGGGAAAACCCCACAACTCTCTGACTGTGATTTTTGTACAGCAAATTGAGAATTTCTGTGAGCTGCCTGAAAAGAAATCTGGCCAATTCGACTCCTCTCTGTAGCTTTGCCTGTGAAAGGAGGAGATAAGAGAACAGTTGCACTTCTGCATACTTGAGCTCCCAATCCTCACGTGACTCTCGCAGCAGCATGAAAGCCTTTCAATCCAGCAGGGAACAGCCCGATTAGCAGGCAGCTCTTTGATCAAAATGGCATAAATTAATTGCCTTTCTCTCTTGCAGTAAATATGCCTTTCGTAGCTTGATTTAATATGTCTCTATTAGCAATGTGATCCTCCTCCTTTTTCCGTGTGAAATGTGCCCGTCCACCAGTTTTCACCCCATATTAAAGTTTCACACAAACTGCTGCAGTTGGCCAAGGAAAAGAAATCTCATCCTTGAAAAAAATTGTTGTTTAAAATTGCGATTTGAGACGAGGACACGATTAACTTCAGTGCTGTAATGTGAGACTTCTGATTGGGATGTGAAATGCTGCAGAGCCTATGTGGCACAGCACACCGCAGTTCACATCAGGAGCTCCTTAAAATTTGCAGCTTCAGACCATGGGCAGTCTGTGCCACCAGTTTAGGACTTGGCTTTCCATGTGAGTTGCCTCAGCCCACCCCTGCTCAGAGCATGGGTAGCAATAGCTGTTGGAGAGTGTTATTGCTAAACAAACACTTCTGACTGAAAAATAGGATTTAGGCTAATGCTTTCATCCATGTTGCTAATTGCACTGGGGATTAGTGAAACTGTAATAGTTTAAAAAGTTGGTATTTGAGCAGTGTGCCTTTATTTTTTTTTAAGAACTTTGCGTGTGTTTCTCTGTCTCAGATTTTTATTGTCTTAAGTTGCACTATGGGTTTTGGACGATCTTCTTGAGACAACAAAACTGCCTTTAAAAGGCTGAAACAAAATCAGGGAATCAGACATGGAGTTAAGAGAACTTACAGCTTGCTACCATAAAGAAAGTTCCTGGGTCAGCCCTGGGGCACTAGTAAAGATGGGCACTGTCTCTGAAGACAGCTGTTCCTGCAGGGATTATCTTGCTTAGCGGTGTGCATGCAGCCTAATTCCACTGCTACCCAAGGGGAATAACTCCTTAACCTGGTGAATGTGCCAGAGAAAGAGGCAGGGGAGAGCAGTGGCACCGTCCTGACGCTTCCCCCATGTGCTCAGGTGAAACTGGCATTGGCAAGTCCACGCTGATGGACACTCTGTTCAACACCAAGTTCGAGAGCGAGCCCGCCACGCACAACGAGCCCGGCGTCAGGTTGAAAGCGCGGAGTTACGAGCTCCAGGAGAGCAACGTCCGCCTGAAGCTGACCATTGTGGACACGGTGGGCTTTGGAGATCAGATCAACAAGGATGACAGGTAAACTGAGCTCTGCTGGGAGAGGAATCCCAGCGTTGATGTGCTCTGTGTCCTGGCACGTGTGGCTGTGGTGGGTGGGATTTGCTCTGTGCTCCAGGTTTGAGGCTTCCCACTCCTCCTTTGCTCTGCTTTTTTACTGGCTTCCTTTAATATTTCTCCCAATGTGAGGCCTTAATGCTTTCTTTGCACGTGTCTCTGAGGTTTTCAGGGTCTCGTGGATAGAGACAGAATTTCCATAGGCCAAGAAACGAGAGCAGCAGTCATTTTATAGACTCACCTAGTGATATCCACGAAGCTGCCCTTGGTGGGGGGTAACACATGGAACAGTTTTCTTTCTGGAAGCACAAACAGTTAATCAGATCAGGGCATTTTACACTGCATGAGCTATGTTTTCTCCAGCAAAATGGTCCCACCCAAGTCCACATAGCATGGAGTTGTCTTCTGAGCTTTGCTCACTAGCTTCCATTCCTGTAAAGTCCTTATATTGAAATTCTCCCTTCCCTCCTTAAAGATGATGAGATTTTGGACAAGCCAGGGGCTAGGTCATGACTTCATGTTTAAATTTCTCTATGTTAGATGATTTTCAGTGAGATTGTCAGAGCAGCAACTCAGATTTCAATTGGAGCGA
The DNA here is from genome assembly GCA_025920805.1 of Petroica traversi. Lineage (NCBI taxonomy): Eukaryota > Metazoa > Chordata > Aves > Passeriformes > Petroicidae > Petroica > Petroica traversi. Next base: position 24,302,678 of record JAHLSL010000020.1, read on the forward strand.
CTGCCAAAGGCACTGTTTTTCAAGGTAGCAGTCTTGTGTGCTTTCCATGCACCTAAAATCGAGGGCTGTTAGGTTTTACCTGTGCACCAAGTGGAAAAGCACCCGTGTCAAGGAGGGACTGTAGATTGGTGGGATAGGTCCTGTACTTCCAGAACCCCCCTGAAGTTTCCTGTGTTTGCATCAGTGGCCCGTGTGGTCCTAGCAGCCCATTCCCCGGATGTCTCTGTGCCTTCTCTCTCCAGCTACAAGCCCATAGTGGAATACATTGATGCACAGTTTGAAGCCTACCTGCAGGAAGAGCTGAAGATCAAGAGGTCCCTGTTCAACTACCATGACACGCGGATCCACGCCTGCCTGTACTTCATCGCTCCCACCGGGCACTCGCTCAAGTCCCTGGACTTGGTCACCATGAAGAAGCTCGACAGCAAGGTACTTGCTGCCTGTGTCACCACGGCCCTGTGGTGCTTTCATTATCTTGCCATCTGTTCAGGGAAAATGATGTCTGGGTTTAGAGTTGCAGACAAGAAGTGTGAGACCTGTACCTTGGGGGAGCGGATACAAAGGGTCATTACTCTGCTTCACCTGCTGCAGAGATTTATTGGAAGTTTGGACTCCTACTCTTTTCTAGCTCTACCTCAGGGAAGGAACTTGGCCATGTGCTCCCCAGATAATCTTTAAAGTCATTAAAGACAGTTCAGATTGTCTTTCCAATCAGTGAAAAACAAATGGAAGTGCTGTCTGCCCACTCTAACCACATCCAGGTAGACAAAAACAGTGATTTGATCTGTTATGGTAAATGTAGTGGTGTTTTAATTGTAATGTTATAAGCAAGAATCTGAATAATTAATGTTACTTGGCATCTGCTTTTCCAGGTACCCTCATGGGCTTGGTTTAAACCATGGTTCAAAGGAGATTTCGCCTCTTCAAGGAAAAATACCTGAGGCATGTAGAGCCTGAGTAGCTAAACTGAGGCTTCTCTGTGGTCCTTTTCATCATGATTAAGCAATTTAAATCAGTCCACTGTGCACCTTTGGCTCATTGGATCCTGATTCTGCAGGACATCAGTGATGACAGTGGCTCTTTGTTTCCTAGAGAGACCAATCGATTGGGTCTTATGTGGTGATGGAGAAGGTTCCCTTTCCTATTCAACTGAAAATAAGGTTATGGAGATTTATCCCAAGTGAGCTAATTGACATTCCTGTTCTATCTTTTGGCTGAGGGGGATTTAATTACTCCAAACAGAATTAAGTGATGTAATAGAAAAGGATTTTCGAGTACTGTAGTTCAAATCCCTCCATATAGGTCGATATCACTGTTATCGTCCGTACCATTTCTGTCTGCTGTTGCAGGGAAAAGCAAACCTGCAAGATCAAAAGCAGAAATTGTCCCTCTGGAGGGAGGAGAAAGGGAAAAGAAGGCAGGATCTTTATCCTTTATCCTTGCCAACAGCCTGTGTAGGGAAGAGAGTCAGTAACTCATCTTTCATCTCAGAGCCGTGTAGGGAGGAGTGAACCCTGGTCCTGCAGTGTAGCAATGTCTGGAGCACGTGAGGGCACACAGATGGGGGAAGTGTGCCTGTGTTACTGCCAGCCCCTGTCCTGTGTGTCCTGGAGCTGGATAGGGACCATCTGCTTCCACCTCTCGTGGGTTGACAGCAGCTCTGCTGCCCCTCCAGTGTCCTTGGTGACACTCCCCAAGCCTGGGCCCGTGACAGGCTGTTGTCTGAGTGTGGCTCCTGCAGAGATCCAGCCTGCTGCAGCACCAGGGGATGTGCAGAGATGGTCATTTCCTTTCTTATTTTTTGGATCAGCTCATAATAATCTATGACAGCATTTCCTGTCCAGCCAGTTCTGGTGAGGAGGGGAGTATGACAGGACAGGAAATAGCGTGTTGCCAAATTGCATTTGACTTCTTTCGAAGGCCATCATTGCTGCTGCCTGGAAATCCTGTCTGAGGTGGTGCTGCTGACAGCAGCAGCCCCAGGGAAGTTATCTGCTGGGGGTGCTGGCTGGTGGTACTTTAGGGCTGTCCTGCTCTGTCCTCTCCCAGTGACACAACCTGTACGTAGAGGTGCTGTCCTGTCTTTCAGGTGAACATCATCCCCATCATTGCCAAGGCTGACACCATTGCAAAGAACGAGTTGCACAAGTTCAAGAGTAAAATCATGAGCGAGCTGGTCAGCAACGGCGTCCAGATCTACCAGTTCCCGACCGACGAGGAGACGGTGGCCGAGATCAATGCCACCATGAGTGTATGTTACCTGGGGGGGTTGCTGCCCTTGCTTTGCCTGGGCCTGTCCTTGATGCCTGTGCCGTGTTTTACTTGGCTTTAAAACTGCAGTCTCAGCAGGGATATCAATCTGCCAGAAGGATTTTGGGGGCTGGAGGTAGCTGGACTGATACATTTCATTGTGTGACAAACACTTCTCTCCTGCTGCAGTTTTCATATCCTTCCCCTGCTGCAGTTTTCCCATCTTGGGAAAGGAAGAGGATGGGAGGCAGGGCCCCGATGCGGTCAGGGCAGAGAGCTGAGGTTTGGCTTTCCTGTCCCAGACGACCACTTGTTGCTTACTGGGGGTGATTCACTGCCGCCTTTGTTTTTGTTTCCGCTGGGAGTGGGGCACCAGCACTGATGTTCCAGGGCCCGTGGCCATCAGCAGCTCTGGCTTTCACCTCCTCCCCTGCCTTTAGCAACGGGGTGGGAGTTGAGGGCACTCTGGGCTAGACTAGACCAAACATTCTAGGGGGGGTTACCAAGGGAAGCAGCTGTTTGCCAAGGGTCTGACTCTCAGGGTGCAAAGGGAAGAACCTGAGCTCAGGGTGGCTGTCAGTGAGGTGTGGATTGGCCCCTAGAGGATGTGCCAGTCCTAAAGCAAGTGCAGTCAGATGAAGCTATTTCCTTGCTACTTGAGGGCTGTTGTGACTTTTCCTGCTCACCTGCTTGTAGATGGGCAATTATCCAGCTGGATGTTAGACCCGCTCCAAAGCTCCCTATTGCCTCTCTTCCCTGTCTGTGTTGTTCTGAGCAGGCAGAAGTTGGCCCAGAGAAGGGATGTGGCTGTACCAGGGTGCATTGTGTGCAGTGTTCTGCCTTCCTCAAGTGCAGCCCGGCTGCTGGGAAACCCCTTGGCCGGATCATCCCATCTCCTCTGACATCTTCCCCTTCCACCCAGCCTGTGAGCACAGCTTGACTGACACAGCTCCCACTCCCAGAGCTTGCACCCAGCCCCTTAGGGTGATGTTAATGCAGCGAGAATTCCACGGATCTGGGCTGGACGCTGAGGCGAGCTCCCTCCTGGCAGCAGCCACACTTCTGGGAGTAGAGCCCAGATTGTCGCCACCACACCCACGGAGAGACCTGGACGGAGCAGAGCTCTGTGACTCAGATGTGTCAACTCAGGGCTGGGTCAGCTCAGCTCTTTCCCTTGTTCACAGCTCTGCCTTTTTAAGAGGAAGCATTGGCAGTTCTTTGTAGCAGCAAAATCCCCCTGAATTTTTCACCTATCTTTCTTGAGAGGATGTACTTTATTTTCTTTTTTATTGTTTCCCGGTTCTTTTTTCTCAGTGTTCAAATTCAGTCCCAATTTGTAAGACATGTTCAGTGCTTAAGACAGTAGTGCTTTATAATTAAATGGAAAATATGTACGTATCTTGTGTTTTTAGGGCTTCAGAATTTTGGGCTTTAAGTCTGATCAGGTTTCGCATCCAGATTGTCCTGTTGCTCTTCCTAAAACACCAGACAAATTGCAAAGGTGTTTAAACAATTTAAATCTAGCAGAGCTGCCACAGTAAACAGCTTTCCTGAGAAACAATCCCTGGCAGGGCAGTAGAGGAAATCCCCGGCCTCATTGTCCCTTTCCTTTTGTAGGTCCACCTTCCTTTTGCCGTGGTTGGCAGCACTGAAGAAGTGAAGATTGGCAACAAGATGGCAAAAGCCAGGCAGTACCCCTGGGGTGTCGTGCAGGGTACGTTACCAAAGGCACAAACAGGGCCTTCTCACCCTGTCCTGTTCTGTTCCAAGACACTTTGATCTCTGGATGGCCCTTACTGAAGTCTGGCGTGAGAAAGCACAGTTTAGATCCGAACGTGAACATCTGGACACGGAGCCAAAAGCTCCTTCCTGCAGGAGGGCAGAGTTTGGCCAGGGCACCAGTTGCAGCCTAGGCTCTGCTGAAGCTGCCAGAAATGCAGAGCTTTCCAAGCAGCACTGAGAAGCACAGGATTGAGATGGTGATGGTCTCCTTGTGGCTTCAGTTGGGTATCCCATTGGAGAATGGCCCAGGAAGCTGTAGGGAGGCATTCACAGGGCAATTCTGCAGAACTCTCTGGCTTCTCAGTAATACCAGCTGGCCCTGAAGCAGCTTCAGAGACTTCAGCTGTATTCACCAGAGGATAAAACTGGCAAAAACAGTTAGGAAAGAAGTTGATGTGTTTGAGAAGTCTTGGACTTGACCTGTACCCTGCTGAGTTCTTGCTGTTCCCAGAAAACTCGGACCAGATAATTTGAGATTCAGTTTAGACTTTGCCTGTGTTACCCCTGTGAGTGCCAGGATTTTGGGTGGGTTTGAGTGGGAAGTGAAATCCTGTGAGCAAACAGATCATCACCTTGCTGGTGCAAAAATGGATGGGGAGCCAGGAGCTCTGTGACAGATGGGCAACACAGAGATCTTGTAAATCCAGTGTAGGCCTTGAGCTCAGGCCTGTGCTGGCGTGGGATGGCTTCAGCCCCAGTTCAGCAAGGCATTTTGGTGTGGGCTGACCTGGAGTTGGGCTTGTGTGCCTGAAGAGCTCTGAGGTTTGCTGCACTGGGGCCTGGATCCAGGGAATGGTGGGGGGGGGGACCCAACTCCCGGGTTTAATATTCCCTGTGTGGATATTCTGTCGCTTTTGCAGTTGAAAATGAAAACCACTGTGACTTTGTGAAGCTGCGGGAGATGCTGATCCGAGTGAACATGGAGGACTTGAGGGAGCAGACGCACACCCGGCACTACGAGCTGTACCGGCGCTGCAAGCTGGAGGAGATGGGATTCAAGGACACGGATCCGGACAGCAAGCCCTTCAGGTAGGGACCTGCAACTCAGGCACTGCTGTGCTTTGCAGCCAGCTTGCGCTGCTGCTGCCTGCAATTCCAGGCAGGAAAAGTGCGGCCGTGCCCGTGCAAGAGGAAGGTGGCCCATGCATGGGGTTGCCAAAGGGGATATCCTGGGATAAAGGTTCTTCTGAGCCTCCCTGAGCTCTTCACAGCTGGTCCAAGGTGAGCTGTGAAGAGGGTGCCACGGTCTCATGCCTGAGGTTTGGCTGATTACTGAACACATAGTTCATTCTGTCAGACAGCTCTGTTGGTCTGAAGCCCAAGCCATTAGCCAGAGACAACAGCTGTGTGGGAATTTGGGAGGGAGTGTTTGTTTTCTCCTTTCATTTCCTGTTTCCCATTCCTCCCCAGCTTTTCCCCAAGAACTGCACCCCTTGCCTTACAGCATCCCACGCTCCTCTCTGCCTCCTGGGGAAGGCAGTGAGAATTCCAGTGCACCGGTGGGGGTTTGCTCCTGTAACACACTTGTGTGTCAGGGGTTGGCATTGGTTTGGGGCCTTATTTCTGACTTGCTGAGTTGATGCAGCTGCACTTCTTCTGCAGCACAGAAACTGCTGGAATCAGTCAAGCCCAGTTCTGTTACTAAGCCCAAGTGTGAAGCTTTATTGGATTTCCTTTCTGGAGAGCAATGGCTTAAGATGGGCTCAGCCCTTCCTTTGGAGGAATCTGAGGAATTTCCATTGCTTCCTGTACACGAGGCCTCTTTTGACCAAGCTATAAGTAGAAAGGAAATGAAAATGTACAGAATTTCTCCATCTAGTACGTGCTAGTTCAGAGCAGTTCACTCTGGATGCCTTTTCTCTCTAATAAACAAACAAAACCTATGATCCCAAGCTGTTTGGCCAAGGCTGATGTATATCTGAAATGAGGGAGACATTCTCTCTGAGCTCTGGGATCAAAAGGATGCTTTTTCCTGCATCGTGGCCCTGGGAGCCGCAGGAATTGCTGCTCTTCAGCCAGCTTGCATCAGCCAGGAGCAAGGCAGCAGGGGCAGAAGGTCCCAGCAAACCACTGGTGCTGTGTAGGGCCTTGTGTGGGGACTGCTGATGCCCAAGACCCCACCTTGCTTGGCCAGGCTGCAGGAGGTCAGGAGGGAGCACCAGAATCTCTAGATTCTAGCATCAGCTCCATGAAAGGGAGACTCTGCACATAGAGTCTTCTGCTGTCCTGTGTCTGTTGCGGGCTGGATTCTCTGCTGCTCTTGTTAAGCTTTTCAAAGTGCTCCTTTTCAAATAATATTATTTGCCAGGGCATCCTTCAGTGTGTGGGGGCGTGTTGGGAAATCAAGTTACTCTTGTAATTTAGGTTCATATGTTTGTGTACTTAAAAGCCAATTCCCTTGTCATCTTTGCTTGTGAGAAGCTGCAGGGATCCCAGTTGGTTTGGACTGTTATTCCTTAGGGCTGTAATTGTTTTTTTCACATGCGGCCTGGGAGTTGCCAGGCCAGTTTCTCTGAGAACTTGGCTCCTCTGGAGCTCAGAGTCGTTGCAGCAGAGAATTAAGCTTTGAACCTGGGACAATTCAACAGGAAGCCCCTGCTCCTCTTACTCCTGCCAATCTTTTCCTGCTTGCCCATCACCCAGCATTGTGGTTTTGGAACTGAGCTTTGGAAGAAGTGGTTTGCAGTCCAGGATCCGATGAGCTGCAGGCAGAGCTTTCTGTTTCACTCTGTGAGGCTCTGCTGCTCCCTAGGACAGCGTGTCACTAATTGCAGATTCAGTTTGTGCTCAGTGAGCAGCAAAGGCTCACCTGCCCTCGGGCTTTGCCAGATCCTTCAGAAGAGCTTAGCAATTTGAGTTGCAGTGGAAATCCACAGTCAGAGGATTAAATCCAAGACTGAATTTTAGGGAGATTTTATTTTGAGTTTTCTGAAGTCTCATCTGCTGTGCGAGATCTGGTTCTGCATTTAGCTAAGAATCCAAAGATGGCTCTTGCCCTGCTCTCCCACGGAAGGATTTTTGTCATTTTTAGAATCAGTATTTTTGCTTCCATGTGTAGGAAGCTGGTGTGGTCATGTGGAATGGTGTGATTTCTCTGGGGCAGCCAGTGCTGTGCCAGAACAGCTCTGGGCATCCTGTCTGGAGAGTATTTTAGGAAGTAACTGAAGTGCCCATTAATTAGCAGAGTTAAATACAAGGCTTGGGATAATCTGACAAGTTTTGTTCCCCAGCTCAATATTGCATCCCCTAAAAAAGCCCCCAACCAACAACAAAAAAAAAAAATCAAAACCCCCAGCACTGCCAGGAAAAGCAAAAACTTGACTTTATTGGAATTAGGATGTTCCACTGGCCCAATGGTTAATGTGTTCCTTAGGCACATGGATGCAACACGTCTTTGTGACTTCAGTGGACTTTTCTTTAAAAAAATGCATTTTCAGAAAAGCCTCTTGGGGGAAATAGTTATCATTCCCACACTATCATTATGGCTGGGCTATCCAAATCCATTTAAGGAATAAAACAAAAGAGGAATTTGACGTCCAGAGTTCCTAAGAGGCTTTAAAAATCTCAGAGGTACGTGAACAACTCATTTTATTTCCCAAATCTTCTCTGCCTATCTCAGTGCTGGGGAATTAAAGGAATGCCAAGGAGTAGAGGGGGAATGAAGGAATCCAGTAACGTATTTATTTAGAGGAGGAAGGCTGCTGATGGTTTGGAAAGGCCGAAGGAGAAAGGGAGGTCTTCCAGAGTGGCTTTAATCAAGCCCCAGATCTGAATCTATTAGCAATTAGTAGTGAAAATGAGCTCTGCTCTGTGTCAGTGTCGTGCTTAATGAACTGCACGGGAGCAGATTTCACCCCGGGTCTGCTGCACAAATCTTGCACCTGGAACGAAGAGGCTCGGGACAGACTGAGGGAGAAGGGAGGAGGTGTGACTGAGGGATCAGGAGCCCTGTGGGCATCGGGGACTGCTGCGGGCACTTGTGGAGAGGCTGCTTCCCTTCGAGGGCGGGCACTCCTGCCTGCTGAGTGATGCACGGGATCAGGGAGCTCGGCTTTTCCTTTCCAACTGCCTCCCACTGCTGCCACCTAGCAAGCTGGAACGGGTTTCAGGGAGGTGATCATGCCTCTCTGGCCGTGTTTTGTGACCAGACAGTGGGAGTGCTAAGGTCTCCAAAAGCTGGAAGCTCACCACTGTGCTTGAAACGCTGCTCTGACTGAGTTTTCTGTGGTTTTGACAGTCTCCAAGAGACTTATGAAGCAAAGAGGAATGAATTCCTGGGCGAGCTCCAGAAGAAGGAGGATGAAATGAGGCAGATGTTCGTCATGCGAGTGAAGGAGAAGGAAGCAGAGTTGAAGGAAGCAGAGAAGGATGTGAGTATATTGCAACTCAGAGGGCTCTCTGTGAGGGTTTGGTGCAGGGCTGTTACTGAAAATGTCGTGTTAGGCCAGGAAGCTGTTCCTCAGGCCTTCTGGAGGAGCATGTGCTGCTGCAGAGGTGCTGAGAGTACAGCCCTCACTTGCCATGTTTTGGACCAGCATGACAGAGTCCACTAGGTACAGAGCACTGATGGGTGGAATGCGGGGCTGTGCAAGTGCCCAGAGGCCTCTTGCAGTCCTACAGCAACAGGAAACCCCACTGTCCCTGTGTGCCAGTGTTAACTGCAGGGCTTTTCTCACCGAGTCACACAGGCTGGGGACAGGGTGCCTCAGTGCCAGCAGGAACACTTGGGGCGTCATTACCACTAAATTGGGGTGAGAAGGAAGAAGAAATTCTTCTCTTCCCAGCCTATTCTCACCGTCTCTGTCCTGGCAGCTTCATGAAAAGTTTGACCATCTAAAGAGGACTCACCAAGAGGAGAAGAAAAAGGTGGAAGACAAAAAGAAGGAACTCGAGGAAGAGCTGAACAACTTTCAAAAGAAGAAGGCAGCAGCTCAGCTATTACAGTCACAGGCTCAGCAGGCAGGTTCTCAACAAACCAAGAAAGACAAGGACAAGAAAAAGTAAGCGGATGTCACCCACACCCTTTGTAGGATTTGTTACAAGTTTTGGGAGGTTGTTTTTTTCTTTCTTGCTGCATGTCTGTATTTGCTTTTCCCAATTACCAGACTGGAAATAGGCCTTTTCTCAGCCTGATCAAATAAAATATTTTTTTTTCTAAAGGGTGGGCCAGGGACATGATCTTAATTTTTCTCTAGAAGGGTACCTTCAAATTGTATGTCCAAATCTGACTGGTGTGGGAGAGCAATTGGATGGTGGAGATTTGATTTGTGATCTTACCAGCATCTTCTGGAACTGTGGGATGTTCTGGACTCAGATTTATCTGCCTGAGCCAGAATTATTAAGGGAGTTGCTACCCGTCCTTTCTTTCACTGGTAGTCTCCAGTTCCCATTCCTTAAGGTTATAGTTGTAAGTAGAAGTAAATTAGAAACCAAAACCACCGTGTTATTTTTATATGGGTAATGCTAGTGCCAAAAGTGATTACTTGGAAGCTTGCTTTAAAGACAGGAAGCTTTGGTTTTGTATTTTTTTTAGAAAAACAAACTACTATGGTACCGTAATTGCAGTTCAATGGCATTTGTGGTTGTATCAAGTTGACATAATAAGCTAAGAAACCCTTACCTTTTAGTCAGGATCATGGCACTGTTTTTTACTGTTTTATATTCGTACCCCAGGAGTGTAATCCTTTACCCTGCACTGGCTTTTTCTGTTCCGAGTAAGAGGGTGCTCGTGCAGGTCCTTTGTGGGCCACCTGTGCTGAGGGTGCTTAGTTGGTACCTGCTGTTGGGAAAGCCAGGGATGCAGCTGATCTCACTGGGGAACACTTGGTTAACCCACACACAAAGATGACACTTTCACTGCCCGAGAGAGACGGGGGGGTGTTCCTTAGAGTAACCTGGGTGATGATTCCTGTGCCAGCCTGGGAGTTCCAGTTGGGGCTGAGCTGTGTGGCAGCAGTTGAGCTGCAGAGGCACTGGGGTTTTACAGCTTTTACCCTCGCTGCAGGGCCCCTGGCTGTGCTGCTGGTTCCGTGCCCCACCTCAGTCCCTGCTGCCTCGAGGGGAAAGTGGGGAGGGCCTCGGGCTGGTTCTCAGCTGATGTAAATTGATGTAGCTCCTATGGAGCCCTGCTGCTCGATGCTGGCTGAGGATGTGGCTGCAGGCCCCCACTCTGCTCGGGGAGAAATCCTTAGAGACCAGACCCAGGGGCTGAGCACTGGAACCAGCAAGTGTCAGCAGCTAAGGCCCAGGCATGCTGAAACACCCCTCTGCACATAGGCTGGGACACTTCTCTCACCTGAGAACTCAGACATGGTGATGTATTCCCTAAAAAGAACAGAAAGTTTGAAGACACTTTTCCTTATCTCTCAGAGCTGGTAGCCTATTATTTTTGAGAACTGTGCAGTCAGCTTTTTCCATCTCTTAGCTGTAGGAGTAGTGCAGTACAGAGTGGTCTGGGAAGTCCTGTCCCTTTGGGTAGTCAGTGTGAGCTCAGATCTGGTTCCAGCATTGTGAGTGAGGCAGGGATGCTCCCAGCGACCGCGAGGAGCGCAGGTCCTGCTTTGCTGCTGCATTCTCAGAAATCCAGCCTCGAGGAACATGCCCGTGTTTTAGGTGCTGTACCTGCTGCAGGTGTTCTCTAGTGGCAGAGCTACTAACAGAGGCTTTCAAGGGAAGTGCTGATGCTCCTGCCTTGTAGCACACTTTGGTTTTCTAAAGGCTCTAAGTTTCTCCTTGCATTCTAATGCCAAGCTGCAGTTTGTGTAGTTAAGGCTTCCAACTTCTCTCTCTGCTGCCATGGCCTATGGTGCTTCTTGTGCAGTTGCTAGAGGAAATCCTTGCCATGCCCAATCCTTGCAGCCTCCTTACAAAGTAATTCATGGGAATGCTTTCTTTTCTCAAGGTGGGGTCAGATTTCTCCAATTCGGACAGCAGAGACTTTCCACTGTGCTGTGCATGCAGAAGGGAAGGCTCAGGGTGAAATCTGCTGCTGGCCTGATTCTGTGAGGGAGAGCTTGGCCTTCCTGATTTCCAGACTATTCCTCCAGGAGTTCTCTAGCTTACACTCTTTTTTCATCTGCAACGTTTGGGCTCTGGCCTGCTGGCAGCAGTGCTTGGGGACAGCACACCTGTGTCCCTCGGGTGGCTGCAGAGCACGCTCACGCACTCGCCTGGGCGTGGGGCTGAGCGCACTGACCGAGCCCCTGCTGCAGTGTTGGGATGGGACTGTGCTCCCAACCTGGCCAGTCTGGAGAGAGCTGCTGGCAACAGACCCAGTGGGAGTGGCAAGCAGCCTTCTGGTGCTTGCCTGCTGCTGGCTAGATGGCCACATGCCTCAACATGTGCTGTTGTGTTGCTGCTCATCCACAGCCCCCCAGGAGCTGGGACCATCTGTTTGGGTTCTGTCTCGGTTTATTTAAAGCTTCTTCTGAAAGCCAAGTGTAAAACTTTTTCTTTTTCAGTTTCCTTTCCACTTAAGTTTCCAGTCCAGCGTGCCTGGTCTGGCCATCAGGGCCATGCTTGGCGCCAAAGCAGTCCCTGAGCTGCAACGCCCGTGTCAGGGCCTGGCCCAACACCCTGTCAAAAGAGGGGTTTGGTGGTGCCTGAAGGATCTGACCTGGTTCTGAAAGCTGAAGTGCTTGGAGACATCCTGGTGTCCAGCTGTGAGGTACCTGAGTTACCTTCTGCGAGGATGCCCTTGGGAAGTGACCCAAGCTGGACACCTGCACCCATGTCCCAGCTGGGAACAAACGGCCCCCAAAGCCACCGAGCGCTGCAGTGACAGGCTGGAACCTGGGCCAGCTCACAGGGCTGGCTGGTCAGTCGTTCTGTCCCCCGGTTTTTCTTTTTACTTTTGCTTGTCACAGGCTGGAGTAGAGCCCAGCCTTGAGGTTGAATTTCTCTGTAATTCCATAATCCATCTGCATGCCCACCCACCTGAGCGGGTTGCTGGTGTCGGCTCTCCTGGCTTTCTTTATTTTTTTTGCATTTTGAGTTCAATTAGTGCTAACTTTTTTGTTTTTTGTTCTTTTTTTTTAACTTGCAGTGCAAGCTTCACATAAAGCCTGTCGAGCCAAGGATGTTCCTGCATTCACCTGCTTTTGCAGTAATGTGTCTCTGCCATCTGTTTTCTTTTTATATTTTTTTTTCCATTTTTTAACATGAATAACTATTAACTCATCTAATAACATAGTGGGAACAAGAAGGAAGAGGGATTGGGTGCAGGACTGTATGCAAGTGGAAGTTCAGGGGTGGGTGGAGGGACGAGGTAATGATGATACTCTGTATTTTTTCTCACCAAGACCATCAACAGTAAATTATTTTTGGCCCCCAGCGTGAACCGAGGGTCAGAGCTGGATGTCAGCAGCTCAGGTATTGACTGGCTCAGGTGTCCTCAGTGCTGCTGGGAGCCCCTGGATTCACCAGCCCCAGGGAATGAGTGTTGTGAGAATGTCCCAGCCAGCCCAGCCCATGGCAGGGCTAAAGCTGGGGTTCATCCTGACCCGCATTCCTTCAGGAGCTGCTGTGCTGCAGCAGCCCCAGTCCCTGCTGGGGAGAGGGAGGGGGGTGTGTGTGTAGATAACCAAGTGTAACTGACCCTGCATGCCGTGACATTTGCATGATAATTTGTGTTCTGTGCTGTCTGCCCTGGCCCGTGCTGGCCTGGTTTTCCAGCCTCCCTCCCTGCTCCCAGTGGAGCAGCTGCAGCTGCCTCAGGGAAGGGCCATTCCCAGCACTGCCCTCCCTGCACCACTTGGCCTCAAACGTTTGAGATCTCCCTTAAAATCCTACCTGGTTTCCAACAGGCGGGATCTTAGTGAGGCTTAGCAGCCTTACGGAATGGCCGGGGGGAGACAGAGCCTTCAGCATCCTCTTGGAGCTTCCAGGAGCATTCCTGCACAAACTTAAATACAAACAGCGAGGCTGTGGGATCCAGAATTCCAGATCAAGGGAGAGAAGGTGCCTGGGCACACAGCTGTCCCTCAGCCCTCCTGCAGCAGTGATATTGTCCAGTTCAGGTGTCCCTAGAACACACCAAGGACATGTAGGATAAGCCAGGCCCCGCTCGCTGAGCAGTACACGGTGGAAGTGGGTCTGTTTAAAGTGTGTTTCCCGTGCCATTGCCTTTGGACAGAGTCTTTCCCTTCCTTCCCAAGGAGTGGCAAGTTGTGCTTACCCTGTGACTCCTGGGTTTCTTCCTCTACCAGTGCACAGCCAGCACTTGCTCTGCTCCTAGCTAGGCAGTCTCCTCTTGCCTCCTTTAAAGCCCTCTTATCAAAACTCTTCCCGAGTCTCCCTCTACAGCTGTGTGCTTGCTTCCGAATGGAATTTCTCTGGGGGGAAAAAGAAAAGGTAGATTATCACCTTTTTTATCATTTTTTCCTCAAGTGTTGGATTGGGAAGTGCATGGAGGGTAGCTTATGGGTTGTCTTGCTTTTTAACCATTACTGCTTAAACATGGCTTTTGGAAGAGGATATCTAAATACCATTTCTTGGGCAGACAGCAAAAATGGATAAAGAAGCTGGAAATAAAATAGGTGACGTTTTTATCCTTTCTTGGTTTTTAAAATTTTTTTTAGATTATTTTTGAGGTTGTTGGTGTTGGGGTTTGGTTTTTTTCCCCTCCTGGACTTGCCAACTATGCACTTTTCATCAGGTTAAATAGGTTTGCTGCAGGGTTTTTTGGAAAAATGAAATTCTGGTTCTTGTGGCTTCTGGCAAACCCAGCTTTAAAATCTTGAGTTATGAAGGAAGAAGTTTGAGCTGTTTGCATGAGTTTTTTACAGTCACATCACATGCCCATCACCGAGCGCTCATGGCAATATGCTTTGCTTCAGCTGTCTCCATGTATGTCCTCTTTTTAATTACCAGTGTTTTGTGCCAAGTAGAAAACTTAATTTTAACATTCATTTCTCCTGCTTCATTAAACAGCCCTTAAAGGGATGTTTAGCAGGGGAAATCAGCTGAGTTGAGCTTTTCCTTTTTGACAGAAAGCTGTGGCCAAGTGCATTAGTGTCTTTTTGGTTGAGTTTTTCTCCAGCAGAAAACAAGCTGTGTTGGGGAAACTGGGAGTATACCACAAACTTGAAGATGTCAAAGGTACTGTTTTGGTTTTTTGCCAAAGGAGATGGTAATGACTTTTTTCCTCCCATCTTGAAGCCCTGGGCCATGTTTAGCTTGTTCCTGCTGCACTTGTTGCTTTTCTTTCCCCGTGCCTTTTTTCACAGTAGCCCCTGATGTTCATGGAATGAATGATACACTCAGGTCTGGCTGGATGTGCTTTCACCTTTGCATGTAAGTACAGCAGGAGGGGACTGTCCCTTCCTGCCTCACTCCTGACTCCAGCTCTGCTTTTCTGGGAGATTCTCCATGTCCACTTACTTGCAAGTGGAGTGGTTACAACTCCTCTAAAACTGCATGTTCCTGACAAGGTGGATTTCAGTCCCTAGGCTAATACAAAGGAGCAGGAAAGCACGCTGAAACGTGCTTCTTCTGGGACGGTGATGTTCCCAGGGCATGAAGCAAACCCCCAGCATGGGAAAGCAAAGCCAATCCAGGTCTCTGCGAGGGCTGTTGCTGCTCTGTAGAGGGAGGGCAGGCAGTGGGAAAGGAGGAGATGGATAAGGGTTGCTCCCCCAGAGCCTCCGGGGCTCACACAGTTCCTTTCCGGGAGGGCAGCGAGTAGGAAGGTGCCCTTGGAGCTCGTGCTTGTGAAATGCATCATCTTGAAATGCATCTCCTGTGGAGCTCCAGGAGCAGGGAAAGCAGGCACTGGCACCCACCCCGGGCTCCTCTCCAGCTGGAGAGCTGCCACTCCTGTCACCCCCTCCGTGTGCTTCTGACAGCTTGAAATCCCATCAGGGAGATTGGTGTCTCCCTGGAAATACGTCCGTGTTAAACAGCACCAATGTTTCTGCAGGCAGTTCTCGCTCTGCTTCTCCCAAACCGACTGAGTGCGGATGGAAATGTCTTTTTGTGTGTGACCACATCCGATCTGTCCGTGTGACTCCAGTCCCCTCCTGTGTCCCTTCTCCGAGCGCCCGGGCTGCATGTGCAGGGTGTGATATCCATGGCTCTCTCGCCAGCGCGGAGCTCTACAAATATGAAGGGTTTTTTTTAATTAACGGAAAACAAAGCTGTGAACAGCGGTAGAAATCTTGTATTTGTATACATTTTTAATATCCTGATTGCCTTAAACCATAGATGTAGGACTTTATTACCTTGCTATTGGAAAATAACCCATGTTTGTAACTAAACAATTGTGTAACCTACATACAGTGTTAATGCAAATGATATGTATGCATCTGTTAGATATTGTCACTTTATTTGATGTTAAAATATTTCGGTTTTTGAATTACAGATGGAATAATAACCTTATAGCATAAGCTCAGTTATTTCTTGTATATGCTTCAGGTTACGGATCCCAATGGTGCCAACACTTGAAGCGGGGAGAGGAAATATATTTTTACCCAAAGCTTTGGTCTTTGCGTGGCCTTTGTGATGTTTGCTGTTGCTGTTCTGTGGCAGGGTGACAGGAGGGTCACTTGTCAGCCTCTGCCTTGCCAGCAGGTTGTTCTGTGCCTTTGAGGTGCCTCTGTAGGTTCATGGTGGTGTTTGTCAGTCGCTTCTTGTGGTGGTCCATGGGCTTGTTGCCCACCTCAGCCGGTGTCTTGGGGAGCTCAGGCCTCCCCGGTGGAGTTGGTGTGTGTGACACCTCCCCAGTACATTCCTTCCCTCATGACTTACTTTAAAATGTTGTTCCTCCTTTGTTCCCCCACCCCTCCCCCTGTCCTCACTTTTTCATTTCGATTCTGAACCTCTGTTTCTTTTCTCTTCTGTTTTTCTCTTTTTCTGTAGCTTCTTCTTTATGTAAGCATCACCTTGCCAAAGCCCCCACACCCCCTCTCCCAGTGGACCGTAGGACACTGGAAGAGCTGCGGATCCGGGCACCCCTGGCAGGAGAGAAGAGCCATCTCATTCCTCCATCACGTCTGCCCTCCTCTCCTCCCCCCCTTGTTCCCACCCGTGCGTCTGAGGGTGTGCTGTGCTGTGTGTCTGTGCGGGATCCACCCGCTCCCGGCGCGGCTCCGACGGCGTCCCAGCCTTCCAGCACTGCCAGAGGGAACGGCTGCCGGAGGGAGCTCGCCCACACTGTGACACGTTGCTCTGGGTTAGTTCGATTTTTTTTTTTTTTTTGCCTCCCTCCCCATCCTCTTTTGCCATGACATGCACACACTGCTGGTGACACACAGAAGGACAGACTGGGGGTGAGTGGGCGTAGCCTCAAGCCTGGCTGCTTTGGACACCGCAGCTTCATCTCAAGGGCGTCCTGTGCTCCTCTGGCATGGCTGGAAGTCTCTCCGTAGACCTGGTGATGGTCTCAGTGTGTCGCTGTGTGAAGGTGGATGTCTCATCCTGTGGCACTGATGGAGCCTGTCCTGGACAGTCAAGACCTTATTTTCTGGCTGATGTGCCTTGCTATGGGCAGAGCAGGATCTTGGTTTTGTACAGCTGAGCTGCACTGGCTCACACTTAGATTGAGGGCTTCGTTTTGTTTTCATGAAGCCTAATTAGTGATTATTTTTTTAACAGTCCTGAATGTGGGCGAGTTGTTAAAATTTCTACCTTGTTTACTTTGGAAGTGAACTCAGTCAAAAAGCTTGAGAAGTGCCAAAGGATTGCATGAAGGTAAAAACAAAGCCTGTAAATGTGTGTAGTGACCTCCAGCTGGTTTGGGATGGATGGAAGGAGGCAGCCTGAGCCTCTTGGGATATTGTTTTGTGTAGAGCGATGCACTTTTATTTTTAACCGAATACTAGTGACTTATTCTTTGCATCTGTGAACCTTAATCAAGGAATCCCCTTCCTTTAACCTGCTATGGAAAAGCTACCCTGAGATGGTCTAGGTTTGGCCTCTGGCAGTCTGTGTGTGATGTGCCAGCTGCTGAGGGGCTCTGCTGAAATCTGCTGGGCTTTGTTTCAGAAGCACAATAATTTGCAGCACTCTTCAGTGACAAGGGTCAGCTCCCTCCAGACAGGTGGAAGGAAAACTGCTTGTCCTGGAAACCTTTGCAACCAAAGAAGTGACTTTATAGATACCCTCAGAGAGGTTACTGAGTGTTGGCCTCACACGTGCTGTACCCATTTGCGTGGTATGTAGCTGGACTTGCTGACTGTTGCCCGGCCTGAAGGGCTGTGAATATTCGCACAAGTGTAGCTTAGGACAGCATTTGCAGTGATACCAAAACCAGAGCCTGCCCTGCTCTTGAGGCTGCAGGGGCCTCAGGTTGTTCCCAGTGCCTCCCTCCAGGTGGCCAGGACTGAAACCTGTTCAGTTCAGCCTTCCAAGCACAAGGCAGGGTTGAGGCCTTTGCTGGATTAAATTTTGCCTGTGTCCATCCCTCTCTTGTTCTGCTGAACTCTGTGGGTGTTTGTCTTAACTGGGAACCACCACTTGCAGGATGGGATTCCTGTGTGCCCTGGGCCACCCATCCCTACCAAAAAGCTGTGGCTTGAGCTGCACATTTCCAGAAAAACAGTGATGAACCATGCAGCCTGAAAACAGTGATTAACCACACAGCCAAGGCTGCTGGGGCTCAGGGCTTGCTGGTGCTCGAGCCACTCCTGTGCCTCATGCAGGCTGGTGTCGCCTGCACATGAAGGTGGTCACTGTGAGAACATGCCTTGCCCATGTAAATGCCCAGTTTAGCTTGTCTTTTCTTCCACTGGTGGCACCTGTGCCAGTCTGCAGTGTCAGTGACCACTGCTGGGGCCCGAGGGCCTTGCTGGGGGCTATGCAGCCGTGGCAGCCTGCAGCTTGCCCAGCTACCCTGCTGCTAACTTGCCCAGCAGATGCTGGATGGCTCCTGCAGGCTCCTGCGAGACCCTGTTTCAGGGAGGGAATCCTCTCCTTTTCTTCCCTCAGTCCTTGCTCCTTTTCGTTGTTACTTCTAAACTCCAAATGGAATTTTTTTTTTTAAACTTAATATAAAGAGAAGCAGATGGGTACAACCCAGATGCCAGTACTCACACGGGACTGCCTTTATTTTGCAGCTCTGTAGAGCTTTGCTGTGCTGGTGCCTTGAGTCCTGCTTGCAGCTCTGGACTTGGTGTCTACAGAGTGACATAGCGGAGTTAGAGGAGGGCACTAATGGTAAATGGGATGGAGCAGCAGCGTGCCAGGTGAGGCGGCTCCGAGAGGGAAAGGCAGAGGTGAGGGAGGATCCAGCCCTGCTGTGAGCCGGAGGTGGCAGCACATGTCCTCTAGAGGTCCCCTGCAGCCCAGATTAATTTGTGACTGTGTTAGAAAGCTCGATGGCTGTGCGTGCCGAGCTGCCCGTCACCAGATCATCGCAGCTGGGCTCAGCGGGCACTTGGCTCGAAGGAAATGGGCTCAAAACATGGAGTAGCTTTCTTGCAGTGCAGGTGCTAAACCTGCGGGCTTTGTTGCCCCAGGTTGTTGAGGTATACGGTGTTAGCAGAAGGTTTAGGGGTTGGTTTGGGCTTTTTTAAACAGTAAATTCAGGGAGAAAAGGTCCCTAAGGAAAACGGTCACAATCCGTTGGTGGTGGATACGGGGCACAGGGAAGGGAGCAGAAGGCACGGGTGTCTGTGGAACGAGGGGCGGAGCTGCCAGAGGCTGCTGGGGGCTTGCCCACACCCCAGAGCTGGGAGAAGGGATGGCGACGTGACCTTCAGCTGCTTCCTGCATGGCTGCAGCTGTCGGGGAAGAGGTGTCAGCGTGGGGAGGGGGCGGCTCAGGGAGGTTCTTTGTCACCAAGTGTCCCCAGCAGAGCTGGGAAAGCCACTGCATCCACTCCCAGTCGAAAAGTCGTGCTTTGGGCTTAACCCTTGTGTGGCTGCTGGAGAGCAAACCCTTCTGGAGCTCAGGGAAGCTGGATGCTGCAGGGAGCAGTGCAGTGTGTGAGGGTGAGCTGGGATTGCAGCCAAAGGCTTGGAAACAAGCAGCAGTGCTCCACTGGGATGTGGCTGCTGTGCCCTGGAGTGCTCCCTGGACTCAGGACGCTTGGGTTTGTGAATGCAGTGGTTTTATCCCAGTGCCCCGAGAGACACGCTGGACTCTTGGCCTGCACTGCTCTGGGCCCCAGTGGAACACTGACTCGGTGCTGGCATCTTGGGCAGGCCCGTGAGGTGAAGCACTGGGGTGCTATGAGCTTTGTGGGAAGGTCACATGAATGTGAGGAGTCAAGGGCATCAGGGAATGTTTTCCTGTGGGAAACAGGGAGCCCTGGCAGTGCTCCAGTGCAGCCCTGGGTTCCAGCAGTAGGAGCAGCACAGAAATCAGCCTGCTGCTGAAGGTGATGGGGGCCACACAGGGTGGGGCAGGAGGGGGCAGCTGCTCCTGGGAAGTGCAAAAACATTGGGATGCTGCTGGGCTTGGCCAGCTTCAGGCAGTACAAGGAGGCCAGGAAGGGTTTTGAGAGAGCCGTGGTGATGCTGTTAATTGGGTGCATTTTGGAAGGCAGAGCTTTCCCCCAAAGGCTGTCACGAGCTGGAGCTGTGCCCAGTCTGGGGCAGTGCAGGACCTGCTCCGGTCCTGTGGCTTTGGGGAGTGGGAAATGGTGACAAGGACACAGTTACCTCCCCAGGGTGACGCACAGCCATGGCTGCAGCACACCTGGGACAGCAAACTGTCTCAGAGGCACCCAAATCTCTCCTGAGGCCCAGCTCCCCTCCCTGCTGTTCCAGCCAGGCCCCTTCCAGCTGGCACAGGCTCCCTGTCCCTGTGCCAACTTCTCCGACTGCCTGTGTGCTGGTGCTGTGAGCAGGGAAAGGGGGAGTGTGCCCTTGAACATGGGGGAAGGAGCGTGGGGACAGGGAGAAACCAGTCAATTTTAACTGGAAAAGATGTGTAACATGTATGGGCGAAAGCAGTGAGCCCCAGAACTGGGGATGTCCTGCAGTGACAGGAGTGCTTTTCTTGGGAGTGTGCTAGAGGCACCTTGAGCCTGCTCAGCAGCCTGGCTTTGGAAAACTGAGCTGTGGGATGAGAAGGTCAGGGACTGAAAAAACTTTTAAGGATGGCAGGAAGGGCTGGAAGGGAAGGGAGGCACACACTCTGCTGAGAAATGTGGTCTTGAGGGGGATTTTTTCAGCTGTGGCAGAAAGAAGCCAGAACCCAAGGGAAGGCTGTGGTGGTGGCCTGCTGCAGTAAGGTGGCACTTTGGAAGGCACAGAGCAGGAAGGGCTCCAGGACAGGGGACATGGTGCAATGTCCCAGCCAGGCACTCAGCCTGGAGTGAGGAGCACCAGAGCTGGGGCTAAAGCTGGAGCTGGCTGCCTGCCCTGGCTGCCCAGCACCTTTCACGTCACCTTTCCAGAGGTCTGGTACAGAGCAGCTCCCTGGCAGCCTCCAAGTAAAACCAATCCAGGTCTCAGGTGAAAAGCACAACAGCAGACTGGGAATCCAGGACAACTTTCTTTATTGCTACCAGAAGGCTTTCATCAGTACAATGGCTCTGGATACGATACCTTCCTCAGGGCTGTGGAGAGAGCTTATAGTTGGGACAGGGTGTTCTGAGAATAGGGTGTCACATGGAGGAGACGCGTTAAAGGTCTGACTCTTGGTTAGAAGTTACATGAACACAAAACTCGAGGGTCGGGGTGTTTTGTTTTGGTTCTGTGGCTGATAATGACACGTGTTCCAAACCTCGGGCGTCCGCAGCCACTCCGGCACCTCGCCCAGCAGGGCTGGGAAATGTGCTGGGAGAACCAGGCTCTGCACTGTTCAAGGATTACAGCTGATGGAGAACCAAGCCTTGGTGAGAATCCACACTGAGTGCAACACAGCAAGAAAAAATTAGTTCTAGTGATACAAAACCCAGAAACTGCTTTACATGTTGGGAAAGGCAAACTGGTGTGACTGGGAGCAGTCTCAGAGCACCTTCACACTCCTGTGGGAATTACTGAAGTGCGGAGCAGCTTGTAAGCATTGGTTTGGGTTTTTTTCATGCCTAATTTTTTGTTTAAATCCAGTTTTTTTGATATTATCACATTTAAACACCCAAGTATTAACAAAAGAGGTTTTCTGTTTAGAAGGGCAAAAGAAAGCTGTGGTGAAGGTGGGGCAGGACAGAACGTCATGCACGAGACTGGCTGAGAACTAAAAGAGGAGCAGGCAGAGAGGGAACAAGGAGCAGGTGGGAATGGGATCAGAGAGGCGTTAGTTGGCTGGGAAACCCAGAACAGCTCCGCAGGGCTGATATGAGCTCTCAGAAGTGGACAATGGGTTACAACACACAGGAGCAGAAAAACAGTGGAACCGACAACACTAGAAAGGAACAGGTATTTGCTACTTTTTTTGTTTGGTTTTTGGGTATTTTTTTAGATTTTTATACTTTTTTGTGTTTTTAAGTGCTTAAATAGTGGAACTATAATTAGCCGCACAAAAAATAAAATTCAAAAAGAGGGTTGGGATTTTTTTTTTTCTTCCTGGTTTTCTTTTGGCTCCCTTCAGTTCAGCCTGACAAGGTACAGCCCCTTCTCGCCCTGCTGAGGACCCGGGCTGCCAGGTCCCGTGGTGGCACTGGCAGCTACATGACAGACACCGGCTGCAGCGGCGGGCAGGGGGACACACTGCCCTCCTGCCGCGAGACGTCGGCGCCGCAGACGGAGCCCACGCTCTCCAGGGCCACCGCCTCCGGAGCCAGCTCTTCATTGTAGAGGCGCTTGATGCCGTCGTAGAAGTCATCCACTTCCATCTCCTCCACCTTGCGCTTGGCGGAGCCTGGCTTGCAGCCGCCGGCGGGAGCGGGCAGGCGCGGGTAGAGCGCGGCTGTAGCTGTGACGGGCGCTTCTGGCCGGCCGTTGTCCTTGGAGAAACCCGGCCCTGGGACAGAGGAGGGCTGGCGGTGGAACGCTCCTCTGTTACAGGTCACCAGGGTCTGCTGGAGGGGACTGTAGACATATACAGAGTTGGGCAGCAGAGAAGGCTGCAGAGTGGAAAGGTGATGTGCCACGAGCTCCCGGCAGTGGATCAGCTGCGAACTGTCCATCTGGAGTGGAAGACAAGCAAAGGTACCGCTGTTGTGGGATCGCTGCCAGGGTGAGGAGAGGGCACAGCCCCCAATGCCCCAGCCACCTGTGCGCCTCACTTGCCAACCACGGGCTGCATGCAAGGCTCCTACCATGGTGACTTCCTAAGACACACCCCCTGCTCCTTCCTGCACCTCATGGGAATCATGGGGGGAAGGAGGCAGAACTTTGAGATATTAAAGGATTTCACTGCTTCTTTTTAGCAGCTGGAATGTGTTCCTGGAATACCTGCAAGGTCCCCTGTATGCTGTGATGAGTGGCAGAGCTGCTGACAAGTTGAGTTTTTGCCTGGTGTGTTATTTTCTCCCTGCTGCAGCAAGTGCCTGTGTACATCAGGGCACACGGCTCCTCCCCGTCCCCCAGTGGAGATGGTCAGGACTGGGACCTGGCAGCACTGTCCCTCCAGGCTGAGGCCCAGCCATTCCAGCACAAGCAGACCAGCAGGCAGCCATTGGCAGCGAGGGGTCCCAAAGCCCCGGCTGGCTGGGAGCACTGGAGCACCAAGTGGGATGCGGCCCCGGTCCCTCCCCTGCCCTCCTCACCTGTGCCTTCTGGAGCAGTTCGATGATGAGAGCCAGCCAGTCGGGGAGCAGCTTCTCCAGCTCCAGGCTGACGATGGCCAGCGCCAGCATGGAGCCCTTGAACTGCAGCAGCTGGAAACAGGCCATGCAGTGCAGCAGCTGCTTGGTGAGCGCTGCAACGTGCTGCGAGGGGCTCGGCGTGGGCAGCAGGGCCAGGAGCTGCGGCCTGCTGGACACCGCCACGGCGTGGAACTGTGGGACACAAGCACAGGGGGCAGCTGGCGATGCACGGCAAACCTTGGCAACAGCCTGGACACACGAGGATCCTCCAGCCTAACTCTGGAGGCAATTTCCACCCCGTGGGGAAAAACCCGACATGGTGAACCCACCAAAGCTTGGTGCAGCCTTTCTGGTGGGACTTGCTTGGGCATCAGGCTCTGGGGCTCTGCAAAAGGCCTTCCCTCCACCCTTCTCTCTCCAGCGCACTCTGGGGTCCCAGACAAACTCCTCAGACAAGGAGCAAGGATAAAATTCCACAGAGAACCTCAGGACACCTCCCCATGTCTCTTCTCATGCATGGATCTGGCTCTTGGCTGTGCAGGTCTGCAGCAGGCAAGGACCCACACTCACAGCCCACCCCTGGGCCTCTCTGCATGGCTGCACACCTCGTTTCCCTGCTGCCTGGTGTTCAGCTTTGAGGAAAACCACCGGCAGGGAACAGTTAGGGGCACGATTTTCAGGAGCTGTGAGTCTGTGACTGAACACAGCCCAGACCAAAGGGTCAGACGGCAGGCGCACGTTTTGGATGCTGCACTGCAAGAGTGACAGGTCTCGAAATTCTCAGGCAAGATATTTTCTTTCAGAAACTACAGGTACAGAGGAATTACAAATATATTTTAAGGTCTTTGCTTCCCTACAGGTAGAATTTTTGTCTAGGTGCTTCTTGACACATTATTTGCACTGACAGACACCAGAAAGAACAGCAATAGCCCCTTACTTACAATATGAAGGAAATCCAGTGGCGTTGCCATGTGAAGATCCCAGTTCAGTTTATCCAGGATGATCTTCTCCATTCTGCGAATTTCAGCTGGAGAACAACCACAAAAGCTATCCCGAGCCAACACTTTCAGTACTGGAATCCTCTGCAAAAGCCAAGGCAAAAACAGAAACGGGAGAACCAATAGTTAGAGAAATCACACCAAATGTTTTGATCCTGTCATGGCAAGTGCCAGCCACCAGGAGCAAGCAAAGGTGGGGATGGGAGGGCATATTCCAGCAAGGCCACAGTAGGAAGAAGGGAGTTACCTCATCTTCCTCAATGGTCTTAGCAGCGAGGAAGAAGCAGCTGATTGCAATACAGTTCAGGTACTTCGGACGGGCCTGCGGGACAGGAGGGCAGAGAGGGCTCTGTGTCAGTGCGATGCAGCAATGATGCCCTGATCCTCCTGCTGAGGCTTCCTGAGCCCCAGGGTCTCCCTCTGGATGTGCAGCCTGACCTCTGACTACACGCTGCAGTGGCCAAGCTTTGCCAAGCACAAATCCCTGCTCCGTGACATCAGGCAGGGCAGGGATCTGCCAGCCTCGTGATTGGAGTGGCAGCGCTGGACTGGAAAGAGCTCAGGTTTAGGCACTGCAGCAGAACTGGCAAAGATGAGCTCGGGGGAGCTCATCCGCTCACAGAAAAGCCACTTCACCTGCTGCAGCAGAGCTCTGCTCTTGAGTGCTGCTGCGGGCCAGACATGAAATGGGAAGGGAAATGAGAATTGGAAAACACTGTCTTTGCTTCGGGAAGTGTAACTCAGAAAAACTTGTAAAAACCCCGTGTGAAATTACCACTTGTAATTTCACACTACAGTTCCCAAAACTGTGGCCCAGGGATTAGTCAGCGAGAGCCGATTCCTTCCACAAAGAGATGGGTTTTAGGCAAGGTAAGTGGAATTTGGAGGGGAAAGGGGATTTTTTGTGAGCTTTGTACATGTGACTACCTTGACAAGGGGCTTCACTCCCACTGTCAGTGTAACAACCACTGGCCATGGCCACCTCCTCCAGCGTGGCTGGGGCTGGGGCAGGCAGAGGCTGTTCCTAAACCCTGGCACAGCTGCAGAGCCCTGAGCAGCTCCTGGCAGCTGGGCTCTCCTGCCTGTGGTCAGAGATGAAGGTGAAGGCAAGTGAAAATCTTGTGCTTACAACCTGCACTTGTGCACTCAGGTACCCAAGGGAATGAATTCCCTTAGGACAGCACTGGCACCAGTGAAAGATACACCAACACTGCGGGCTCTGGCTAACAGCCAGGCCCAGCAATCCCAAAGTTTGTTCCTGGGGAAGGGAGTGGTGGTGTTCATAATAAAATCCCACAGAGAAGCCCCTGGTGAAAAAACAGGAGTTTAGCTGCATCAGAGGGATGAGCTTTATGGGAGAGGGAAACTGGGGAGGGAGCACAAAGCCAAGGCCCGCCCAGGCCAAGCCCCTTTCCCCCTTCCTGTTCCCAGAGGGCTCTGGACTCGTATTCCCATGCCTTCAGTTCATACTCCTTGGCTGCTCCAACTTGCTAAAAGAAAACCTGCACTGGAGGGCACTGGCTGCTGAGGGATTTAAAACTTCGCTGTCTCAGCATGTCAATGGAACAGCTACTTTGGGTTCTTCAAAAACAGTAACTTCATGGCTTGCATGAAAACATGATCAATATTTATTAATATTTAAGGGGTAAGTTAATGAATGACGTCACTTGTGTTCTCCCACACGGAAAAGCAAGGGCACAGGCTGGCAGTGCATGCTCCAGCTCCCATCTCCTAAGGGATATTGCTTACCCAGCACTGTGGTGCTGTGGGGTGAGACACGTGCAGATGAGACCACGGATTGCAGAGCACGGAATGTAACTGGGCAAATGTGGAAAGCGATAAACTTCCAACGCCTGACTTCACAGCTCCAGGCCAGGGATTCCAGGTTGGAGCAAAGTGTGTTGGGTCACGTGGCAGGTGCAAAGCACGACTCAGCTAACAGGGCCTGAGGGGCAGCAGGTCCCATTTGCAAGGAGCCCAAATGTTCCCCCCCACTTCTTTAAGCAGTTCTTATGGAGGAACAGCCTTAAACCCAAAGGGGCTCATCTATTCTGGCTGGGTTCAGCACAGCAGGAAGGCACAGCTGTCACGTGGATAGCCTGCACCTGGGTCTGCTTCCCTTTTTCCTTCCCACCTCTGGGACATCAGTCTCAGATGGAGTCCATCAGGCTGTAGAGCAGCTTGGTGCGGAACTACTCCCCAAAAGCCATCGCCTGTGTATCAACCTTCATCCATTTTTTCCCATTGCCCTGCACCAGCACCCTTGCCAAGCTGAAACCTCTCCTCAGTTTTTTTTTCCAGCTGGCTTCCAGCTAGCAGGTGCTGCAGCATTTTGGGGTGGTACAGAGGGGAGGAATGCAGCCCTGGAGGTGAGCATGGGCTGGGGCTGTACCTGGGGCTCGTGAGCACTGCCTTTGTGCCAGGATGAGGCAGGGAGCGGCCTCTGGGTGCCCCAAATCTGCCAGCTCTGGCTCCAGAGCAGAGCAGGTGCTGCCCACACACGTGTGAGCAGGGCAGGGGTGGGGGCCGGGGGGAGGACATCCCGGCGCACTCCAGCCCTGAGCCGGGGTCTGCGGAGCCGCAAATCTTTACCTTCACTGCCGCTAAAAACCTGTCCAGGAGGCTGATGGCCAGGGCGAGTGTTTCTGGGTAAAGGTGGAACTGGTACTTGAGCTTGGCCAGCCACTGGATGACCTCATCCCTCTGCCTTGGAGAAATGGCTACATCCTGGGGGAGAGAAAAACAGACTCTTCTTACACACAGGCTGAGAGGTCCCAAAGGTTTTACCTCCGCAGGAGCATGGAAACAAAGCCTCCTTTGGAAAGGGGGAGCCTGGAGCCAGCCCCACTCACCACCTTGTCCCTGTAGTTACTCATCCCATCTCAAAAACCTGTTCTGGAAAAGAACTTTCCTTACAGCACTCCCAACCCTCACTCCAGTGTCACTGTACAGTGGAAAAAGAGGGTAGGTGACTTGTAATTTGTCAAGCACTGGCAGGCTCAGCTCTAGAGTAATTCCCACAAATTTATTATTTATTTAGTTATTATTTTCTTATTATTAGTTATTGTTTTTTTAACCTCCTCAGAAATTGCACAAAAATTCCTGTCTGGAACAAACACTTCCTGCACCCCCCCCCCCCGCTTGCCAACAGCAGAGTGGAGGGACCCTGTTGGGATTTTGTGGGGAAAGCTTTATTTTTTTCTTCCACTTAGGGGGATTTTTTTAATCTCAGTACCTGTTAAAATAAAGAAAATTGCAAACAGCTGACAGAAAGCTCTCAGCGGCTCAGTTAAGTGAAAACAGCTTCACCTGCAGTTTGGGTCTGGTGTTTGGTTTAGGTGATTGGCCCGTGCCTCCCCCATCGATCCGTTTGGACAACAGCTAAATTTCAACCACAGGCACAGCTCAGTCATTGACACAAAATACTTCTCCTGACCCAGTTAGAACTATCTCCAGCTTTCCTAGAGCCTTTCACATCCACCAGGGAACTGTCTGGTCTCTCTCCCATGGGGATTACTGGGGATGAACGGCAGGGATGTGTCCAGAAGCACGAAAGGCTGGGCTGTAACTGCCCCCAGCAACACCTTGAGGACAAGGCTGCAGGAATTTAGAACAAAACCACCCCAACACTGCTACAAAATAAATACTTCAGGCTACATCTAGCCCTGAAACACCACCATGTACCTTCCACAGGCAGTGACAGTGCCCTGAGCCCCGGCAGTGCCCTGGTGTCCGCAGCACTGTCTGCTCCAGATGGGACTCTGCTCTCTGCTCAGCTACAGC
Organism: Petroica traversi; assembly: GCA_025920805.1. NCBI lineage: Eukaryota > Metazoa > Chordata > Aves > Passeriformes > Petroicidae > Petroica > Petroica traversi. The sequence goes on from JAHLSL010000020.1 coordinate 24,330,125, forward strand.
CTGGCTCTTGAACAAGAAGTACCTGCTATTTTCTCCAAGAAACACTGGTTCTTTCTAAAATCATCCATGCAGTCCCAGGGTGAAATTTGAGCCCTGCTGGGGGCAGGACGGCCCAGGAGCACAATGAACACAGCACACACCAGGAGAGGTTCTTGAATGCCCTGCTCAAGGTCTTCCTGACAGTGGCACCATTTCAGACTCGGGGCGAGCATTCCCATCAGGGCTGGAACTCAGGGAGCAGCAGCTGCACACGCAGTGCCTGCAGGGCCTGCAGGGAAAGGGTGTTTGACCCAAACCCACAGGGCGGCAGGGATGTGAAATTAAACCAACCCCGGCCCCACAGTGCCTTCGGGAGGAAGGAGCAGCTGCCAAGCACCCTCAGCTCAGTGCACATGCAGCATAAGGAAGGCTCCAAAATAAAACTGGCTCCTTAAGAACTACCTGGTGAAGCAAAGGAAAGGACGGGAGTGTCCAGCTTGTTTTGACACCCTACAAAAAGAGTGTCTGCTCCAGACCATATCTGCAAATAAAGGAGCAGGAGGATGGGGGCAGAATCCCCTCACAGACAGACAGACAAGTTTAAACATCAGGGAAGGTTGTTAGAGCCTGGCTCAGGAGACAGGCAGCAGGAGCGAAAACTGGTCCTCCTGCCCCCACAAACCCTGCTGCTGCTCCACTCAGGGCAAGGAGCTTCCCACACAAATACCAGGTTCTATCCCTCTCTCTCAGAGGTGTCCCTGGGTCACCCTCAGAACACAAATAACAAAATGCAGTACCAGTAGAATTAATTAGGCAGCGGGGTCACTGCTCCTTTGTTAATTGTCACTAAAAGCAAAACTGAAACACTCTGGGGCTGAAAGTGAGAAAGTCCCTTTGGGTGGAAAGCGAAGGTTCCTCCTTGGGACAGAGGTACTTTCCGTTTGTTGCCCCTGCTCCAGGCAGGAAACTCCAGGGGAAGGGACCTGGGTGCTCCAGAGGGCAAGCATAGAACAAATCATCTCTAGGGATGCCAAGCTCTCTCATACCTTGAGACTTTAGGAACACGCAGGCTAAAATAATTATTATCTGTGAACTCAAATGTGACTCTGTTTTATTGCTGCATAATCTAGAGAAAACCCCTCAGCTGATAATCTTTTCCCTAATGTCTGCTGTCCCAGACAGGTGTCCTGCTCTTTCCCCCCATCTGCTGCTTCCTGGTCCCTGGGAGCTTCTGGGAAGTGAGCACAGGTAACCTTTACTAGGACTGGAAATAAACTGAGCTCTCCCAATTCCTCAAGAGGTACAGGGAACAAGTGGGAGACAGACTAAGCCAGAACAGGAAAGAAAGGAAACATGACACAGGTGACATTCTCTTTCCACAAAAATAAATCCAAAACTTCACTCCCCTCTCAGCAACAAAGTTACTCGGTAACATGCAAAAATCAACCTCTGACCAGTCTTTACAGCTCCATTTCTCAAGCCTTAATCCCAAGAAAACTCCCAAATGTCACCTGCATCTCATATAACCCATAGTGGGGAGGGGGTGAGGGGAACCTGAAGGGAGAAAATTCCTTCCAGAAGCAGGAGCAGGTTCCAGACTCAGCCCACTATTTTTTCAGGCTGAAGAGCCTTTGTGAAATCTGGCTTAGGTATGTTGCACATACCCAGAACACTGGCCTGCATTTAAAGGAGGGAATAGGACTTTTTAGACAAAAAGTACAAACAAAACAGAAGGATCAGGGACATTAAATCACCAGGGAAAAAGTCCCAAACAGATTCTGCACCCCATCCTAAAAATGGAAAGTCTTCCTGTTTCTGTAATCATGGGCGTCTTTCTTCCTGCCAAAGACCTCAACTGACACATATTTAGAAACGGGGAGTTTGTTCCGGTTTTGAACGCCAGACCCAAAAATGTCTCCTAAAGAGTCAAAACAGAAAGTTTACTCCCCCAAAATACCTCCCCGTGTCTCCAATCAGATCAGTGGATTTCTGCACACGCACTCAACGTTTTGTCACTGGCAAAGCAGGTGAGCTCATGAAACCTCTGTGCAGTCGGTCCACCCTTGGAGCAGGGAACGGAAAGTTCCACACGCTTCGGGGTGCCAGATCTGATCCACAGAAGGATGCAGATTTCCCGACTGCCATGGGAAATAAACAACAGTGTCGTGCAAGAGAGGTTTAAGGCTGCTGCAGCCGTTTTCAGGAGAAGGCAGGGATGTTAGGGAATCTGCCCTTCTCCCAGATACTACAGAAAATAGGGTAATTCACGTGTCTGTGCCAGCACCGTCGCCAAAGGGCACACTGGGGGAACACGGGACACTTGGACAAGCTGGGTGTCATGAATTGTAGGAACAGAGGGAAACGTGTGATTCCAGCCAGGAGTGTTCTCAGCTGCTCCATGGCCTCCCAAGTCCGGATTTCCCCCAAGCAGGCAGCTGTGTTTATGCTCTCCTCTCCCTCTGTCCTTCCTACATCTCACACACACACACACACATACACAAATGCAGGTTCCACTCCCAGTCAGTGATCCCTCACTGCCAGCAAACTAGCACAGCACTCGTAACATCCATGTCTGAGCTCACATGGAGAACAGACAGAAAAAGGTTACACCAAGAGAGGAGTTCTAGTGGTGGAAAATTCCAGGACCAAGGACAAGCACAGAGGATGGATTGCTGGGAAGTCTCCCTGAGGCAGGTGGTGGTTTCTGAGCCACCAGAATCAACTCCACCAAGGCAGAAAGGCAAGTGCCTCATCCCTGTGAAATCTTCCCCCATGAATCTGGTTTGGTTACACTCGAGTCCCTACCCTGTCTTGTTATCCTATAATCTTATCTCCCTACGTTATAATCACCTCAGGAGCACTGCCAGCAGGGAATGACAGGGTGGTTTACCATAAGCCAGAGTCTTAAGCTGTACGTGCCTCAAGACAGCCACAGCTACAATGCACTCCACACTTCTGACAACCAGACCCTTTCCTTTGGAAACCAAAATGCGGATTAACAAAACTAATACTGAGGCCCTTAAAAATGTATTTGCTCCTGCCCAACAGCAGCAGCCTCTTGTTTGCCACACAGAGAAAATAAACATGACAGGGATTAGCTCTGACAGCAGCTGACTTACCTGTGTGAACATTTCATGTAGCGCAACAAGAGCACGCCTGGATCCCAGCCTCAGTGTGGTTATTTCAGCCCAAGCCAGCAAGAAGGGGCCAGAGATTCTGTGACAACGTCCTCACGTTTCATGTTTTGTCTCAGACAGAACTTTGTGGGGTGCACAGGTTTGTGAGTGCTCAGGTGAGACACAGCCTCCTCCCAAAGAGCACAAACCCACTTCAGTCTGGGTGAGGCCAGGAGTGGCCACCTCCCTGTGGCACAAGCCCCAAGAGAGGGCTTGGGCTACGGAGCCCACGTGGGTTCCTCCAACCTGAATTTTCCTGCAGTCCTGTGAGAACATTCCTCACTGGAACAGGCCAGGGCCTGGCTCTGCTCCCCTTGACACCAGCTTGCACCCTGCTCCAAAAATAGCCCTGCTGGAGTCAGGGGGGTTCTTCCCGAGCAGGCATCAGATCAATGCTGTCATTAATGAACTACTCCAAGAAAATGAAGCCGCTTTTGAGAATTATTGCAGAGTTGGTGCCCAGCAGAAACAGGCGCTAATCACCCACACAATTTATAAAACTAATTTCATCAGGACAAGATACGTATGTGCTTTCACGAGGCCAGCAGAGCTCTAACCCTGTGTGCTCTGCAGTGTGTTCTGCACCCCTGGGGCAGGTGTGTCCATCAAATAAAGAGGGAATTGCTTCCCTCAGAGGCCGATTCCCCGGGTGTCAGCAAAGGGAACTGCTCCTGAGCATCTCAGCTGCTCCCACACCGACCCCACCTCTGCTGGGATGGGTGATGTGAAGGACAGACATTACCTGATCGGGCTGAATTTTCGGCACATGTGCTTTCCACATTTGAGCTTCCCTAGAGATTGCCATCTCCAGAAGGAGAGACAACCTCTGGCTCTCCAGGGGTCCTGAAAACTTCATGGTAACCCTTGGATCCACCTGCCACCCAGCTGGATACAGCTACCTGCAAAACCAAAGGACAGCTTGGTGAAACACCGGGCAAAAGGCAGCGCAGAGGGGACCAAAGCTGCAAGAGATGGAACTGTGCAACCTCACTGGGCAGGAACAGCCTGTCAAAAACCTGGTCCATTACAAAAGGAAAACAAAGCAGAGACAGGGTTTTGATCTTTTATTTCTTTAGAGACAATGGATTCCATACCTGTACTCAAATGCAGAAGATGATCTGATGGAAAAGGGTATTTAGGTAGTTCAGAGACTGCCTACCATGACTATGGCTGCAGATTTTTGACACCATTAAATTACTTAAGCAAAACAATGAAATGGTAAATGAAGGGTAAATCCATGGGGAAGTTACTGAAACTTCAGATTCTTTGCACGAGGTCTTGTGCAATCCCCGCAAGGTGGTTTTTTGGCCAAACACTGACCAGGCATTTTCATGTGAATACAGCAGTCCAGGCTGTATTTACAGGAAATAAGCAAGGTGCTGATTCTGAGAAAACAAACAGAATTCACAGGGAAAACAATCCAGTATTATAAATAACAACAAGAGCAGCTCTGAGCAAATGAAGATTCAAGGTGCTTTCCCAGAGCTAAAGGAAACCCTGAAGATCAAGACTGATAGAGAATAAACACTATTCTTTATTTACACAACCTGCACCAGGTAGAAAAGCACACTTCAGTCCCACTTAGACCCCAGAAGGTTTTTGGTGGCAAATAAACGTCAGGGCCCTCTGTCCTGAACAGGAACCCCTTCTATATTAGATTTCTGTACAACAAATACTGCTCCATGAACAAGGGACAGCCTGTCCTAGCCTGGCATATCCCTACACAAGAACTCCGGATGTCTCTGAATAGACAGAACACCTTGGAACCAGGAGTCCTGAGCAAGATTGCTAAAGCTCTGTGGGGTCCCTTCCCACCAGCCCCCAAATAGCCACTGTGGACTGGTAAATCCCTTTAAAAGTTCCTCGCTTGCCTGGAGGGAAACTCTGCCTGGGGAAATGAAACTGCAGAACCTCCAACCGCAGCTTATTTACGTGCATTTACTCAAGTTTGCATTTCTTTTTTAAACCTGGGGCTGATCCTGAGGACACTCACTGTAAGTGGGGCTGAAGGGGAAACAGGGATGCACAGTCACAGCATCCCCTCCAGCTCCTTCCCTCAGGGGCTTCATCAGCATCTCATCACCCTCCCATCAGAGCCACAGTTTTCCCGGTGGCTGGACTGGTTCCCAAAGGCTGGATCTCTCACCATCCCATGCAAAGCTGTGCCTGAGCACTGTGCCAGAGGGAATGTGGCAGGGGTAGGACCAGAGCCATGGCAGAGGCTGAAGCTGGGACCAGAGCTGAGAGCCGGGAGACCGGGAGCAGCACACTCCATGCTCGTCAGGAAAAAAACAGGGGCTATATTTAGCCTGACCATGTCTCCTAATATGAAATATTGATGGTCCTTCCTTGGTTTTGCAAGGAAGAGAGAGTAATTAGCCAACCCCCAAATCACTGGAGAGAACACAGGGAAAAATTTTAGGCTATTTTCCTCTGTTGGAACTGATAAACATTCCCACTGTGTTTACAACACAAATGGGTTTCACAAGCCTCTGGAGCCAGAAAAGAGCCTTTAGTTACTGTGATCCCCTTGGATGTTGTCCCTGTGCTGCCTGGGCTGGTCAGCGGCTCCAGCAGGGAGCTGGGGCTGTCCCTGGAGCCCTCTGACATACCCAGAGCCCTGCAAGGGGCATTTTCAGTGAGCACTGCTGCCAACTGCTCTCTGGCTGCCAAGGGCAAAAGAGAGGGGAAAATAACCTTTCCTTTGTGAACCAGGGACGTAATTCAATTGAGAGCTGAGGCACAATAACCTTTATAAGGGAAAAAAGAAGAGGAATGACGCGCTTGAAAGTTTCCCTTGGAGCAAGAGTGGTGCAGTTTTCCAGCACAGAGGGCACAGCCGGGAGACTGGCCAAGCACCCCGGGGCTCAATCCAGTTTGCATCTCCATTTACATAGCTCTCCATCAGATAAATGCGTGCCACTGGAAAAAAACGCCAGCAGGGTTGTGTGCAGGCTTCCCAAAACACAAGGCAGCCGAGGCAGAGCGGGCTCTGAGGGGATGAGGGCTGGCACAGCTTCCCAAAATCCAGCACAGGGAGGTCCATGGGCTCTTCTCTCTGCCCAGCTTGTGACGGTAACACCAGAGCGGCCCAGGAAAGTGACAGCAGCACTACAGACCCCTGTCCGTGTGGCAGCACCTCTCAGACACCAGCAGGGCCAGCAGGAGGGATCAGCCTGCCCCCACATCAAACATTTGCTCCAGCAACAACTTCCTGTGTTTTCCTGCAACCAAGCCACGGCTGGAGGAGATGCCCAAGCAGGGACAGTCGCTAGGAGCAAACTCACCCCAGCTTTCTGCTTGTTTCCCTATTTAAAATGAAACTTTAGCTCCAGGGTGCTGGGTTTTTGGGTTTGGGGGTTTTCTCCCCTGCGGTTACTTTGGGAGTTTTTCAACCACTCTTCAAACAGTTCCTAAAGTTCCTAATCTCCACTGGAAGATCAACTGGCTGCGCTGAAACCTTCTAGAGAACAGCTGGGGAGTTAAAAGAGGAGAAGTGAGCCCAATCAAGGCACTGGCTTTGACATCCCCTGTGAGGAGCTGCAAGTAGGATCTTGCTCTGAAATTAGAGAGTCAAAACCTTGGTGTGAGGTTTTCACTTGTGAGAGGCATCAAAAATCACCTCCTTATCCGCTGCAAACACCCCAAGTCGATCCATGAAATAAAGACCTCTCATCTCATAAAGATGTCTCTTTGCTCCAAGTTTATAGCTACCTTGACTCAAAGAAATACTTTTCAGTTTCCCTGGAGAGCTTTTAGGCTGCAAAGTGCTGCAGGCTACAGTTTCCAACAGCAGTTTCTGCAGGAATTGTGGCAGACGACTCCCTGGCCAAGTAACACTCCATGGTTTGGGGATGCATTTGTGCATTCTATGCAAAATAGAGGAGCTTTTTTTTTTTTTTTGGGCTCTGTAATCACTTGCAGTGCCTATACAGAGTGCCTCCAGCACACCAAAGGTACTGCTCCAGGAATGTTTATCCACCAGCAAGACAAGCTCCTAACACAGCTCCTGATTTTCCTGCCTCCAGTTGCAATTTAACTGTCCAGATACAGCTGTACTACAAACAGGATCACTGAAATAATTCAGGGCAGTAACAAAAACCTCTTTGGTTTTGATTGTGGCTTGTTTTCTATTTGCTATGGGGGGATGGGGGGTGGTTTGTTTGTTTGCTTTTTAAACACAGCTCATTTTGTAAACAATTAAGGAGATTTCTAGGACTAGAGACAAACCCCACCATGTTTGTTCTGCACATCAATCCAAGTGGGCATTCTGAACAAGGGGGGTAATTCCAGTAGTACCACTACACTGATTCCAGCAGACCTCGTAAGTATTTTCAGGGCCCAGCAGCCAAATCTGCCTTGGCTTTAGCAAGCAATAATAAAATCTCACAGATGACCTGCAAACAGATTTTTCTGGGCAGTGGGGGGAAGGCGAAGCAGAAGGAAGAGAGGAGGAGACTGAATTCCTCGGAGCTCCAGCCAGCCATCTGTGATTTCAAAGGATCCAAGCCTACTGCTAGCAGAAATGTCTAACTGCAAGTTGTGATTAGAAATTTCAAAGCTGCAGGCGGGGGCTGGGATGGATGTTAATTTTAGTACCTGGGGCTTTCTCTCAGCTTAACTCTTTCCTTACCCCCCAGCAGTGAGGCAGTCTGGAACAGCAATAAATGAGCACATGATCAGTGCGGGGTCAAATCAACTGGTTTGGGAAGTACAAAATAAATGGCCAATGGAAACAGCTCGACAGCATTGTGAGACAATAAAAATTTTTCAAGCTAAATAGCTGGGAAAAGGATGTTGGGGAATATAAATTCAAATGTTAGCACCTAAGGAAGCAAGTCTGTCTGAAGCAGCAAACTGACTTCTGCTCACACACAAAGTACAGTAAAAATTCTCCCTGTGAGCAGCACATCAGTGTCAGACCTAAGGTCCTGCAGCTGATCTCACAGCTTTAACCAGGAGCACGTCTGAGCTGTGGCTAAGCCCAAATTCGGGAAAAGGCAATTTTCTGGAGGCTGCCAGAGGAAGAGGGCCCTTGCCACTTGTGTGTGTGACTCACCCCGAGCTGCCTCCCACAAGCTGCCACAAAGGCAAGGCTCTGAGGTATTTTGGCAGTACCGTTCAGGCGGGCTCACGCACATCACACGCTCGCCACTTCTTTTCCTCCAACCAGATTTTTTCCTGGGAGTGCAAATAGAGCTGACCTCATTTTAGTGCCGGTTTTCCAAACAGATGAATTTTTCCAAGCATTTTAAAGGAACCTGCCAGCTAAAAGCACAGGTCGAAAAGGGAGTGCAGAGCGGTATTTTGATGGGAGGGAGGGGAGGAGTTTTTATGGCTTGTTTTGAAATGGAAATCCCAAGGTCCATTTAGCAGCTAGAAAGGAGGAGCCCTCTGGAAAAGGGCTGCTCCATAAACTGCACCAGTTCTAAGAGACCTCTGCCATCCTTCATTCCCCCAGCTTTGTGACTGACATCAGAGGGTTGCTGTTTACAGGAAACATAAATGGTATTTTCCAAAGCAAGGACTTTTAAAAAACAAGGTAGAAGATGAACCCCTGACTGAACTTTCAGACAATGTCACCATTCTTCCCTCCTGGCAAGATGGGCGTGCTTCCAGAGCCATGCCCGCCCCATTCCCTGCTCTAGTGGCTCTGGTAGGAAACGCCAGAGAAGGAAGAGGAGGAGGTGGTGGAGGTTTGCATTTCCTTTTTGTCTGCCAACTGCCAAGATGAGTCCATTCACGCAGCCTTTGCCCAGAAAGGCCTTTGGTCAGTAACAGCTTAAATATTCCATGCAGATAGGCTGCTTTAATCACAGCTCCTTTGCCTGCTGGGGCAGCAAACTGTGGAAAAAAGGGCAACTCAGGATTCAGCCCCGGGAGAACAGCTCCAGCTGCAGAACGTATGTGTTGATACAAAGAGGAGACGAAACTCAATATATTTTCATGAGTACGGCTCTGAGATTTTGGTTTATTTGAACCTAAAAATCAATGGAGGATGTAAATTCCTCACAACGTTTAGAAAAATCAGCCACGGGATGGATTTCAGTAGGAATGGGCCCTGCTATTGTTTGGCAGCAGATCCCAAGGCTCAGGAACAGGTCAGGAATGTGAGCCTTTACTGTGTGCACTGGGGTGTCACATCAAGGACACTCAGCCCTTGCCTGGGACAATCACAGTGGTCACGTGGCAAAAAGACAGTGCCATCTCCTTGTTCACAACTGAGGCACCACAGAATAAAGCAGAGAGAAACGAGTGTTTGCTGAAACACTCCATTTTTTTATGCCTTTTCCTTTGTAAACGACAGATAAACCCAAAACAGCTGAGCCTTGCACAAATTCCCTGTACACCACTGGCAAAGGAATTAGCAAGTGACCAAGGCTGGCATGGCAGCCTCTGGGTTCTGCTTGGGGACTCTTTGCACCTTTTGGGGACAAGTTCCAGAACCTGAGGGTGCTGCTGTTACTGAGCCACTAAACTCCAGGTCTGAGGAAACCCCAGGAGCTTCCCAAGAGCATCCTCAGCTGCCCCTAATTAATGAGAGCCAAGCACCCAGTCAGCAGCACCTGAGCAAAGTCCATGTAAGAGGCAGCTTGGGGCAGCAGCACCTTTTGCCAGAGTTGCTGTGGAACTGAGTTGCTGTGAAGGGGGGCTCTGGCAGCCCTGCTCCACTATAGCCAGAGTCAGGAATGGTGGTGGCACACCATGGGGTTGTTCTCCCTGCAGGGAGTGCCCAGGGCCTTTGTCCTGCAGAAGGTTTGGTTGCCTTGGAGCAGCTGTGGTGCTGAGCGAAGGAGTTTCAGGACGAAGTGAGCAGGCTGCATCATGTCAGAGTTTTTAGGGAGATGGACAGGATTTTCTCTGGGACTTGTCAGCTTGGAGAGCCTCAGCCCCATCTGCAAGAGAGAAGCAGGCAGTGCCCACCTCCGCCATCCAGGTAAGTGGTGTCTGGGGAGAAGGGGATGGGAAGAAGCAGGAGATTGCTGGCACTAAAAGGAAACCTTCTGCCCCACCTCAAGGTTTATATCTACAAAAAAGGTTCCAAGGTTGTGGGGTGAGACAACAGGAAGGCATCCAAAAAAAACAACAAATGATGTCTCTGCATTTGCATGGACACATCTGTGAGATTCCATTATGGAGAAATCCCCCACAGCCTTTCCTGGTGGGTGAGCACGTTGGGGTGCTTCCCGGAGGTGTGTGTGTGCTTATCAACAGTGGGGAGGTGGAAGAACTCAGAGGTGTGGTGGGATGGCTCCCACCACCTGGGAGTGCTGCACTGGAGGGATACAGGCTTGTGTCCCTGCCCAGAGCAGCTTGTCTGTTTGCCAGTCGGCAGGAAAGCTTTAAAATTAAAAATTAAAAGAAGGGGCAAACCAAAGCTGGCATTATGTAATGTCTCACTGGTAGTCTCCTCAAAGCAACGCATGCAGAGCATGATTCACTTCTCCCACCACCAATGAAACTTGGGACAAGTCAACAGTTACTTGAAGGAAGTCACTCCAAGGAAAACCAAGTTCACAAAGTATAAGAGAGAGCAGTAATTTCATAAAATAGGGCCAGAGGCTTTCAAGCCCATAAAAACCAGCTCTCTACAGGCAAGGGCCAGCAGTCATTCAGAATTTAAAGCATCGTGCACCACCTTTTGAGTAATATAATCCCCTGAAACCAAAAAAATACAATGCCTCTGTGGGCAAAAACACAGAGGCAGGATTCAGCAGTACCTCTTTTTGTCTTTCAGCAGTAGTCAGTCATTAACATCAATGAACAGTGATAAAACCAAACAAGTTTATACCCAGTTCAACACCCACATCCAAAAAATGTCTGACTACGATGGCTTGATTCCTCCTGACAACAGCAAAAGAGAATTTTGTCTGAAAGCCTAAGTGCTCACCAAGGCCAATATTTTGCTTTGTAGATTCTGACTGGCTTCAGGATAAATTAGTGATTATAGCTAATATCAGGATAGAGTGTGAGGCAGTAAAAAGAGATAATTATGAGGAAATGAGAAATTATCTGCTGTTGAAACAACAGATCAATTATGAGGTACAGCACAGTAGCTGCAGAGCAGCATTCTTGTGCTCTGAGGGTACTGCCTCCTATTTCTCATCAACCAAAGAGAACCCACAGTTATAAAGCTTAATTATCCTCCAGGAGCTTGAGCTTGCTGACTAATTAGCCTCTTGTTGAGACAATACAGAAAAGGATATAATTCCAATTGTCCACAAAAATAGCATGGCACAGGCACAGCCCTGGCTCTTCCCTGTGTGCTCTTCTCTCCTGTCCTACGAGATATACCTACAGCTCTGAACAACCTAAACTGAGCCTAAAATAAAATAAACCCAGATGTAGGAGCTCTGAGAGGAAGGGGGTAGAGAAGAAGGGGAAGGAAGCAGAGTGTCTGAGGCAGCCTGCAGCAGCAGCTGGAATGCTCCTGCTGCTGCCTCAGACACAGCTGAGTTGTGTGAATCCTGCTTTGCTCCTGTCACTGCACACACAGGCACACGTGCAGGGCTCTCACTAAGGGAGATTTAAGCTGAGCTTGATGCTGCAGCTGCATGGATGCACTCAGGAGAATGGCAACACCAAAATTTACACCTAACGTTAAAAAGCATAACGGTTGAAGTTTTCAGGAGCCAAGTTCTTGTTTAACAGATCACTGTAGTCAAGTCACCCCAGCCAAGAAAAAAGATCTCTCTGTGTGCAGTGAAAAAACCACCAAAAAGGTCCAAAAGCCTCTGGCAGATGGGTTGGTCCAGCAGCTCCCATCATCCTGGTAAAGATGTTTGGTGTCTGGGCTGATGAACAATGTAGAATATCTGCAGTAACATGCTATCTATGAGTGAGCTTTTAGAGGAGTTTATGGCACAGCAAGTGCAAATACCCACTGTGGTTAATAACTGAGCGTTGATTAATATTGGCAGTCAGCAAACACACAGGAAGGGAAAATGTCAGACCACATCTGCTTCACACAGAGACCGGAGACACCTGAGATCTCCTTCCGTCTCAGTGGCTCCACTGTGCTTTTCTGCCTTTTGAAAAAAGCTATTATTGTGCTGTATTCTCAAAGAAACTATTCTCAGTGAAGCACAATCCACCTCCTTGATGGCCAGCTTGGCCTTCCTGCTGCTTCACTGGAGCATGCTGGTTACCAGTTCTTTGGTCAGGAGCTCCTGGGGCCCTACCTAGGCAGGGGAGCAAAGGAAAAAAGGCATTTACAGGCAGGCTCCTGGGCAAGTTAGTTAGGGCACTCATTCTAAGTATTGCAGGGCAGCAATTCAGATCACACAACCGTGTTTTGCTCCATCTGGCGATGCAGGTCTTTTTCACTCACAGTCTGGTCCACGCTCAGGCAACCGAGTTCTAAGGGTTATCATTTGGCAATCAAAATATATTGTCTAGTTTTCTTGAGGCCATGGTCCTGCCTGACCTTTTTAAAAGTGTGGCATAAACTGCAGATGTTTTATCCATCCCTTCTATCACCCAGTTCAAACGGATAATTTACATCAGCGTGATGCTGTACCGTATTTCCTAAATATAAAAAGTGCCTCGTAAAAACACCAAGATTAGAGCTGTGAATATAAATGTTCCCAAAAAGCCAGTTCAGCACGAGGTCAAGACTAATTACTGTTTTAACCATCGGATGGCTGCAGGTGTGCAAGTGAAAGCATCTTCCAGCAGGGCCTGAGGGAAGGCACCTTCCACCACAGGGATGCTGCTGGAGGTCTCATTTCAGTCCCTGCGTGAGGAATGCTGAGAAGCAGGTGAGCACAGGAAGGCTGAGAGCGGGAAATGAAAGAGCCTGCAATTACAGGGGACATGCTCAAAGCTTTACAAACCTGTGAGCACTCGGTCCCCCAAAAAGCCTCTCCCAGGGCAGTGACACGAGCACAGAGAGTGGCACTGAACAGCCTCGTGCTTGGACTGACCCCTGATTAAACTGATACATGTAGGGACACATTACTGGAGCCAGCTGCAAATAGGAAAACAACTCGTTTACTCACAAATGTTGACTGCATCAAAGGGTTACTGTAAGATGGAAGACACACAGGTCTGGAAACAGGGGAACAGCTCTCAGCAGCCTGGGCTGCAGCCCTGTGATGCCCCAAACCGGGAACAGCACAGAAGCCTGGCCCCAGCTGGCATCCACTAAGGAAGACCTGTAGTGCGTAGGATCTCCCCAGAGCAAGGCTCTCACCAGAGGCAATATCAGTGCTTTTCAAACACCAGATAAAGAGCAGGACTTGGGAACACAGAACAGACACAGTTTTAAAAGCAGCAGCTCAGCTCTGCCACACCAAACTCTGCATAAGTTCTACCCAGAGGTGAAGGATAATTAAAACTCTATGCGTGTGTGTATCTATATACACACACCCACCATGTGAAAGTTCAGTTCCTGCTGGGCAGAAGCCAAAAAATCAGCTTCCCACATCCCACGCCAAGGTCTGTGTAGGCACTGATGAGAACGAGCCCTCCCCCTGCCCTGCGAGCCAGCCAAACTACTTGAAAACCAAATCTGAATCATTTGCAGGGATCCAAAATCCAAGCCTCGAGATAAGGAAAAGATGCCATGATTTGCTTTCTGAGAGACATCCTCACCTTGCCTGACCTGGGCTCCAGGTGCACCTGCAGTAGGGCAGAGGTGAGGGGCACAGCTGCCACCCCTGTAGGGAAAGGGGAGCATCTCCCCTTTCCCAAGTTTGTCCTGCAGCCCCTGCATCTTGCCCAGTTTAAACGTTTAATTAAAAAAACCCTCTCCCTTCTGCCTTAAAAAGGGGCTGTGCCATGTACATGCTGTTGCAGCACACCAGAGAAAGAAATGTCTGGGAGCAGACAAAGGCTGATGCTGAAATAATTTTTAAATTCAGGCTTGAATCAGCCTGCCATCTAACACACTTTTAAGAGTGGTAAAATGAGGTATTGTTCCTTTTTACCCTCCTTCACAGGTTAAATTGGGGAATATAGGAGAGCAGGTTTTTTTCTGTGTTCAATGGCCAAGTTTTCAGGAGGATTTTTTCTGTCACTCTGCTTTCTACTGTAGGCACAAAAAAACCACGGCAATCCCACTCCTTTCAGTTCACCCCTTTGGAGACAGATTTAGAGAACACAATGCTGCTCTTCCTTCAAGGAGAAATTTCTTCCATCGCAGACAGGAGAGCTGAGAGGGAAGCAGCGAGAGCGCTCCCCATCTCTGCAAATGAAGTACGCAAAGACGAGAACAAAACCCCAAACCAGGAGGCCTACGGGGAAACTGGAGAGAGACTCTTCTTCAGGTACTATAGTGATAGGACAAGGAGTCATGGGTACACATTGAAAGAGAGGGAATCCAGGCTGGATTTTCGGAAGAAATTCTTTACTGTGAAGCTGGTGAGCCACTAGAACAGGTTGCCCACGGGAGGTTGTGGATGCCCCAACCCTGAAACTGTTCCAAGCCGGGTGGGATGGGGCTTGGAAGAACCTGATCACCTGGAGGAGTCCTGCTCATGGCATTAGGGGCTGCGGCTACGTGATCTTCAGAGTGCATTCCACCCCCTTCACATCCTCTGACTGCGAATCCCGTGCAGATCAGAGCTACACCTGGGGCACAGATGCGCTGCACGGGGCGGGGGGTCCCGGCGGAGGGACGGGACGGGCACCGCATCCGCCCGGCCACACAAAGCAGCGCTCGCAGGATGCTCTGCGTGCCTTTGCTTCTCGCCTGTATAATTACAGCGTTTATACTCACAGCTTTGCACACACACCCCACACCCCCCCCCCGGCCCGATCCCCCCGTCCCCTGGCGGCTCTCACCTCCCCTGCGCGGCGGCGGGGTGCCCGCCATGGGGTGCTG
>JAHLSL010000020.1:24359953-24407420 GCA_025920805.1 Petroica traversi
GTGAGGGCCGCGGGGGGGGCCCGGTGTCCCCTCGCCCCCGGCTTGCGGGGCCTCTTTGTTTCCCTGCTGCGGAGGGGAAAGGAGGCGAAGGAAAGGGAAGATGAGCAGCGAGGCGCTGTGGCTTTTCAAGCAGCTGAACCTCCATCTGGAGCTGGAGGGGCGGTTCCAGCCCCGCGAGAAGGGGCTCAGCCTGATCGAGGGCGCCGCCGAGGTGGGTGAGGGCGTCGGGGGGCTCGCCCTCGGGACAGAAAGAAAATTTCAAAAATTTCAGAGAAAATTCCGGCTAGTGGGGGGCGTGCGTCAACTGAGAAGAGTTAATTGTTTTCTCTGTAGGTGCCGCTTGCCTTTTGTTTTAATTCTGTCTTCATCTGTAGGTTTTAACGTTACGTTATCCAAGAGCTGTGACCTGCAGGGCAAGCAAAGTATTTAGGCGTTTAGTTTTTATTGTTTAAGTTTAGGGTGAGCACAGAAGCAAGAGATTCTGTATTGTTTCCTTAGGGGAGCTTCCTGTCGCTGCAGGAGACGGGGGATGTCAGGCAAGCACGGAACAAACAGGGGAACCACCGGCTTTTCATTGTCGAGATTTGGGGGAATGAACCCAGAACTGCTCAGTGCTGAGCAGCACAACGTAAATTGGCCGTAAACATCTCCACGTTAACGACCAAAGTTCCTTACTGAGTTCAGGGCGGGCTTATTATGTTCCTCCGAGTGCTTGGGAGTTCTTTGGGAGCGGCCTTAATGTTTAACCAAAAAAAAAAAAATCCCTGAGATTATTCTGCTTGTTTGTTGTGAAAGCAGAACTGTTGTTGCTTAAATATTGACATGCAAGGCAGAGAGCTGTGTGGTCATCTCTAAGGTCAGGAGTCGCTCTGTAAGCCTGACCTTGGTACCTTAAGTAAGTCTTAAATGTGTCTTAAAATAAGCGAGTGGAGAGTTGGAAATGTGGCTGTTGCACCAGTGGGGCTCAGGATCTGGCTATAATACCTCCACCTTGGGTGTGATTTGAGTCTAAGTGTCTAAATTTATTTTCTTTTTAAATTAGGTGAAATAAAGTATTTAAGGAAAAAAAAATGGTCCTGTTTGATATGAATAAAAAACGATTTAGGAAGGGAGGCACGGTGATTGCCGCTGCCACAGAATAAATCTGACTTTGCCTCTCTTGCCGTAGAATGAAAACACTCTGTGTCCAAGACAAAGGAATGCCAAGGTGGAGGATCTTTGGAGCCTGACCAACTTCTTCGGGTTTGCAACTGAAACGTTTGTTTTGGCTGTCAACATTCTGGACAGATTCTTGGCTCTTATGAAGGTATGAGTGTGGCTGTTGATCCATTCTGTGCATTCAGCAACAGCTCTGAGGTCTCCTTTGTGAACCCGGAGTTGAATGCAGTTCCTTTTACCCCTAAAGACAACTAGCAGCTTGATTTATTTCCTCGAATAAATCCCTAACCATCACCACGTAGATGTCGGGAAAAGGAGGAATTAAGGGAAACAAACCAATTAGCCTTACAGACTATCTTTGGGTGCTGTGCTAAAGCTTAGGTTAGCTTTGGGACCGACACCAAGTCATCATTTCCTGGCTGTTTTTATCATGTTCCTGCTGCTTTAAGGCAGGAAGCTTGGACCTAAACCAGTTCCTCATTATTAGATCAGCAGAAGAAATGAAGTTACATCAGTTCTCTGGTGTGGCTGTCCTTGGAGTGGCACAAAATGTTATAATGGTAGAGGGGAGAGAAGAGCAGGGGCAGGAACGAGCTGTGGAGGGACGAGGCTGCCTGGAACAGGCTCAGACTGGATTTGTGTGGGCTGCAAGCGGTGGGGGTGGGCGAGCACTGCCTCTTGGAGGAGCGGGGAATTGCAGTCCCCACCGCGGTTTGTTTTGTGTGGTGGTGGGGAACCACCTGAGGAGAGGCTGCTGAGCTGTCCAGCTTCCCCTCCTCACCGCCAGCAGCTTCGTGCTGCTCTGTGGGCTTTGCTCTGGCTGAAGAGATGGAGCTGAAGGGGCTGGCTGACACCAGGTTTCGTGGGGACCAGCAAGTGTTTGGCTGCAGAGCTGTGGGTGTTCCAAGCACAGTGTGGATGGGGGATGATGTGTTGGTGGTGCCTGCTCTGGTTTTCAGGTGAAACCGAAGCATTTGTCTTGCATTGGAGTGTGCTGCATCCAGCTGGCCGCCCGCGTCGTGGAGGAGGAATGCAATGTCCCATCTGCTCACGAGATCATCCGGATCAGCCAATGTAAATGCACTGTGTCCGACCTGAAACGGATGGAAAAGATAATTTCAGAAAAGTTGCACTTTGAATTTAAAGCTACTACTGCCTTAACCTTCTTGCACTTGTACCATACTATTGTACTCTGTCATACCTCAGAAAGGTGAGTTGGTGGTGTTTGCTGGGCCTTTTTTAATTCCCTCTGAAATCACTGAGGAGGCAGCTCCTCAGTTTTTGCTTCCTGGCAAGGGAATGCTTGTTGATCCAGCCCCTTCTCTTGGATGTCTCACAGGAAAGAAGTATTGAATCTGGACAAGTTGGAAGCACAGCTAAAAGCTTGCAACTGCCGTCTAGTCTTCTCTAAAGCAAAAGTGAGTAGAAGTTGGTTGTGGCTTTTGGGTAGGTTTGTGGTGGCTGTGGTGCTGAGTGCTGTTTTCTGGTCTTTTTAGCCATCTGTCCTGGCCTTGTGCCTTCTCACTCTGGAAGTTCAGACGCTGAAATCTGTCGAGCTGTTGGAGATCCTCCTGCGCGTTCAAAAGCATTCAAAGGTGAGTATTTCCAGTGGGTTGTTTTCCCAGTTGTTCGGATTGACACTGTTAATGATGGGTGATATTACATTCAGGGGGCCCCCTAAATGTGTCCCTGCGGGTTCTTTTGGCATCAGCTGAAACAAGCCTAAATGTAAAATCAGAGGAACTGCTGACCCAGTATATATACAGTGCATGCTTTAACAGGCAGCTGATTGAACCCGTCAGGCTCTGGCTGTGTGTTCTGGAGAAACTTCCAGTCTGTTCTGTGGCTGCTGGGCTGGTTATTCCTTTTGCCCGAATAATTGGACCTGAGGGAATGTCTGTAGCTGTGTCAGGGGAGGGTTGGGCTGGATATCAGGAAGAAGTTCTTCCCCCAGAGGGAGGTCAGGCACTGAACAGGCTCCCCAGGGAATGGGCACAGCACGAGCGTGACACAGCTCAAGGAGCATTTGGACAACGCCCTTGGAGCACAGAGTAGGATTCTTGGGATTGTCCTGTCCAGGGCCAGGAGCTGAACTCCATGATGCTTGTGGGTCCCTTCCAGCTCAGGATATCCTATGAACTAAAATAGGATTCATGGCCTCTCACTTTGTGCTGCCTCTGTTGATAGCCAAGAAGCAGCTTTTTGCTCTTAGAACCAGATTGAACAGCCCCAGTTTCTTAAGGGATGGAAGTAGTTCCTTAAACTACAATATTGCTCTCTTGGTGGCTTAAGTTTTTTCTCTTCCATTTTAAAGTAGTTTAAAAAATTTATCTTCCATTGGAAAATGGAATTTTGAAATATTTTTGTTCCATTGTAAAATGGAATAACCTTTGTTTCATTTCTCCTTTTGAAGTGATAATGAAAATGGTAACAAAAACTGACAGGCAAACTGTCAACCTAACTCCACTTTGCACAGGGACTTGTCTGGGAGGTGTGTAGGAAGGAGTTGGTAGTTCACCTTCAGAATCAACTTTGACAAAGATATCACAGTTGTGACTCACTTCTCTCTTGACTGATGTTGTTTCCAGGTCTTTTCCAAGAAGGTAAAGTGGAGGGAGGAGTTAACCTTAGAGCCTAACTTCTGGGTTTGTTTTTTTCTTTTCAGATAAGTGATAGTGACCTACTTTACTGGAGGGAGCTGGTCTCTAAATGCCTGGCAGATTATTCTTCTCCTGAATGCTGCAAGCCTGATCACAAAAAACTTGTTTGGATTGTTTCGAGGCGTACAGCCCAAAACCTGCAAAACAGTTACTACAGTGTTCCCGAGCTGCCAACCATCCCAGAGGGTGGATGTTTCAATGGAAGCGAGAGGTTGGTCTCACTTGGCTGCTTCATTTGTTGGGGATTCTCCTTTTCCTGTGGTGGTGGTAGCAACTCCATGTAACTATGGCATAATCACTACCACTTGGGGGGGGAAAACCAAATGCTAACTCTGAGAATATTGATGGACTTGGAATATGTCTTAAGCACATGGGAGGGGGAGGTGTTCAGAGGTACTTGGCAGGGTGGAGGGAGGCACTATTGGTTTAAAGGCAGGAAGGCTTGCCAAGATTTTCAGTCTCCTGAAGCAATTCCTGTTTGGTGTCTGGAACACTGGCTTCTTGATTGGTAGGATGTTGTTGGCATCATGGAAATTGTGATTTGTTAGGATTTCAGCTTTAGGACCCTTAAGGAGCTTTAGGCCGAGGAGCATTTAGATTGTGGGGTGTTGCGACTAGGAGCAGGGAAGTGTGCAAGAAGCCCCAGGACTGAGGAGTGCTTTGCCACTTTGAAGGGGTTGTGCTGTGTTAAAATTACCTTTCCCACTGTTCCTTCTAGTGAAGACTCCTGTGAAGACTTGAGCAGCGGGGAAGAAAGCCTTAGCAGTTCTCCTCCGAGTGATCTGGAAGGCACCTTCTTCTTTGAACTCAAACCTAAACCCAAGTGGCAAACTCTCAGCTGTCGGTCTTAGCACTGAGTCTGGATTGTATTAGGCTGAAGTTTTGAATGCACCATAGAGTCTTTTGGCAATAATAAATGAGGTGGTAATCTGTAAACTGTATTAAGGCAAAACTTGCTGTGGTATATCAATGCTTTGAATGCCTGCCTTGTTTTTTTTGTTGTTGTAATTTTAAGGAATTAAAAAAACCTATTCTTTCAGGTCCCCAGATCAGCAAAAAAAAAAAGTTGTTGTACAGTTCTGTTGTCAACAGCCATGAATGTAGTTCTGTACCTGGTGGTCCAACACCCTCAGCAGCTGATTTCAGGGTCTTGCCTGAGAAGCATGGAGCAAGAGAGAGAAGCTTTCCTGAGTTTTAAAGGGAAAGCTCTTGGTTAATGGAAGAAATTTGCTCCATGAGGTCAGTCAAGCAAGGGAGAGGCCCAAGAGGAACTGTTGCTGTCCTGGGATGTTCTCAGGATTCAACATGACAGAATCCCAAGCTTGGCTTGATGTCAGTGTTGACCCTGCTTTGGCTTTGAGCAGGAGGTTGGACTGCAGTCCCTCTGGAGGGCACCCTCCTCTCTGGAGTATTTTGGGATTAATCCAAGTGGCTGAGGAGGGTACATGGATCGGTGCATGTGCCAGGCTGGAACGATTTGCTCTCCAGTGGGCTGAACACTGAAACTGCTTTTCCTTTTCAGCAGGGTCTTGAGTTGTGTACTCCAAGTAGCAATTTTTGAAGCTTGGCTTTTATAAACTTCAGGGATCCCTATTTCACACCAGGAGTATGTGTGGTAAGCAGGAGGTTTCTAGCCAATATAGTTTTCACTTTGAGATAGTATAAATTGTGTGGCCGGGAGTAATTCAATGTTTTCTTTAGTACAGATGTTTTTACACTGAAATTCACATTGTACACTTCAGTGTGTTTCAAATCTTAACATGTCAATCCATGCTATTAGCTTAGACTTCTTAACATGGTAAACCTTGCTAAGTCTACATTCCTTTGAATATTTAACCCTTGTAGTTGTTTTTCAGTATATTCATGTTATTGATTGAGTCATAATCAGACTTGTTTGCATGCTGATGTAAAGCAGTTAGTGCAGGAGAAGTTGAAATTATGCAGTAAAATATCAGGTAAATGTGATGGTGAAGTAGTTAATGTAATGGTTTTTCTTCTCAACTTTGTTATCAAAGCACAAATTACAGTCTAATTGTGTTTCTCCCTGGTGGGGACATGGCTAAAGCAGACTAAAGTAGCTCAGAGTAACGGTGTGAGGTGTGGTGGTGCCAAAGTAGAAATGAAGGAGCAAACAAGCTAAAAGCTGTTTCGTAGGTGCAGGCGTTGCTTTAGAAAGGTAAGAGTGATGCTGTAAGTCCATAACTGTTAAGTGATTTCAGTTTTCTAAAAACACACAAAAGTTTACAAAAAGTGTATATGAAAATGTAAATTAAAAAAAATGTACAGAAAAAATTTAAAACAAAAAAACAAGGAGAAAATACTGTATTTTTTTACATTGTATGTACTTTTTGTAGGTCTGTGGCATGTAGATAGTAATTTATTGTGTACTCTGTATGATACAAATACTGTACCTCTTGAAGACTTCTTGCTGCAAGTCTCTGCTCACTTCAGGAGTCCTTGGGTAAGGAACCTACTAAGTCTTGTTTCAGTTGAGAACAAAAATAAACCAAGTGCTGTATTTGTTACCTGCTGTGAGTGGCCGTCGGTTCCTTGGAGCTTTTGGCTTCCTTTTTTTATGCTGTGCAGGGTGTGTGATCCTACAGCTGGATTGGAGCTTTCCCAGGAGTTGTGGCAAGAAAAAGGAGAGACTGGACTTGAATCTCAGCTCAGCTTTGCTGCTGCCAGTGTGAGAAGCTGGGCTGAGGTGTCCCGTGCTTTCTGTGAGCGTTGTGTGTGGCACATTTGCACAGCGTTCCTGCTAAGGGTTTAAGGGTCATTCCAGCTGGATTCCTCTGGGTTCTGCAGGAACTGTCCTTGCTGCTGTTCTTCCTAGTGAAACCTGGTCTCGGGATCTGCATCTTGTCAGTCCAGAACACCTGCAGGAGTTGTGTCCTGCGTGCAGATCCCTTCTGGCTGGTAACTCACATGTGCTGCTGAGAGCCAAGGAGGTTTGCCTGGTTTCCCCCAAGGAATGGGGATTTTGGTGGTTGGCTTGTTTGTAATAGCAGAGGTGTGCATGGCTTTTAAACACTGTTTGGGGCTTGCCTGTACCACATGGTGGAGCTTGGAAGGCTTAAATGAGTGCTCATTTTCATAACTGCTCTGTCAGTAGGACTGGTTTGGGGATGTTTTTGTGGGGGAGCCATCCCATGAAACAACTCCTAGCTGTGTGCAGTTTCTGGCATATTTCCTGTGCTGCTGAACCTGCTAGAACCATAGTGCTGAAAGTAGACACAGGTTTCTGAGAGCATCTTGAGGTGCCCTCCTGCTGCTCTCCTGTGGCTAGACTGGGCCACAAGGGATCTGTGGTGGAAGCACTTCTGCTCCTGGTGAGTTGTCATTCCAGAATTAAATAATTATATTAATGGCCTTTTAAACAGGAAATTGACTTCCCCAGCACTCGATGACGTATGACAAGTGGTACACAGCAATAAATGATTCAGAATAAATCAGTCAGTGTGTTCTGACCCTGGTCTTTAACAGCTCCCCCTTTTTTTCTGGACTAAGAAGGATGTTCCTGTCAGTCATAGCTTAGAGCACTCTGTGCTCTTAGAGCACCATACAGTAAAGGAGTGAGTAGACCTGAACAGTCTCAGGCTTTTTCTTTGCTTGGACTAACAGGTGAATGAGTTATTCTTGTGATCCCACTTGGCTGTCAGGGCTTTGAAGCTCAGCAAAGTGGGAATTGGTAAATACTTGGCACGTATATAGTAGTATTTATCTTAAAATACATGTTGCAGCTGTGGGGTGTCACATGGCTGTGCTTTGTGGTGTAAGCCTGTGGCTGGTGTAGTACATCTCCTGAAAGCAGAAAGTTGCCATAACAACTGAATGAAATCAATTAGAGTAATAAGCAATTAAAATCTCATCCTTAGTGTTGCATAAACATAGCATTTCGCTCATGAATTATTAGTGATCATGCTTCTAGACCTGTACGTTCTGGTTCTGATTTGCAATCTCAACCATTTTTGAATTAATGAAGCATTTAATTTCTCCTTCAAAGAGAGCTGGTGGGGTTTTTTTGGTTGTGGCAAGTAGGTTCTTCATCAGAGACGTGAACACTGTTCAACATCGGAATGGAGGAAACGTTTGTGATGGGATTTCCAGAGCACTGGCTTTGTTTTCACCCAGTGAAGTCAAGGAGAAGAGCAGCTTGTGGTCTAGGGAAATTTTGTCCTAGGAAGGCCAAGGCAACTCCTTCCTCTGTCACACACTTCCTCCTAGACCTTCTGTGTATCCCTGAGCCTCTCTTCCTTGGTAGAACAAAGCCAGGAATAGCTCCTTGCAGGGGTGCTCGGTTGTCAAGGATAAATCAGCTCAAACCAGGGAATGGCAGAGCTGCTGTGGAAAGGTGGGATGTGTGAGGGAAGCAGGGCATGCAGACTTGGCTATGCAAGGGGCCTGCAGGCTTGTTCTGTGAGGATTTTGTGTGGCTGGGGGTCAAATGTTCCGAAGGTCAGAGTGCAGTTTATCATCCAGAGTCTGCAAGGAACTTTGGAAAACACGTCTGCGGTCCAAATAGCGGTCTTGTCACGTACAGTTGCTGAGTCGGAGGTTTTGGAAGCGTTTGGCATCCAGAGGTCAATTATCAACCCTGGTAGGGAGCAAAAGGACTGGAGGTGATCCCTGGCTTTCTCCTGGCAGGGAGCCAGGCCAAGGCCGCTGCTCTGAGGGTTTGTGCCACAGAGGATCCAGAGCTGAGTGTGATGTCTGTGCCAGCTCCTTGCCCAAGATACTGGCACAGTGCATCCACAGGTTATCTGTGTGGTGCCTTGTGCTTCCCTCAGCTTATATTGTTCCATGAAATGTAATCCCGCCCTTGTTATCCTGCCTGGGCAGTCAAGAAAAGGCGCACACTCAGTGCTGTAAATGCAGCGTGAGCTGGGGGTACCAGCTGAGAAAAAAAATGGGGCTCCTTTGAAGGATTTTGGGTTTGTTCAGGATGTGCGCTTGGATTGGTTACCTCCACAGCCTCCCTCTGCCACTGGAAGAGCTGTTGGTGTATTCTTACAAGCCCAAGTTGGAGGTTCACTCTTGCACTGTCTGATTAGTTTTCAGGGCATTTTTCTCAACACCAAGCAGGTGATGATGTATTCTCCTCTGATCCACGGGCAGGGACAGTGTGTGGCCCCTAGTGCCTGTATAAACACGGATTTCTGTTCCAGTGGGGGAAACCTGTGCCCTTGGTTGTGCCAGGCTCTGAGGAAGGCACAGTCATATGTGTCGAGTGCTTTTCCGTAGTTGGCTGAGTGCTGGACAGCTGTTGCAGCTGTATAATTCTCAATATAAAAGATTGGGATGCTTTGGATTTCTGTGGGAAGCAGCTGAAAGCTTGCTTGACTGTTAAATGAAGTCCTCTTTACTCTGTGTTGATGTACATTGTAACGGTGTTTATCTGGAAATGCGCAGTGCTGCCACACTTGTTGGAGAGAGATTTTGTGCAGTGGAGAATTCACTGACTCTCCTACTCTGTTCCACGGGCTTTGCCTGCAGTTGCCATGGAAGCCTTGCCTGTGGCATGCCCTTGGGATTCATCCCTGAACAAAAGGTCCACCTGGAGCCACAGGGCTGCACTCTTCCTGTATAGCTGTGTGTCCTCAGAGGGTGGAAGCCCTGCTGGCTCTGGTCATAAATCATTTTCTGCTTTGCCGGGGTCAAAGCTTTCATGTTGCTCTTCCTTCAGATCCTTCTAGGCCCATCTTTTAGACTCTTCAGTGCGTGGGGCATTTCTGTCTGCGCTGGCCATTGCTAGATAGTGCTGCTCTGGGATCAGTTCATACCTTCTGGCATCATTTCTCGAGCTGGGAGCAGGGAATAACTTATTTTAATAAGCAGTAGTAGGTGACAGTGCTCTGTCATCCCTCAACCGAAGCCCTGTTACATAAAAGGCGAATGAAATGCTCTGTGAAATGTCTCGCTCCTCGGAGGGGTTGGATCGTCAGCCCCAGAGATCAAAGTCCTTTTTCAAGTGGCTGACATCAGCACTCACTTTTGAGTCCTTCCTCTTGTCCCTGCCTCAAACCCAGCCTCAGGAGGCTGTGTTTGGAGAAGTGTGTCTGTGCCATGGAAATTTACCCGGCTCAGGGAAGCTGCTTTCCCACCAGCTTGGAAAACCCCTCACATCTGTGTGCCAGGTTGGGCCTGGTCATTTGTCAGGCTCGGTCTTGTGCTGTCACCTTGGCTACAGAGCAGTGAAAGGGCTGGATTAGTCCTTCTGTTGTTGTGTCACTCAGGGATACCAGGATTCGCTTCTTCTGGAAAAGTTGAGCTGGGCAGCTACACAGGCTGGCTTTTGTCCCAGATCTTTCAACACATTCACAAGAAATGTTTAGTCTGGACCACATCCAGTTTGTGTTCCAGCTGTTGTCCACCTCGTGGGATATCCTGGAAGCACCTCATCCAGGCTGGCAGGTCACCTGTCACCTCCACCAGTAATCCAGACTGGGGTCCAGTTGTGCAGGTTGCTGTTAGAGCAGGGATTGCTCCTTCAACAAGATGCATACAGGTATGGAAGTCCTCAAAAAGTACTGCTCATGTAGGACTGATCAAGTTCCCAGCAGAGGGGGTTTAGGGAGGCTGCTTGGATTGCCAGACAGGAGCAGCATTGTTCTTCCTATGTGCAGAGAGGGTGACTTTTCCAGTCACTGCACAACTCCATCTGCCTCTGCTTTCTGAAGAGATTTATGAGCTCCAAAACTCAGCTCTTGTACATCTTAGGGTTATCCCAAAGGGAAGACTTTGGATATAAAAGCAACACCTGGGTTTTGCAAATGCTAGCTTTAGCAAGTTCATCTCTTTGGTTTCTGGAAACAAGCAAGCAAAGTTGTCCTATCTTCCTGTGGGCTAAATGAAAACAAAGTCAGAATGCTCCCGACCTTCAGGAAGTCTGAAATTCAAATCTGCACTTGGAGCCTGGGCCAGCCTCTTGATTTCCATTTCAGAAGTGGAAATACCCTGCTGTAGATTGAGCCAGGAGTAATTGGCCAGACCTTGCGTCTTAAGAGAAAGTTTTGAGCAGACAGATAGAAGGAAAGATCACAAAGTGTGAGATGGAGAATCTCTGTTTGACCATTTTATCTCTAGTCACAAGCATTTTCAGAGCTGACTGGCAGTGCTGGTTGTACGTGTAGGGAGGAGGATCTAGGCTGGGGCACGATTTCCAGGGAATGGGTGTTTAGGAGAAGCAGTTTCCTAGGCCTTACCAAAGCCAGAGAAAGAAAGTCAGATTCTTTTGGGTATAAGATTTTATCATTAAAGGCCTGAAAATAAACTATTCCAAACACATTTGGAAAGGTGTGTGATGGCTTATTTGAACCTCGTGATAGCATTTCCATGCCCTCCTGGGGAAAAAGAACCTCCCTGACAGATAAATCATCCAGGACAGAGGTTTCTAAGTGCAGCCTGCAGGGTGCTGGAGGCTTGACAAGCCTCTACGTGCAGCCTCTCAGGGGATTTCTTTTAAAGTGAGGCATTGTGTTTATCTGGGGTATTTATTGCACTGTGAGTGAAGGAGACGTGGCCCAGGCCTGGCAGCCCCCTGATGGAGAGGGGGACTGTGAATGGAGCTGTGGGAGGGCTCCAGGATAGCAAGAACCTGCTACAGCTTTCTTTAGGTTTGAATAAGGGCAGTTTGGATATTTTTCGGTGCCTGCTGATGGTTTTAATGACTTTTCTGAGCTCTGTTTCTGGCTGCCTCTGTCCCGGGTAACGCGCAACAAAGCGGCTGCAATAGTGAGAAACCACCTCTTTTGCAGTGTCCATCCTCTTTATTGTGCTTAGGGAAAAGCAAGTTCAGAGTTGCATCTGTGTGGAGATATGAGCAACTGGAGAAGTCTGGCTGCAGAGCCCCCTCAGGGCTGCGTAAAATGGGTCACTGGAAGCGTGTAGGCAGAATGAAAGGGAAGGAAAGCCTGTTAATCCTGGGGTTTTTGGCTCCTTGGGCACAAATTTAATGTTAAACTACTTTCTGACTTCAGGGATTGGCACGTGCTAAAAAGCTTTGAAAAAGCTTTGCTACAAAGAGGGGAGAGAGCAGCAGGGCATAAATGAAAAAGTATTCCTATGCCTCTAAAAGCAGCAGTGATTTAGTGATTTTACTAAAACATTTGAGAAGGCATGGCAGAAGCCTCTAGCAAGGGACTCAGAGGGTACAATGTCAGTAACTTGTCCTTCTCATTAGCTCAACTAATTTCCACCTGCCTCCCATCACCAGGCAGCTGAGGAAGGCAGGGAAAGGAGCTTCCCCTCTTGCTCACCTGCTCAGGTGGGAATGTTTTCCAAGGAATTAGGCAGCATGGCAGCTCCCAGCTGAGCCCAGGTGCAGAGGCTGCCCTTGCAGCAGCTTCCTGCTCCTTGAGGGAGAGCCAGGGACCACCTTTGTCAGCAGAGAGGCCTGGGAAGCACAGTCTGGCTCCACAAGTTTCAGAGTTCTTGCCTCACTGCTCCTCTCACAGCTTCCCTATGTAAGTACACATAGTTTTTCTAATTGTTTTGCTGTTGTTTATTCTGGTGGCTCCTAATAAATTGCAGCAGGAATTGTTTGTTCACAGAAATGTGCCTTGGCCTCACCTTGTTTCAGGGACAAGAAGAAGTCTCTGTTTGCACAGTGTTTCTCTTGGGCAGGTGTTGTCAGGCAGTACTTTGAAGAGCACAGGCTGGTTGGTGTCAGTGCAGCTTGTCCTGAAAGCAGTTGAGTTGGAATTTACTCTTTGTTAGAGTTCTGTGCCAACAGCAATTTTCCAAATGGTTGGAAATATAGTCGTGAGGGAAAAGTTTGTTTTCTCTGATGAAGCTAGAATGTGGAGAGCAGCTGTTAGCCAGTTGGGAACCTGTAGCAACTGCCTTTTGGGTTTCTTGTGTCTTGTTTCTTCTGGTTTGTTCTTGCTGGGGAGAGGTGTAAGATTTTGTGTGACCAGTCTTGTCATGCTGGAAGTAGAAGGATAATGAATGAGTGGAGGAAGGAATAGAGCCAGGATTCTGCTTTTTCCACACAAACTTTTCTGTTGTGACTTTGAACCAGCCTGCCTTTCTCAGGGAAACATTGTCTACAGAACAGAGGTTTGGGGTTAGGACAGAGGTTTTACTTCAATTTTGAGTACTTGTAACTTAAAGCTGTGGCTGCCTCATCCCTGGAAGTGTCCTAAGCCAAGCTGAATGGGGCTTGGAGCAGCCAGGCACAGTGGAAGGTGTCCCTGCCCATGGCAGGAGGCTGGAACTGGGTGATGTTTAAGTCTCTTCCTACACAAACCATTCTGTGGTTCCATGTGCAAGTGGCTGTAGTGGGCCTCTGTTGTGACCCTGAAATGCAGGAACTTGCCCTGGTTACATGCACCTCAAAAGAAGGTTTTTTTCTGTAGGTGTGGTGGAAACGTGGGCTTGAGGTTGGGCAGGAGGGTGACTAACCTTAGGAGGGGCTGGGGTGGGAAGGTGTGAGTGTGCTGCTGTTTATGCAAACACCCTGATAGCTCGAGCACTTCAGAAAATAACGTAGAAGCTGAGGAAATATCACCAGGAAATATCAGCTGGGCAGGGCGAGTCGCTGTGGCGTTCCCGTTGAGGAGGTGGGACTGATGGCCAGGGAGCTGTGTGTGATTGGATTTGCACCTTCACCTGGATTGCCCTGGTGTGAAGGACAGGGGAAGGGAGGGGAGGTGGGGATGTGTCAGGAGGAGCCTGGCACGGAAGTGATGGGCAGCACGTCTGCCTCCCCTCGGTGTGACAGCTGGGATGGCCTCCTGCACATCAAGGCAGGATGCAGCAGCCTTCCTCTCCTTGCCTGGGGCAGTTCATGCACAGTCCTGGGGCTGGTAGTAGCTGGAGTAGCAAAAATATCTCGGTGGCATTTAGCACCGTGACCTTTAAACACTTCCACAGCACAGACAAGGCTTTGGGTGAGGCAGGGCTGGATGAAAATGTGCTGTGAATCACACTCTGGTGTTGCTGTCGGTCTTGGACTCGCAGGCATGTGAGTTTGGGACAGATAAACATCATTTCCTTTGGCATGACAAATTCAGCTGGGGAGGCCCGTTGCAGTGCCCTCCAAAGGCTGGATGACTGTTGAAGCAGTGGAGTAGACTTAAAGCATGGGTTTGCATTGGCTGTAATTTCCCAAGTATTGAAATTCCCAGCTTTTGAAGACGTTGGGCATGGAAATGCATTTTATCCACACTCCCTGCAGAGCTCTGCACTCTCTGGGGAGCAGCTGAATGCCCTCCAGTGCTGTGGGGTGGCTTTCCCAGTATCACTCCCCTGCAGCTGCAATGATAACCAGTCGTACCAGACAGGAAAAACCAGGCTCAGGGTGGCTCGGACATAACTGTCAGACAGGCTGGTTCTATCTGCCAGTCTCCAGGGCTGGATGCTTCCTGGGAGGCAGCTTGCATGAGCCCTGGGGAAAATGCTGCTTCCTTCCACAGGCTCTTCAGCCTTCATCTTTCCTCTCTGGAGGTCTGATTGTGCAGGCTGGCACCCGTGTTACCTTTTAGCACACTAGCTTCCAACAGTGCTGTGGGGGAAGTACGTCTGCAGGATGCAAAACCAGGAGAAATTAGCCAAGATGTTCACCCTGCACTTCCCTAAACTTGGATCCCACTGGTGCTCCTCATTGGGATTCAGTAAAGAGATCCCAACTGTGTGCTCTCCTGGGATTTAACCAGGAACAGGCTGGGATCACACACTCAGTCAAAGAAGCAGGCAGCCTGTGCCCTGCTTGTCCAGCTGCTCCCAGTGGGAAGCCTCAGCCCTTGTGTTTCTGGACTTGTGCTTCTTAACAGCTTCCAGCTGTTCCCAGGTGTGCAGCTGAGCAGTCTCAGGCTGCTGTCTCAGCCTAAGACTGCTGAACCTCCCAGCTTTCCAGCTGGGAATACAGCCAGGGCACACATGCTGGAAAGGCAGGGCACATGAGCCTGCATCCTCATGCCTCTGGCAAAACTCTAGGTATGCTAACACCAGTCTCTGACATTGGGAAAGAGGGAGTGATGTGGATTTCATCCGGTCCCCCAGCCGTGCAGGAGAAAGAAAGCAGCTCTGTGTCCTCCTGAACTCTGAGGGTGATCCGTGTTGCAATCTTCCTCCAGGTCCCTTTACATTGCTGCAGGGTCTGCAGGGTCTAACCTGCATTTCTGGATTTCCAGGATGCCTCCATGCCTCTCCCCACCCAAAAACCTCCCCCAAACTCTGCTTTGCTGCAGAACATCAAGACAAGCCAGTTCTGCTACTGCTCTTGCCTGGGAATTAAGCAAAGAGCACCAGCCTTTGTGTTTTGGGAGAGGACGAAGCCCTTCTTTGATTTCAGCCCTTGTCTCCGCTGTCCTTCCCCACGTCTGAGTTCTGGTAGTTCAGAAACACTTCTGAAAGCTGCCTTTCAGGGGAAAATAAAAACCCTCTGTAATGAGAGCAGCACGTGTAGTACCTACAAAGATGTTCATTCCTTTTTTCTGTTCAGTCCATTAGCTTGGATTGCGATCCTGTGCCTGGGATCTATGTGCTTGGGCAGACCCAGTTTTTCTTTGCTGGTTTGCTCTCTGTGACTGTGGTGTCTGCTGCTCTCTAGCGGTCCCAGCTCTGAGCCTGCACGCACTGCAAAATGAGAACCTAGGTCGTGCTTTTGTATTCATTTGTGTATATTTATATTTACATTTATATTTATATAATATTTATATGTTTATATGTATATATATATGTCTTTAATTTTATTTTTATACAGCTTCCTTCTGCCACAGCAAGTCTAAACCTTGTACCTCCGCAATGCCAGCCTTTAAGCTGCCCACATTTCCCCAGCCCCAACCTGGAGGCAAGAGGAAAGTCCCTCACTTTGTTGTGCTCAGGTTATGTTGGGGAAGATCTTTCCAAGCGCCTTCCTTGTACTCCACATGGCCAGAAGTGCCAGATTAAATGCTCGCTCCTGGCTGCCCCAAACACCATGGGAATGTGGGGTATGGAAGGGAGGGGAGATACCCAAGCAGCTTCAGGAATGTTCTGGATCCGACCCAAGGCTGTGCCCTGTGACAGATTTGAGTCTATAGGCCTTATTAGTTGTGAGGGTGTGTGTGGTAAGTGACAGGCAAGATAAAAGCTGAGGAAAGATCAAAGCAGGCTTCATGGTTTTTATGGCTTTGCACTTCTTGGTTTCACTTTCATGTGTCTGCCGGAGCCTTTCTTCTCTCCCTGTGTGCTGCCCTTTCATCTCCCTGCCCCTTTCCACCTGGCAGCAGGAGTTCCATGACCTCCCAGCCTGGGGCACGACTGGTGTGCTCCACCCACCTTTCTTTCACGCCCCAAAATCTGAGCAGTGCTGGGTTATTTTAGCCCAAGACAAGTCCTTTTAGTATCGATTCTTCCAGCTGCTGAGATTTACGTCCTTTGCAGAAGTTGGGCTGGAGTTTCTCTGTCTCTGCTGGGAGCATCTCCAAGTCTGATGTTCAGAGTGCTGATTCAGGGGTGCTGGTTCCAAGAGTAACGTTGACAAGGGGCTTTCCAAGGGGAGACTGCTCATTGCATTGGTATCGAAGCTTCCTTCTCAGTGAGGACCTGGATTTCCCCTCCTTACCATGTGCACTTCTACTTGCTGCTGGAGAACAGTGTCTCTTGGCTTGTTTTTTTGGGTTTTTTTAAATATAAAAACCTCTACTCCTGTGGTGGCTTGTAGGTGAAATGTGGGGAAAGCATCTTCCCCGAGTGGAAAAAAGGGGGGGAGACACTTTGCAAGAAGAGGAGGAGGGACATTAATGAAAATAACAACTCTGGGTGTGAGCCCAAAAGGGACAGTCAAGTTCGGGTCCATTCCTGGTGTGTTTTCACCCTTGTGTGTGCTTCCGGAGAGATGCTGTTCTACCACGGATGACCTACTGTCTTCTGACTAAACCAGTAGAAAATGGGTCAACCAGAAATAATAGTTATGGGTTATTCTGCAAGTAATGTGGAGACAACTAAATTACGGCCTCAACTGACATGGAAACCACGAATAATTGGAAAAACATAAAATGCTTAACCAGACTCTAACCAAGCTTGCCAGACTCTAAGGGGAAAGGAAGGTGACTTTGTCATGACACTCCTGGAGAGGTCAGTGCCAGGAGGGCTGCCAAGTGTTTCTCTGGATGTGCTGCCCAGTGGCTGGAGCTGAGCTGTCACTGTCACTGTCACACAGCTCACCGATGCAAATGGCCAACGGCGCCCGCGGGCTCGGCAGCACCTGCGGCGTCTAGACCGGTTCCTGTGCCCACATGCAAATGTGTGGGCAGGGAGCAGGGCCACACGGCCCCAGTGACACTTTCTGGGAAAGCCCTTGGCTCCCATTCCTGCCCCACGTCCTCCGTGCCAGGCAGAGTGGCGGTGAGGAATTAACGCCGCTTCTCTGCTCGGCGCCAGGTTCGTTTCGGAGCAACTCGGTCTGGAAACGGATTGAGAGCTCAGGAACAGTGAGGGGGTGCCGGGGTGTTCTCCACGGTGCTTTTCTAGCCACAAGGGCAAGCTGGCACAGCGGTCTGGGGGTTTTCTCCTGTGCCATTTGCATCTCTGGGGTGGCCAGGACGTCCCAGAAACTGTCCCCACTGTGAGGCCGCGTGGTGACACTGTCTGCTGTTGCTGTCCCTTCAGCAGAAAGCTGTTCTGCAGAGGTCCTACAGCTTGGGATGGACTGGGGAGGCAGGAATGTTGGATTTACACTTCTTAGAAGTTTTCTTTATCTTGTTCTTGTCCCCAGCCTTAGTCTATCTTCCTTATCCGATCCCTTTTGAAGCTCCCTCTTACCATATTCCCTTCCTTAGCCCTCAGCACACCAAATACTTTTAAATGCCAGACCAGGTTTCTCACCTGCTTACAGAGGTCATGACACCACTCTGCTGTTCCCAAAAATGCGCCAAAAGCACGATTTTGTCCGTCAGCGAGTTGTGCATCTTCACTTAAAGACAGAAAGTAGCAGTGAGCTCAGTGTGTTGTTCACCCGCCCTAATTTTGGAGTGATTTCGTTAGGCTTTGGCTAATTCTGGTGCTCTCATGTTGAGGCTGAAATACGTGTGGGTTTCGGGTTTCTCGGGTTTCGGCAGGAGGCACCTTTATCTTTGAAGCAGGTGATGGACCACAAACCACAGTGGTGAAGATTCACTGCAGTTGGGGTTTTTGGGGGATATTTTTAAAAAACCCAAACCTATAGGTTGTTTTGTTTGTTTGTTTGTTTTCTCTCTTCTGCAAGGAGCCCTGAGCGAGTTGTGGGGAAAGGAGGGGTGAGCTGAAAAATCAGTTTCTTCCAACACAAGGAGAGTTCATGGTTTCAGTGTGGCTGAGAGGCTTGTTTGCTGCAGACGTTTCTGATGCAGCCTCTTGTGAATCCCCCGTGAAGGGCTGGAGAGCAGCATCTTCATGGTACTGACATCAGGATTGGGTTTCTGCCCATCCTGGTAAACATGATGTGACCTTTAGGTGTTACTTGCGCCACGTTTTTTGGAGGTCTCTAATTTGGGTACCATGGGAAGGATTAGAAAATATTACAGGTGTAAACAATATTACAAAAATCCAATAAAAATTAGATTAAAAATGACTAAAATCAGAGTCTTGCCTGCAGAGGGGGAGCTGCTGCAGAGAACAGAGAAGCTGTGAGGGTGCCTTGAGTGTGTTTCAGTGGACGCTGGTCTGGATGAGGCCACACATCTCTACTTGAGGGCCACTCTTTTCCACTGTGCACCTCTGGCGAAAGTTGTTTTCATTCCTTTTTTCCCAGCTCTAAAAAACAGGATCGTTCTGAAGTCAGGAGCTTCAGAAAGATTTTCAGATGTCTTTTATGCCTCTGTAGGAGTTTGCAGTGACCAGTCACCTCTCCTGATAAATTGCTGCCTTTCCCACCGTTTTTTTCCAAGAGACTCCTGCCACAGCCTAGCTAGACCAGTCTTTGATTGGTTTCCTCCTAATAACTCTCTGCAAGGAAATGGAAAATTCTGAAAGGATTGAACAAAACCCAGTTTTAACACCGTCTCCTCTTCTGCTGCCATGGCAGCAAGGCACTCATTCTTTCTGTAGGACTTTAGGAACAACTCATGGCCTGGCCTCTCTGTGACCCTGGTGTACAGGGAGTTAAACTCCTCATTATCTCTTGGACAAACACTGCACAAGCCTTTTGGACCTATCTCAGAGGAAAAAACGAGATTTTTCAAATAGAGATGCATAGCTTGAGTTTGAGTGGAATTTTTTTTTTCATTTACCAATATGTTGCTATATAAAATGCTGATGTGATTTGAAAGCTCCAAATTACAACATTATCACACAACCACATCTCTTTTCTTCTGCCCTCTTCCTTCCTCCTCGCCACATATCCTTCCCCTTTTGCTTCCCGACTGGTGACTTTGCCGACTTTATTCAGGGGAAAGCCCCTGTCCCACCCACACCTGAGGGCACGGGCTGCTCCTGTTGCCATCCTGGGTGAGTTACTCGCCCAGCCAAATGTGAAATTTGAAAGATCTGAATGGAAACATAGAGCAGAGAGATTATGGTTGTTTTTCCACGGCACGGCGTGAGGCGTTTTCACTGAGAGGCAGCAAAAATAGCGTGGGGAAAATATAGCCCCAAGAAAGAAATATGTAAATGTCTGAGTAGACTAAAAACCCCCCTGCTTAGTCAGGGGCTTGTGCTCGGTTTTTATTCTGGGCTTTTTTTTGTGGCCGAGGGGTAAATGCTCAAGGGAGTGAGGGGTGCTGTAGGTACAAACCCAACAGAAACAAGGCGTGGAGGAGATGGTATGGGGAATCCAAACGCTGCGCTCCGTCCCAGTGGCTGTTTTTAATTAATAATGCTGAGCATCTGAGAAATGACATCACCTCTGTCCGTGCTCTGCCGGCCGGGTGTGACTGCTGGGGTGTGAATTCTGTGCCGGTGTTGGAGCGTGACCCTCCCTGATAAATAGGGGTGTTTGTGGGCCTGCAGAGCATCTCTGGGGCTGAGCCTTCCCTGAGGATGGGAACCCCTCTGCTCCCCTGGCTGCTGCTGCTGCTGCTGGTCATGTCCCACTCTGCCCACACAGGTGAGCTCTGGGTGGCTTTGCTGGCATCATCCTGTGCCCAGGTGGTCTGGGGAGCTTGGGATCCTCCTGCCTGTTTAGCAGAGGGCTTGCCTTGAAGCAGGACCATCCTTTGCAGGGATCTGGTTCAGTTTTTGGGAGCAGGGAACCGAGGTAGAGGCACAGGTGGTAACTTGTCTCACCTGGTCCCTGCAGTGCTGTCAGTGAAAACTCCTTTGGCTCCTGGAGTCGCTGCATCCCTGACAGCACTGCCTGTGCCTGTAAGCTGCCACCTTCTCTCTCTCTCAGCCATCCTGGAGGTGAATGGGAACCTGAGCTGCAGGTGTGCCAAGACAACCTCGGAGTACATCAGTCCCAAGAAATACGAGAGCATTGAGATAAGGCCTGTGGGCAGCAGCTGCAGGCGCACGGAGATCATGTAAGTGCCGTGGGCTTGGCTGCTGCCACCGTCCCTCTCCTCCACTGCCTTGCTGGACACTAAACTTTTCCAAAAGTTTTCAGCAAGTGAGCCACCAGCTCACTTGCTGAAAAACATCAAGTGAAGAAACACAGGTCTCCAGGGCCTGAGGGAATCTCTCCAGCAGAGGAAAGGTTGATTTCCTCGTGCTGGAGCAGGGGGTGTTTGCAGCTTGGAGGAAGTACTTCCTCGGACGCTGAGGCAGCATGAGCCATAATGAATTTTCCCAGTTTTTTGTAGCTGCTCATGTTGATACATTTGTAAATCTCTAGAAAAAAGCTGTCTTTGAGCAATGTTCTGGGCTTCAGGTCTCTGCTCTGCGTGGGAATGTGCTGTGTTTTGCTTGTTCCCAGCCATGCTGTGGCTTCCTCTGTCTCTGGCAGCTTTCTGCGATCGCTGGTGCTGTGAGCAAAAGCTGGGTCTTCCCCATCAGCTTTGGCTGCTTGAATCCCTGCCTTTGGAGGGGACAGGAATGCTCAGGACCTCTCCTTGCATTTCAGAATTAAATTAAGAACCTCAGGGAAGGTGTGTGTGAATCCTGAAGCCCCCTGGGTGAAGAAGCTGCTGAAGCGCATTGCCAGCACGTAAGTTGTCCGGTGGAAACCCCTTTGGCTCAGGTGGCCCTGGGCAGCATCCATGGTTCTGGGAAGCTCTCAAGAGGGGCTGCTGTTGTCCAAAGGACCCACCTCCAAAGTCATGAGGGGCTACTCTTTGCTGAGCAAAGCAGCATTCAGCCCAACACAGTCTGTCTGTGGGCGATGCACCCCCTGCCTTACGCACAGTGCCGTGCTTCCAAAACAGTTTGGGGGGAAAAAAACATGAGGGTAGCAGTGGCAGGAGCAGGGTTTGTTGTTGCTGGGCTGGGAAAGCTGCCCCTGTTGGTTGTGCCTGTGCTGGGTTTGTGGCCATCCCGGTGGGCGATGCACACTCTGGGGAAATGGCAGCGACTTCCCTCGGCTGGGGCAGGAGCTTCCTCTCCCAGACCTGCTTTTCTCTGCGTTCACACATTTCTCCTCCTTCTGCTTTTTGCAGGAAGAAAAAATAAGTTTCCTGCTAAGGAAGTTGGTGCCCAGAGCCCCGAGGCGGGCTGGTGGATGATGCCGTGGCTGCCCTTCACTTTGCCCTCGCTTCCTCCCCTTCCCAAAAGCCCCACGTCTGGCTCTGGTGGCAGTGGCTGTGGGGAGGGCAGCTCACTGCTGGCCCCAGCCCCACAGTGGGTTCATGGGGTGTTTTCCCCTGCTCTTGGTCCCTGGATCAGCGTGAATATGAATCCTTCATTTGTTTAGTTGCCTGTGGACTGTGGACCTGATTGCTGTCAGGGGCTGCTCCTGCTTCTTTACGAATGACTTTGAGACTCTTTCCATGTGAAGTGCTCGGTGACAGTCTGGGTGTTGTGTGGCACAGCGTGGCATAATCTGTCCTGGAAGCTCAAATCCAATAAAATTCAGGTTTTTTCCTTCTGTTGATTTTCCCCTGGATCTTCTAGCTCGTACAACATGGAATCATAGGACAGCTTGGATTACAGGTGACCTCAAAATCCATCCAGTCCCACCCCCTGCCATGGACGGGAATACCTTCCAGTATCCCAGTTACTCCAAGCCATGTCCAGCCTTCCTTGGACACTTCCAGGGATCCAAGAGCAGCCACAGCTTCTCTGGGCACCCTGTGCCAAGGTCTCACCACCCTCACAGGGAAGAATTTCTGTCCACTATCCCATCTAACCCTGCTCTCTGACAGTGGGAAGCCATTCCCCCTTTTCAGGGGTCCTTCCCATCATAACCTGTTATCTCCCTTCGTGGTGGTTTGAGGGCCTGAAATTGCTAGTAGGGAGATGGGACAATCCAGCCAAAGTGCCCCACATCCAAGTGATGGAGCTGGGGTTTAAAAACCAGTCCAGGCCAATAAGGAATGATGTTGGGAATGGGCGTGAGGTCACTTGGTAGAGTTTTGGGGTAAAAAATAGCAGAAGCGAATGCACCAGAGCAGTGCTGGGCTGTGCCTTGCAGGGAGACACTGTAGTTGTAGGAGAAATGAGTAATATCTGGTCATGCAGGACAGCAAAGCTCCCCAGAAAACCTCTGGGCTCGTGGGGCTGTGTGCACTAAGAACGATGTCGGAGGAAACGACAGAGAAAGGAAGGGGAAAGCAGAGCCGGTTTCGGGAAGCCGGGCCCCCTGCCAAGCCCCAAGCCGCGTTTTATCGGCAGTGTTGCAAACCCGGCGAGCGCCGTCAGCAGGGAGAAGGGGTCGGACAAAACCACGGCGACCCCGGGGCCTCCCGTGCCGCTTCACTTCTCCTATTTCCCGGCTCAAATAGAGGGATGCGGCGGGGCCGGGGCTGGGGCCGGCATGGCTGCGTGGACAGCCCTGCTGCTGGGCGTGCTGCTGGCCACCCACCGCCCTGGGGACACAGGTGAGCTTCCCCTGTCCCCGCGAGTGTGTGCTGGCGGCTGTGAGGCTTTCTGGGTTCAGAGTGGGTGATCCTGGTGGGAGATGCATTGCCCAGGGAGGGTTTTGGGGATGGCAGCAGGTTTTGGGGTGATGGTGAGCCATGGCCGTGTGCCCCTCCAGCAATCCTGGAAGCCAACGGCAACCTGAACTGCCGCTGCCTCAAGAGCACCCGAGCCTTCATCCCCCCGGAGAAGTTCAGCAGCATCGAGGTGTGGCCCGTGGGGAGCAGCTGCCGGCGCCTCGAGGTGGTGTAAGTGGCTCCTGCATCCTCTGCTCCGCCCGTCTTCCCTGAATTTATTCCGTTTCCTGCTCTTTTTCATTGTGGGAGGGTGGGAGGCTCGGCTGTCTGCAGGGGGGGGAGTGGTGTTGCTGAAAGGCTGTGTGTGTTTTCTAGGATTAAGTTGAAGAGCCTCAAGAGAGTCTGTGTGGATCCTGACACCCCTTGGGTGAAGAAGCTCCTGAAGGACCTCCCTCACCTGTAAGCTCCCCCTTCCCCCCGAGCACCAGGGGCATCCCGTGGGAACCTCTGTTCACACGTTCCTCACCCTTCTGCTTCTGGCAGGAGGAAGAAAAAGGCTCCCCGCTGAGGAAGCTGCCACCGGAGGCACGGCCAGATGTGCCGGGCCCAAAACTGCCTCCCTTCCCATTCTCATGCTGCCTTGCCCCACTCCAGAGGGGAGCATGCTGCTCCCTGAGCCCCACTGGATGCCTTTAAACCCTTAAAAACGCCCGTCCCTGCTTCCAGCCTCTCCCACCCCACAGGCATGTGCTGGCTGTCCCTTTTGGGCGCAGCAGGCCCAATAAAGGTGGCAGCCCTCTGTCACTGTCTCTTGTGTCCCTTCCTGTGGCGTGCAAGGGGCTTGGGATGCTTGGGGTGACAAGTGTGGGGGGCACCAGCCTTTGGCCAAAAACACAGGCGGTTTGAGGAGGTGGCCAGGGCAGTTGCAGCCTTTTTTGGGGGGGAGGCGGCACAGCCACATGCAGTGGGGGGAAGTGACGGCTGGGAAGTTTGGCCATGTGGCTGCCCCTTTTCCCTCCCCCTGGGGCGCTTCCCAGCCTGTGAAATCCCCCCTGGGGCGAGGGGCTGGCTATAAAACAGCCCTGCTGCAGCTCGGGGCTGGCGGCGAGGATGCGGCTGCTGCCGGCGGCGCTGGCCCTGCTCCTGCTCCTGAGCAGTGCGGTGCCAGGGGGTGGTGAGTGGCTTCGGGTGTCTGTCCATCCAGGGCCCCTCCAAACGCCTGGACAGGGGCATTGGGAGTCCCAGACCGGGCTGAGCGGGGGTTCTGCTCAGCTTTCGGATTGGTTTCTTGCCTGTCTTTGAGCTTGAGGTTCTCTTTTAAACCCTGTAGAGAAGCAGTAAGGGGGTACTGGGGGTGGAGAGGGGGTTTAAGCTGCTTCTCTTTCAGAGCCCCATAAAACTCAAGCGCTTGGTGGGTGGGCAATGGGCTTAATTCATCAAATGTTGGTGAAGTTTTCCAACCCTGCAGCTGAACCCCCTCCAAATACAGGAAAAGGAGCTTTGAGGCTGTGCTGGGAGGGATTAGCCCAGCTGCAAGCCCCATTAACAGCAGCCTGTGGGTGTCAGGGCGGGGATGGGATATTTTGGGGGGGTGTCTCCATGTGCCTCCCCCACTGGGGGCCGAGACCTGGTGTGGGCTGCCCTGGGGCACAGGTCTGTCTCTGGAGAGCCTGCTGACCAACATGAGGTGCAAGTGCATCAAATCCACTGCCCGCGTCATCAACCTGGGCCTGATCCTCACCATCGATGTTACCCCGCCGGGCATTCACTGCAGGAGGAAGGAGGTCATGTAAGTGAAAAGCCTGGAAACCAATCCCTACAAATTGCTCCTTTCTGCACTGGTGCAAAAGTGTGTAGGGGTGGAAGCCCACGTATGTTGGGGTGACTCTTGCTTCCGATTTAAAGGGGGTTCCTCCCAGCGTAGCCCCAAAAGGTAAAGGCCCCAAAATTCTATTGTCCAGGGTTTGTATCTGTGCTGAGGGAGCAGAGGGGTTTTCTCTGTGGGTTGGAAAAGCTTTGGGGAAGGGGCGTGTGTGGGGCTTAGGGGCCTCATGGCCTTGCAGCCTCACCTTGAAGAAGAACAAGCGGGTGTGTGTGACCCCCGATGCGCCCTGGATCCAGCTGCTCATCCAGAAGCTGATGCAGAGGTTTGTGATGCCTGGTCACTGGGAAACAGTTGGCATCTCCAGTGTCTTGACAGGACCATCCCTTCCCCCTGACCCTCCTGTTTTCTTTCCTCCCACAAAATCTGCAGGAGTGGCCCCAAGAAAGCATTGCTGCGGCCGCGGCGGGAAGCACCGTGCTGCCAGACCCCTCGGAGACCCCCCACCCTGTCCCTCCCACCGCCCAGATCCAAGGAATCCACGGTTCTGAATTCCTCGTGGGACAGCAGTGACACAACCCCCCTGCCCTGAGAATACTGGGTTTAGTGGCACAACGCTGGTGCTTCCTCTGCTCCCTGGGTTTTGGCAGGGGCAGGAGCCTTTCCCTGCTTCCCCCTAACAAAGGCTTTCCCCTCAGGCACCTGCTGGGTGTCTGTGCTGTTCCCGTCCCAGGTGCCACCAATAAAAGGATGAATGTGCTTCCCCCCTTGGCTGTGGCAGCTCTTTCTGCCTGGGTTTGTGTAAAAATTGGGATTTTTGGGCTGGGGGGGAGTTAGGCCAGACCATGAAGCCTTTGGCTGCTTTGCCAAGGACGCTTCTGAACGCGCCGCCTTTCCTCTGCTCCAGGATGTTGTGCCTTTTTCTGACAGCTCCTGGCAGGAGCAGGTGATGCAGGATTTGGATAGGGTCTGGTGCTGGCTCCTGGCTGTGGGAACACAGAAGTGGGAAATTTCCCAGTGACTGGCTGAGGCTTTCTGTGGAGTCCTGTTTTTCTGGGACGGGGACCCTGCCTTGCCACATGGACCGAGGTGACACAGGTGTCACTTGTGACCCTGTGCAGGATTATCCCTGTTCACAATCTGGCTTGGCCATTCTGGGAGGAGGTGTTTGAGGTCTGTAGGAATGAAATCTGTGCTGCCCACCCATCCCCACTGGATGCCAAAAATGTGTCACTGGGAAACACCTACCCAGTCTCTGTACTCACCTCCCTCCTGCCCCGTTTTCCTCAGGAACTAAAGCAGGGGCAAGAATGGTTGCAAAAGGGCTGTTTGTTGACTCCAGAAGGACATGGAAGTACACAGGTGAGAAGAAACCAGTGCACGTTTAGCCCCATCCATCGTGGGTGAGCAATATCCCATCTACATAATGATTAAATTTTAAAAAGGGTAATTTTGAAAGGGAAGAAAAATATAGCAGTTCAGGGGTTTGCTGACCTCCCTTTCCCCAGCTGCCTGAAGGTCTAGGGCAGGCAGCATTTCCTCATACTGGAGCTCTGCACGCTCTCAAATGTAAAGCAAAGCAGCTCTTCCTATGAAACAGGGCCTAAAACCCCCTAAAACTGAAGTGTAAGCTTGCCCGGGAGTGACACTGCAGCTGCCCTGGCACCACGTGCACTCCCAGCTTGTCAGGGACAGGACCTCCCAGCTGCAAAGGCAACACACGAGAGAGAAACTTGACTTTGAAAACCCCTGAGCTCTCCAAGTAACCACTGTGAGATGGTGTGGGAGCCTCCAAAGGGGATGGATGAACTGCAGTGCTGGGATCACTCTCACCTCCACCATTCCCACAGGGAGGGGTTGTGCCATACCTGGATCTAGAGGTTTATAATCTCCACCTAAAGTTGTTTCTAATTAGAGTGAGTTCTTGGCTGATGCTTGGCAGAGAGGATTAAGATGTGAGTGGTTCCCACCAGGTTCTCTTGGGATCTGTGTCACCTTGGAACACCGAAGGGTGGGAGGGAAGGGAGCATGACCAAACTTGCGTCAGGTTCAGGTTCCTTACAGTGAAAGAAGGAAGCAAAAATATTCAGCTATATGGTACAAAATTCTCTTCTTTTATATATATATATATATATGTATATATATATACACACAGAAAACCCCGTATCGGACAGATTCACCAGATTGAGTTTTAAAAAGTTGCTTGTAGAAGGGTGTCGGACTTTGTTTTCTCTGCTGGCTTTAGGCAGTGCTGTCGCTTGGGCGTGCACACCAGGCACCGTGTTTTGGAAAGCAAACGGAGGTGGTGAGGAGCAGGGAACAGCTTGGAGCCTTTTTTCCAGGTATTGCCTGCAATGTGCTGGGAACCGAGGCTGGGAAAAAAAGCACCATCCCCTCACTGCTCCTGCTGGGAAGGGAAAATCAGGAGGAAAACAGGAAGGAAGCGCACAGGAGAGGCAGGTAAACATGTGCACTGACTGAAACATAAACAAGACTGGGTTGTCTTTTTTTTTGGTGCAATGTCTGTTAAAATAACATTTTTGTGTTAAAAACCGCACGGCGTGACGAGCGTCGGGGAGTGCAGCAGAGAAAATCCAATGGAACACCTTCCCGCAACGGAACACTTCCATCCAAAGGAAACCAAAGGAAAATCCAGCTGGAGCAGCTTACAAAGTTTGCCAGAGTTTGGGTTTCCCCATCCTCTCCCACCCCCATATTACAAAACATTGGTGCTGGGTTTTGATTTTTATTACTAAACGGGCTCCTCTGCAGTTCATAGACAATCGCGGGCGAATTGGAAATTCCATTTTATACAAACAGCTCAGAAAAATATTGGGAGTGAAGTATGGTTAGGAAACACTGCTCACGTTGGGATCACCGTGCGTGGAGGAACGGGGGGAGCAGGTCAGAGCATGCCTCCCCCCTCCCCAGAAAACATACAGCAGCTGAATACACAAAGGTAATGTCCACAAAATTAAGTTTTTCATGCTATTCTACTTTCCAGTGCTCTCCAATCCATGTGCCATGGCCAG
The DNA here is from genome assembly GCA_025920805.1 of Petroica traversi. NCBI lineage: Eukaryota > Metazoa > Chordata > Aves > Passeriformes > Petroicidae > Petroica > Petroica traversi. The sequence goes on from JAHLSL010000020.1 coordinate 24,387,555, forward strand.
GTGGGGAACGCTGAGGTATATTCCAACAGAGATATCTGCACCCAGAGAAAAATCCATCTCTGGAAAGGGCTGCTTTTTTTTTTTTTGTCCCCCCCCATTTTTTCTTTGTTTTGTTTTTGCACAAAGCCAGTGCAGCGCAGGAATTTCCCCCAGCTCCCATCACTTCCAATTGATCCCAGACCATAGATGACGCCCCCATTTTTTAGGCACTTCTTTTCCAAGGGAGTTGTCACTTTGCTGAAACCATTTTTGCATTCTGGCCCACTCCACCCCCTCCCTGGCCCCCAGTCAGTCAGGGAATAGTTTCTCCTCTAAGTCAAATTGATTTTTTTTTTTCCCCCCTATGGAAAATGTCCTGTGTATAAAATGACAAAGGAAATGTTTAGTTAAAGAGGAACAGCCTGACTTGACAGTTTTTCAAGACAAAAGATGGCTCTTTAGTATTTAAAACTAATTTCACAATTCAAATTGGACTTTTTTTGAAGTATACGAATGAGACATAAATATAGGCTTATCAATCTGCTTAAAAATTTCATTCACATCATGGAAAATGTTTTTCATTTATTAAAAATATCACATTTGGAGACTAGAAACAGTAAAGTGCATGAAAAGTTTCAAATAGAAATTCAAGAAAATCTTATAGCAGCAAAAAAGCAGAATAAAGAAAAACTTAAAAACACAGACACGACCTTTTCCTATCACTGTGCCTTTTTTTTTTTAACATTAAGCAGCCAAACAGGTTTGGTGTTTTTTTTTCAGAAAATTGCATCATGTTTAATGCCCCTTGAGGCACAAGGTTTTGAACTGGCCACCCAGAGCATTAAAAGGAAAAAGAACCAAGTATTTCCAACACATCCAAAGAGCATTAACATTTGGGAAGGAACGAGCAGCTTTTTACTTCAGCCCTGACTGACAACAGCTCCCAAACAAACTGGAATTGGGAGGATTTAGAGCTCGAATTTCATCACAGATATTTGGCTGTCTTTGGTTTTCTGATAGTATCGAGATGAGGGGCAGGGCCATATTGCCAATAATTTAAAGTCAGGTATTAAGTGCTTTGCTAATGTGCAAAATTTATGTCGGATGCAGAGCTGAGTCTCCATTTTCGATTCAAACAAACAGTATTTCTAATGTTCTTCCTTCAAAACAAGCATCTCTAGTTTTGTTTTCCTTTCTCCTAAAAGGTTGGCTCAATTTGCCACGTTCTGGGAAAAAAAAAGCGTTACCTTGAAATACGTTAAATGCAAGTTTTTATATCTCTTTTTTGTCCGTTCAGAAGTGCAGCTTCCTACTGAAAAGAAAAAGCCAGTTTAAAATAAAATTTAAAACAAAACAAAAAACCAAAAAAGACAAAAACAACAAACAAAACAAAAAAAAAGAAATCTGAACAAATTAAATTAAAAACCTGTAAAGGGGAATAATACTTTGGTTCCAGCCCTAGTGCCAAATGATACCGATATGCACCAAAATGTGCAAAAAAAAAAACCAAAACAAACCCAAAAATCTCATATCAAACACGTAAGGAAAGGAGCTCAGAGAAAGCAGCTGGAGGTTGGCCATACTTCACTCCTATCTAGGTGGATTTACAAGTGTACAGGTCCGTGGGGCGGCGCGGGGCGGCACTACCTGCGCGAGGGCAGGTGCACCCCGTTCACCAGTGGCAGCAGCGCCGGCTGCAGCTCCAGCTGCGTCAGCAGCGAGAAGTGGTCGGAGGGGATGTGCGGGTGCGGGCACCCCGTGATGTTGTTGTCCACCAGCCACTGAGGGTCCAAAGGCCCCAGCACGCCCAGCACGTTCATGTGGGTGTTGGAGTAGAAAATGTAGTCAATCACACCCTGCGGAGAGAAGAGGGGGAGAGGGCGCAGTGAGCTGGGCACACCCTGCGCCCATCCTCACGAGCCCGGGGAGCCGGGGATCCGTGCTTACTTTGAAGTCAAAAGTGTAATTGGTGTAAGGCATCAGGTTGTTCTCGTAGGCGCTCTTGAGCTGGAAGCCGTGCGTGATCCTGCCCTCCGAGGCTCCGTTCTTGCCGTTGCCGCTGAAGTTCATCAGACACTCGTTGTAGCGCAGCTCCTTGAAATCCTTGTGGTTGTCAGCTACGATGCCGTTGCTCAGGTATTCCACCACACCTGTGGGCGAGGGGAAGGGTTTAGGGAGTTGCTTTGAAAGACAGCATTGGCCTGGGAATGTTAAAAAGCAGAATGCCATAGAGACACGCCGTGAGATCGGAGTTAGCAAAGCAAACACCTTGAGATGAGAGCTTGCAAAGCAAACCGCTCTCCTTAGAAAGCCTTCATCAGGAACTCACTCACATCTTCCCTACTTCTTACTGCTGCTTCAGGCATGAGTTTATTTAATGATTTATTTAGGATCTAACTGTGCTTTTCTACACTGTTGTAGGTGCAAACAGCTCTCCTAGAGCGTCCAGCTGAGCATGAAAAGCAGGCAACTCCACAGGAGGACTCGCAGTCTCTCCAGCCAGATTTCCAAAGGCAGCTGTGCCTAGGAAAGCTTCCATCCATACCTTCCCTGGGGAAGTGCAAAACAACCCCACTGCCTTCAGAGGAAAAAGGTGGACTCAAACGTTCTAAGAAGGAAAGTTAAAAATCAGGCCAAAAACCCAGTCTTACCTGAATCAGGCAGTGAGTTGAGATCCGCACACAGCACCAGAGGGATAGAGTTGGGATCTGCTGTCGGGCTACTGGGCCTGCTTGAGGCTTTCTCCAGGATGTTTTTCAGCTCCGAGACAAACATCATGGTCTGGATGAGTTTCACATCTGAGTATTCGGGGTCCCAGTGCATGTGGGCATTGGCCACAATGAGCAGCTGCTTGTCCACGTGGAGCGATTTCATACCTGGAGAGAGAATTTTATCACTGAAAGGTTCTGTGAATGCAGAGTGTTCCTGCTTGTTCATGCTCAGGGTGTAGCTCCTCAGGGCTCAGAGTCAGACACACCACCAGGTGGGTGTGTTTTTATTGCTTAAACCTGCTGAAATGCCTGCAGAATGGCCCAGGTAACTCCTTCCAGCCCTGGAATTTCTCCTCTTCTGAAGCCATGAAGACCCCAGCCATGCAGGCAGAGCAGGGTGGCAGTTTTACCTGTGCTGGAATTGTCTGCTGCACCTGATCAAACTTAATGAAAATATGACAGTCAGTCAATCAAGAGGCAAGTAAAGATACCTGATCATCTCCTTCTTCCACATCAGTACATCAGCACTGATGCCTAATCACTGGGGGAGGGTGGAAGGAGTCAATCCAGGGGAGGAAAAGAGAGTTGAAAAAAAAGTTGAACATTATTGACAACTACTGGTAAGAGCAAATGTGTGTAAACACAGTGGTCTTGGGAAAGCTGAGCTGCTCAAGCAGAATGGAACAGAGTAACTAAAGCAGGGATAAAAACTTGGGACGAGAAAAGCAAATGCTGGGCATCTTGCTGTGAGCACAACCAGACCAGGAAATAATGTCATCTGTGCCTGGCTGAGCCACCGACAGGCTGGGTCTGGCTGCACCACCAACAGGAACAGCACGGATTACCCAGGCACAGGCATAGGAATTACACAGGAATACCCTGTGGAGCTGAGAATCAGTGAGGACACAACGGTCGTACTCACTTGCTCCAAATAATTCTTTGTGCACCTCCAACACCACGGCGACTCCGATGTTGTCCTTGGTCATCACTCTGTTCAGCATGGCTTCTGAGCCCTCCGAGTTGGCCATGGCCACCTGGTTGAACTCCACCGTGTGCTTCTGCACCAGCGTGAACCTGGGAACAGGGAGAGAACCACAGTGAGCCCCTGTGGCACTGTCCCCACCTGAAAACCATCCCTCCCACAGCCTCCCTCTCTTCCACACCACTCGAGCTGGTTCTACACACGACCTGAGTTGCATTTTTGGAAGCAGTGAAAACGCTGAGAGGCAGCTCGGGCTTTGAGCAACTTCCCTCCTAATTACTGGAAGCTGTTATGAAGTTTTAGCGTAATTTAAAAATAAATTTTAAACCCTTACTTTTCCGTCTTGAAGAATATCGCGCAGCCGTCCACATGCTTTTTCTCCTGCTCGGACATGATTTTGGCACGTGACTTTGGAGAAAAGAATCCGTCGTATCCCCGTTCTTTCAAGGCTGGCAGGAAAAGGGTGAAGTATTGCTCCGTTTCCACTTCCTGCAATTGAGCACAAACACCTCAGGCTAAAGGAGCGAAGGAAACCCTTCCTTGTGCCTGCCCTGGCTTGCAGTCAGAAAAGCTGCATGATCCATGTCACTTCCTAGACTAAAGGGCTGCCAGGAACTGATGTGCATTCCTGGATTTCCTGGAATCCCTCCCAAAGGTAAAGGGACAGGTGTATTTTGAACAGCAGTAGACCACACCTGATATTTTTGATATTGGAATATGGATATGCAGTTTGCATTGGGAAGACCTGGAATTTGCTGTTAAGGAGGTGACTATGGTGTTCCCAAGGGAACACCAAATCCTGAAGGTGGAGGTTCGAGTTCCCTGTTTCTGATGGAAAACGCAGTCGTTTTTAATTACCTGAAGACTAATGATATCTGCATCACAGTTGACGATTTCTTCCATGATTCCCTTTTTCCTGTACTCCCAGTTGAGTGCCCAAGACGGGCAGTAGCCGTAGAGCTGCCGGGTGGCGTATTTATCACACAACACATTGTAACACATAACTGTAAATGAAGCTGCAAGGAGAGACAGAAAGACAGGCAAAGGTTATCAGCTTCTGAAGATTGTCTCTTTGGTTGGAAGAGCTGTGACAAAGCCCAGCTTGTGAAAGAAATGCCCAGCATCCTGCCCAAATGACAAAAATTGTGTTTGCAGCTCAGCCATATGTTAATTTTTCTAGTACAAATGAACACAAATCGCTATTTTCACTCTGATCCAGGAAAAAGAAGGCCAAGACAAGTTTCCTCACCTTGTGAACACAGGGAAAAGAAGCATAGATTTACCTGAGGGCAGAATTTGGTCTCGTTCTTTTAAAGTAATCCATGGCCTTGGAGGCAGCTGCTCTGGATGAACTACAAAAAAAATTAAACCAGCGATCAATTCAGAGTTTCTATTTGTAAGTTACAATTTCTATGTCAAAGTGATGACTGAACAATAATCTGTTTTGCATCCCCATCTCCCTGAGTCTTCAGGGGAGACAAAAATCATTATATGAGTAGCTCTAGTGAGGGAAAATTGTCATTTTGAAGATTCAGACTATTTTTGTCTTGTTTTCAGATTTAGAAACACCACTGAAATACTCCTGCACATTGAATAATCTGCTGAAGTAGGAGGGGTAAATCCTGGCGTGGTTCAGCCATCACTTCTCCAAGAGCCTCACCCTGCATCCATCATTCCTGCAGTGCCCTAACCTGGGAGACCTCGAGTGGCAAAGCACAAGGCTCAGTTACAGAACCACAAAGCAGGACTGAAGTCAGGTACTGATGTTCTTAATGGTTTTGGTGTTCCTTGAGCTAAATCTGACATTCCGCTGGCAGGCAAATGATTATTTCTGGTGGGGAGAATGAAAATGATTTCAGCAAGGCAGACTCTGCCCTTAGTTGGTAACTGCAGGGTTTCAAACGGAACAGAGAGAACATCTGGCTGTACCATGGGAAAAGCTTAGACAGCACATATCAGCCTCTTCCACTGTGTGTGTGGCTGTGTGCTGGGATATGACTGGCGCCACCTGACAAAAGCACTAAAGCAGTGAGGAAGTACTGTCCCTTCAGTGGTTCAGAGTCTTGTTTTAGCAGGAAATCCTACTTTGAAACCCCTTTTGCCCACCAGATCCCTAGGGCTGTACCTGCTAGATTGTCAAGCATGTAGTTCAGTAGCTTTCGGGTTCCGTCTGGATCCTGGTAGAGGCTGAGAATATCTTGGGATAAAGGATTGCCTGCCAACAGCACAAAACAACAGCAAGGGGGGATCAGCCTTTCTTGAGGCTTTCCACCCAAAGAGAATCTCCCAGAAGGAGAACAGACAAATTAACTCAGCAGGTTGAAGGGCTTATTTCCCTGACTGCAGATTTGAAATGAGCTCCTAAGGAAGTTTAGCAGCATTTAAGAAAGAGAAGCATTGTTTTCCCAACTGCCTGGTCATTTTTGCTACCAACTTAATGCTTAAAATGACCTGTAAGAAAACCTTGAAGTAATAGAGGAAGGTTTTGAGCCCAGCCTCCCCCTCAGGATTCCAGAGAACTCCTAGGAATATGGAACTGGAAAGAGCTCACCTTTCAAACCCAGGGTTTGCAGCTGGAAGAGCCGTCCAAGTTCATAAGGCAAAACCCGTAACAGATTGTTATTTAAAAGCAATTCCCTGCAGCAAATGCAAAAACACTCTGGGTGAGTATCACTGCAGAAGAAACTCCTAAGGTTCTGTACACTGCTCGTCCTCAAAGAAAAGCAGTTTTCATCCTGAATTTTATTACAGAAAGTTACGCCAATCTTCCCGTGTCAAAGCACGACCGAAATACATTTATTAGGGGGAAAAAAGCCACAAAACCCAAGATGAAACCAGGGATGAAAACAGTGATACATAATTGATCAGAAAAGAAGCCCCGTGAACCCAAAAGTAATTATTAGAACCAAAACTCTGAACCAGCGTGGAATTTTTCAGGATTATGTGAAATACACGCACAGAAAACAAAATCAAACTCTCAGTCCTGATCCCACGATAGAGATTTTTTGGGAAGCTAACCAGAATAATTCCCCTCACCTGAGAGACACCATGTTTCCTAGTTCTGCTGGTAAACTTCTGAGTTTGTTGGATGACAGATCCAGGTAAACCAGATTGTGAAGCTTGGCAATATCAGGTGGAATGCGAGTAAGGTTGTTGTCATTGAGGTGCAGAGCAGTCAGGTGTGTCAGCGACCACAGCGACGTGCTTAAGCTTCGCACTCTCCCTGCAAGAGGAAAGCAGGGAAACACCTCTTCACTCTGGAACCACCGGCCACAAACTGGATCTGGAGAGGTCTGGGGCACCAACCACGGGACCTGAAACCCCACCCAACTCACCCGAGATCTCTAATTCAGCCCAGTGCGACTTCTTCCCATTGGCCACCTCTTCCGCTGACATGATGGTGTAAATTCTGCGAGGATCCGGAGGATCATATTTTTCCTTTGGCATCCCTGTTAGTCTGAAAGATCATCACAACTGTTACTCCACAGCATTCCTTCATTTTCATCCCGCCACGAGCTGACCTTTCCCAGGGACTCCCCACAACAATGCTCCCCAGAGTTTATATACAATAAATACCGGGCTGCCAAGCAGGGCTGCTCACACCTGGGCTGAATTCCAGGATGGAAAAGAGCATTTCTTCCCAGGAAGTTGGGTTTTTTGCAGGCACCTGCTTGGCTCCCCAGTTTATCCCCCAGAACCTACGGAGCTGTTTGCTGTGAGCAGAGCCTGCAGACAAGATCAGAGTGTTCTGCTGTTCCCGGATTGCTCCCTCCTGTTGCACAGGGAACCAAGAATTGAAGGGAAGGCTCTTATTTTCAACACACACAGTTCCACTTCTCCACTCCACTTATACAGGGCTTGAAATTGCAGTCTGAGGGGAAATTAGCTCCATTTTCCCATTAACTATCCAGCTTTTGTGTTTTGTGCTTTTTCATGCTCAGGGTCAGTCAAGATCTTTGTATTCCTCGTGGCCCAGGAGCCATAAAAGGAGCTCAGGTAAAGTTCCCATTTTGCTGCTCTGGGGCACAAAGGGCCCCAGCCCAGTGCAAAACGTGAATATCAGATGCCTAAGGACGAGCCTGTGCACGCCAAATTCGTCCAATTGTCCTGACTGCCAGAAGGGAGCTCTGATGTCCCATTCAAAAACCATCCACTTTCCAGGGGACACAGGGAGAGATTTCATTCCATGCCTCCTTGGGCTGCTGTGCCGAGTAGGACTGTGTGTGATTTCCAAACCCGAGGTTAGCCGAGTTTGCTGGTCTTTTCCTCCCCAGACACACAAAGTCCACGAGCCTTGATTTCACAGAAATCCAAAGTAGCTGCTCCAGAGGATGCAGCTCTTCCCTCACCCAGATGCCTCTCCTACAGCCAGCTGCAGGAGCTGCGAAGCTCTTCCAACAACTCCAACTCAGATCTGAGGTAACAAGCTGAGGGTTTTGTTCAGCAAGTCCAACTAAGCAAAGATCCCACAGTTTCCTTGATAAGGGTCAAGTCCTGCAGTGTTTTCCAGCCCATGCCGGCAGGCAGCCCAGTGTTCCGGCACGGCATAGGAGCAGGAGCTGTCAGGGCTGTGCCCTGCCAAGGGTCTCAGTTACAGGGCTGCTGCTTCCTTCCCTGACGCAGGCCCAAGGAAACCGCAGGGGCAAATGCGAGCCCCACAGCTAATTATAGCCCCCTGTTATTTCCAGGTGAAGTCATACGGCCAGCAGAGCTATGGGATAAGAGGATTCTGCTCACACTGCCTGGCACGGGGCCATGAAGGGAACCAGTTACTTAAGGACAAGGGATTAGACCTGAAATCCTTCCATCCTTGTTCCAGAACCCCAAAATCAGGAATGGCCTTTCCACCCTCCACACACAAACAGGCTGTGCTTCGGGAGTGCCAAATCTCTGGTGGGTTTTGCTGGATTTATCCTCATTCTTCAAGTGTCTGTGTGAAAGCAGGGAGCAGTCAGACACCTCACAGCCCCTGCCAGGCCACAAGAGCTCTGTTCCACCTGCCCTTGCTGTTTCATCTGTCAGACCTTAAACTGACCCACACCTCGACCGAAGACATGGCAAAGTCTGCTGTCTGAAACCCAGGATTTGGGTGAGTGCTCTGTGATGAAGTCCTTAAATCCATGGTGGTTACACCACCTGAGCCACCCCCTGCCCATCCCCACCAGCCTACACATGACCACTGACCCCCTGGCACCATCTGGAAGCTCCAGGATTGCTCCTCAGCAGGGCACCCAATTAAATGAAGTTGAAATATGGCTCGTTAAGAGCAGTGCTCTGCCACTGTGGAGCAATGTGTGGCCCTCAGGGAACTTGCAGATAAGGGAGCCCTGATCTGGGAGGCCAAGGATGCGTGCATTTTTCAGCTGTTAGTCACTTTAATATTGCTTTGAAATAGTGGTGAGTCAAACAGGCAGCAGTGTCATTGCCACAGTTACAGAAAGGGGAAAACAAACCTAAATCAAATGCACTTCCCCCCCCCCCACCACAGAAACGTTGGGCAAGATTTGAAAGCCACCGTGTGTAATTTTTTTCTTAGGTAAAAAGATGAATTCTGCCTGGGTTGCCAACTCCTCCCGTTCCCATCTCCCACTCTGCTTGTCCTGGAACTAAAACTATATCCAGAAATCCCAACCTGTTTTTGCTCAGTCTTCAGAGAGCTACACTGAATCCCCTGAATCTGTTAACCCCAAAATCCGATGCGCATCAGTGCAAATTTTGGCAGGCTTTTCTCCTAAAGGCTCCCCTTGGAAAACTTCTGAAGCTACTAAAATTTGCTCTCTGCTACAGATCCAACCCTGTAAACTTAAATCTCTTCCTGATTTTGTGTAAATTAAAGAAAATCTGGAGATGAGGACACCAGTGTGTTAGTAAGAACAGTATTTCAGCTCTGGGGGTTCCTAAAGTAACTCTTTGGGTCCATGTCCATCCCCAAACACCCAGAGGTGACTGGCAGAGCGGGATAACTCAGCTGGAACTCTAGTGGTGGTCCTGGGTGAGCCTAAGCAGCTCTCTGAGGTGGATATAAAAAGGACCAGGGGCAGGTACTGTTTCCTGCAGTAGGTCTGTGCTGGCCTTTTCTTTGGACTTTTGAGTTTTAGGCTATTTGCTAGGGGTTTTTGTGTATGGAGCATGCTGACTACCATTGAAAGCCTGGGGAAATAGAAAGGAATAATGGAACTGAAGGTGTCAAGAGAGGAAAGGATGAGCTACTGTGTTGCAGCAGAAGCTTTAAATATGAAGAAATGTTTTTTGGGCAACAAACACAGGAACTTCTGTGTTTTAGACACACAGTCCCTTCCCCAAGGAGTGCAGAGATTGCATTTCTTAAATTACAGTGACCATAAGACGTTTTGTTTAAGCTCTTTCACACCCCAATGTATAAATGAGTTGTCTAATGAGGAGGCAAATGGGGAAGGGCTGTGCCTGCATCCTGCTGCAGCCCTGTGTTCATGGATGTTTGGCACAGCTCCAAACCCTCGCCTCCAGCCCAGTGACATTCTTTGTGATCCTTTTTTTTTTTTTTCCCAGCCTCTGTATAGGGATGAGTCAAACTGCCAAAGCGTTTTGGAAACAATCCAGCAGCCAGGCAACCCTGAGTGGCTCCTCCTTCCTCTGAGCACAGCTGACTGTCCATCCCCTTCCATATGGTGATCCCTCCCAGGAATTACTGATCCTGCTGGCCGGTGGGGCGTGCGCGTGTGTTCGCACAGGTTGTTGTGGAACGCTGGGAAGCTGGGCTGAAAGCTGGGAAACGGCCCCGTTTTTATCTCTTTATCTAAATGTCTGTTTGTGTGTGCTGGAATCAGCCCCGAGAGGCTGCAAATGGGGCAGAGGAAGGCTGATCTTCTGCACTGCTCTGCTTTTAGGAAAGGGTGACAAAAGTCTCCTCCTTTCAGCCTCCCCAAGGGGGAGAGAAGCACAGCCAATACCCACAAATACAGAAACTGGTTTGGAGTACTCTGTGGGGAAGGAAAATCATGAAAACCAGGTGATTGTTCAAGGGTATGTTAAGGGGATTTAAAGAAACCTGCCATTACTGGGATATGTACAGATGTGTGAGCTTAAGGTAAACTATTGGCTATATCCCTATACACAGTATCTAGTGTGTAAAAATCAGCAAGAAAATATTGGAAAATAGGGAATTCTGGTGGTCTTTTGCATGGATCTGAGCCCTTTTCATGGTGCTTTCCGGCAGCAACATGTCCAACCACCTCTGTGTACCCTGCCTCCCCCAAGAATTCAATGAGCACCCCGAGTCTGCCATCCCAGGTACTGTGTCTTTCCAGCTTCTTATTCCAAGTACCCTGACTGGGGAGATTAGCAGGGAAACAAATATAAATGCCTCATAATGGCTTTTTTTTTTAATTAAAAAAAACCAAAACAAACCAAACAATTCAAAAACAATGTTTGAGATTTGAAAGAATCCCTGAGGAAAGTCTGACCCAGAGCATAAGGAAATTCAAGTTGGGAAGAGAGAGAGGTAAGAGGTAACCATGAACCTGCAGCTGGCAGTAAATTTAGTGGTGCTGGGATCCCAAGGGCTCCGCGTTATCTCTTCAACCAAGATCATAAAAGCCCAGAGAAGCACAGACAAGTCATAGAAGCAAACAGCAAAAGCCAAGGGGAGGAGTGGGAAGGGAGGGAACGAGCTGTGTTTGATTAATTCCAGAGCCAACTGGCACTCACTTGATGGAAATGCTAATTCTCTCACTGACATACACCCACTAGTTATTCCCACCATTCCCTCATCTCCTCTAAATGAAGCAGTCTTTTCTTAAATCACAGGTAACACAAGAATATCCAGGTTTCCACCCTTCCTTTTCCTCCGTGTCACACCCCCACTTACAGGACCAGCTGAACTATTTACTGCATGGAAACCCTACACAACATTACACAGCTGCTTTTTATTGCTGTGCCTGGTTAAGAGTCACTCCTCACTCCAAAGGAACAGTTCCTGCCCTGCTGGAAGCAGCCTGGTACCTCTCAGTGTGTGCATGACAGCTCTGAATGTCCACATCAGGTCACTGAGTGACACCTGCCTTTGTCTGCAGGTGCCTTTTACACTCTTTGCTTCCAGAGCAGCTCTTGGGGCTGCTTCACATGCAAACTCTGGGCAGGCTGCTCCCCAAAATAATGTTCTGCTTACCAGAAATACATGCAAGGGGCTACTGTAGGGCAAGAAGTGTTTCCAGCAGCCAGCCTGTAAATAAATGTCATCAGAAGCCCCCACAGGGCTGCTTTAAACAGTGTACTTATTTATTTACACAAGGATCTTGCACTGTTTCAGAGAAATGACCCATTTGCAATGCTGCTCCATCCCCTGGAGAGTGCTTGGCTTCTAATGAGATCCAGGACAGAGTGGCTTAAAGGATTAGGAACTGAAGTCACCGGGAGTCTGGGGAAGGAAGAAGCCAGTGCTGGATCAAGACAAAACGCCGTGCTGGGCTGTGGGCATGGAAGAGAAGCAGCCACGTGTGGCTGCAACTTAAAGCAGGAGGTTTTCCTAGTTCTGAGGGGACAGAAAACCCCCACCAGCACAAACAGAGTGAGCTGGCAGTGCCGTGGGGTGTGAGTGTCTCCCCAAGCTGTGAGGGAGGAGCTGCTGTACTGACAAGGCCGATCTGACACTCACCCAGTCACGCCTGAGAAATGAGAAAGAGCCTGCTCAGGCTGTGCTCTCAGCCAGCACCATGCCTCATTCAGCTCCTCAGGATCAATACCTGGACAGAAGTCAGCTATTGACCTGCTTTTTGAGCAGAACTACACCGGAATTATCAATCCATGCACACTGCAGGAGCTAGGGAAAGGTCTTCTCAATGAACCCTAAGATACAGTCATACCCTTTCATCCTTCAAAGCAAAGTCTGTGCCAGGAGAAAAGAAATGAGATTATTTCCACTGCCACGGTGTCATCTTCCCTTTGCAGTAGGAGACCACCAGCACTTCCACAAAATAAGCAAAGCCCAGCAACACTTCAGTTACTTTTCCTCTACAATCCAAAGAAATCTGCCTCTGTAAACCTTGATTCAAACAGCTTTACAGTTACAAGGCTTGCCTTGTTCAGCTACAGGTAGGTTTGGGTGAGTCAGAGCTTAAGATTTTAAAAGAAAGGAGGAGAAAAAGAAAAAAAAGCCAAAGGAAAAAGCACACACCGTAGTGGAAACTGTTTTGCAATCACTGGCACAACAAATGAGCCTTTTCAGTTTGAACAGGCCACAGGATGCTGCACTAGGGCTCAAAGTAGCTGGGCTTGTATGCTCAAGAGAAGAGGTCTGTTAAAACCCCCCTCCAGTTTATAGGAATAAACCCTGTTCTCCAGAGGGTGTGTTTAAATGTACTTTGCATTTTAATCTCAGAAGAAAGTTTGCCTAACAGCCTGAGCAAAGCATATTATTTGAATATTGAAAGATCATTCAGCTGCTTCTGTATCTGATTATCCCAGTCTTTCCCATGAGCATTTACACCACACCTTAACTTCCAAACAGAATCCCAGACTGGTTTGGGTTGGAAGGGACCTTCAAGCCCATTCAGTGCCACCTTCATTCCATGGGCAAGGACAACTTCCACTACCCCAGGCTGCTCCAACCCCCAGTATCCAACCTGGCCTTGGACACTTCCAGGGATCCACGGGCAGCCACGGCTTCTCTGGGCAGAAGAGAGGCTGAACTTGTGTGGATTCCTCTGTTCAGCCACCTGAAGGGATTTCACCTAAAGCCAGGGAATACCTTTGGCAAGCTTTGCTGCAGTTTTTCAAAAAGGTTGGTTTTCTGGTATTTCTTAACACACTGGCACATGAGAGGTTCATAAGAGAGTTCTCTGAAAGGAAGTTAAAGAAGACAAATGCAATCCAAAGCCCTGGTGCTCCCTGCCCTGCTGTAAAGAAATGGAGAGTAAAGGAGGAGCCCAGACACAGTGGGTAGGTGCAAGAGGCAGGTATGGATTCAGGAATGCCCAAGCCTTGTTGACAGCCTGAGGTTTTCAACCACGTAATTTTCCATGCATGAAATACTTGTGAGTTATACTCATCTCCCCACGTCCAGGGTTGTTTTGTTCAGACCTGCAGCTGCCATGGAATAAATGGCCAATGACTTAAAACTGAATTATTCCCCCTTTAAATGCATGGGAAGCAACTGGGGGTTCCTAAAGCAGGCAGAAAAACACCTTGCAGTTCAGCACAGGCCTAGTCTCAAACCTCCTGCTCTATCCACAGGTCTCAAAATACTTAATAGTGCTCTTCTCATCCATTCCAAACATTCCTAATTCTTCTGATGCTCCCCATTCCTTCAGCCTTTTGCTCCAGAGTAAGGAGGAGAAGGAAGAGGCTCATTGCACAGGTACAAACATGTGCCTGGAGATTGACCTGCTCCCAGTGGCAAGATGTGACTTGGATGGAGGAAAAAAATGTGAGCCCGGCTCTTCTTGGCACCTGGGACTGTTCTGGTATGTGAGAAGTCATCTGGCCCTGCTTTCCTTTTGCTTTCTTAACCTTCCAGAACAAAAAGGGATTAGAGGAAAGGCGTTCACAAGTGGAAATTTTGGCTGGGCAGTCATTCATCCTGTGCTAGCTCTTGGCCACTGCCAGTTGTAAATTAATGTACCACAATAAGCAGAAATTGAATTTTAAGGTACAGGGGAAGTGGGAAGAGCAGAGGTTATTCTCCATGTGTCGAGGCTGACTCAGGATAAAGGACATTTTTTCTGTGGGACATACACCCCCCTTTTGATCTTACAGGATCTTACAGGATCTCACAGGATGGTGATATCCAGCAAAGCATACAAAGTGTGTTTTCTGCTTTCCACCTTTCTCAGTTTTCCTGGGAGAGTTTTATCCTATGGAAAAGAAAGAGCTACAAATCTGCAGAAGGAGGTCTTCAGCACTCTCTTTAGAAGGTGCTTATATCCAGAGCCTTTTGAAAGGGCCTTTAGATTTATTTTTTTATGAAGAAAAAAAAACCAACAAAAAAAGCAAAACTAATTTGTGATTAGAAGACACAAAGATGTTCACTCAGATGGAAGCATTCCTGAAAAGCGAGGGGAAAACTACCCAAGCAATTCATTCAGCTGCCCTAAAGGGTAAACAGCAAACTTGAGCACCATCCACAAATCCTGATTATTATTACCAGCTTGACCAAAAGCTTATGGGTTTAGTACTTTTCTTTGAACTCCTGGAATCTGATGAACTTAGAAAAATGTTTGACACCAAAGCGAGGAGGAGGGTCCCTCTGCAGCAACCCAAGGCTAAACATTCCTCCCTCTCCTGGAGCCTGCAGAGCTGCCTCAGCCCAGGAACATCTTTTGCCTTTAAAAAAAGCAAGTAAAATGTTTAACTGGGTATTTCCTTCCAGGCCACTGGAAGCAGCAGTGTGGGGAGCCGTTGACTTGCAGAATTAATTGTGGAAGCATTGGTGGCCAGGATAAAATGAGCTTTGCTTTGCATTCCCATTCCAGCACAGCAGAGACGACAGGTGGGTGCAGAGCTTGGGAAGGGAAAGGCCCACAGGACAAGAGCTGCCTCTGGTAGTTTCTCAGCTGTAAACATTCCTGCTGCTCCTGGCTGAGGGCACAAGGTTTCCCTTTATGCTTTGTTTAGGGTAAGGAATAATCCAGATTCACATCAGCAGGGATGGTGGCAGGGTGCTCCAAAGGATTTGTCTCTTCATGTCTAAAATTTCCCAACCCTCAAGCTGCAAGTGGGGGGAACCCAAAACTAAATTCCTGCTGAAGGGTTAATTTTAATTGAGAACGTGCACTTAAACCCCAGCCTTCATATCTTGCAAATCTGCATTTGGAATCCCACAGCCCTTTTATTTAGAATTTTTTCTGTCCTTCTCAAAGAAAACATCAAGTTTCTTCCCAGGCAAGCAGAATGGGGAAGACAATACACCACAGGGAGGTTAATGCTGAGCAAAAATGGTGCTGTGCAGTCATAAACACCACTAATGATTCCCACCAGGAATTGCCAGAGTGGGGGTGAGCACACACTGCTCCGTGTCTACTCGTGTGCAAGACACCCAAAAGCTCACTGGGTTTCTCTTCTGTTCCCTGGTTTGGGCACAACTCCCAAAATCCCTGCACCTGACCTGTAAGCTACAACTGCTTGGAGCTGCTCTTTGTTCATCCTGGAGCATTTTTCCAAGTGCTGGTTTAACACCTCCCCTAAAAGGCATAAAATATATTTCTTACAGAACACCACATGGTGCATTTCTGTCTGTCTTTAATTCTGTTTTCCATGATCACCTGTCAAATTGCTTTCTGGTGGTGGCTAAACACTCCTGAAGTTACATCTCTGTAGGGAAATGCCCAAGAGACTGCAAAAGTTGTTCTTCCAAGCAGGATTCCAGAAAGATTTTTCTCCCAGTGCTCTGTTTTATTTAGAGTAACTTCAGTTTGGTGTTTGTTTTTGATTTGGGGGGAGTGTGGATTTTTTTGTTTTTCTCCTCCTTTTCAACTCTGACAGAGGAATTTTCTCCCACACAACAGCAGCCAAGCCAGGCCCAGTACCTTGCCATTGGAGGTAAGTGTCACGTAGCCCTTTTGTGAATTTACTAAGCTGCCAACAGAGCTAGTCAGCAAGTTCAGCTAAAGGTCTTCCTGGTGCTCTCTGCATCCAGCTCTGAGATCTGAAGGCACAAATGGATCCAGCAAATCCAGTGCATGTTAAGTTCTTTTTGCCATTTCCTGCCAGACACTTCAGTTTACTTGAAGTAGATCTCTTTGGAGTGGTCTTGTGGTGGGAAGTTTGGTGACAGCCCCGAGGTGCACACAAGGCAGGCAAGGAGAGCAGAATTCCAGAAATGTTGTTACCACCTAAGAATCTTGATAAAGAAACCTTTTTTGTTGTTGTTGTTGTTGTTGTTTTTAAATCATTTCAGGTGAGATAGAGAAGCTGCACAGACAAATCACTGGAACCCAAAGAATTAATCAGAAGGTGAAGTTACACCACACTGTCACTGTAAAAAGCACCCAAGCCTTGATTACAGCCTGTCATCAAGAGAACCACAGAATCTGGACAAAAAAAAAATATTACAAGAGGCTTAGCATTTAATGCTCTAAAGCACTAAATCCACAGCAAATCCTCCTGGATCTAAATATGCCTAAGACATATTTTAACTTATTTTTTTAAAGTTTTCACAAATGCCATCTTATGCTCCCAAGAAACTAAGCTCCACTGTTACTTATGCTTTCTCAGTAGCCTGCAAATCAGGTTACACCAAGTGCCCTTTTGGCACTCCCAAAACCTCTTTCCAATAAACTGCTAGCAAGTAAAGTGTAAGCGCTTATTTGGATTTATCTCCCCTTTTAAACCCAAGTAACCCAGAAGTGTCCAGCAGATTCCAGCTGATCGAAGCAGAACTTTTTGGGGGTGGTTCAAGCAAGTTTGCTTGGAAACTGTGCATGTTACTGATGCATAACTTTATCACTTAAAACCCTGGGGAAGGTTTTAATCAGAAAAAGGAAATACACTCCCCCAATTTGTGCACGTTGACTCTAAAAAGGCAGTGGCTGCTGTGATCTACCTAACTCTAAGTTTTAATTCTTGGTGGTTTAAATTTAAATTAAGTAGAGACTTAACCAGTGTGGAAATTAATTAATTTTTCTCCACTGGTGCCTCTTCATTCTCCTGACAGAGTCCACACGCACACCTTGGGATCACTTTCTGGCTTCTTTCTCCTAGGACTGATGTGAAAGCTAAACTTGATCAAAAGCCTGCCAGGCTCTTTGCAAAACCAAGGCTGTGAATGGAAAACAACAAAATAATCCCAGTTTATCCCATGAAATGGAAGCTCTGTCAGCACCTTCGGACGGGAAACAAAACAGCCACAACGTCACTTACTTCCACACCAGAATTCCCACTGCAAATGTGATGGAGCTCCTACAGATTCGGGCTGGGAAGAGGAGAGCCACACACGGCAAAGACACCCAGAACAGCCTTCCCTTGCCAGGCAGGCAGAGAAATGCCTGAGCAGGCTACATCCCTGGAAGCGGCGCTGCTCCCGGGGACATGGGGAGAAAACACCCTTTAGCCAATGAAAACAAGCTCTATCAGTAAAAGTGCTCTTCTGCAGATAACTGCTCCTGCAGCTGGGGCTTCTGCTGGCACAGCTCTGTCGGTCACGGGTCGCGCTCCGTCACCGCGCGCGCAGACAGAGCTGTGCCAGCAGAAGTTCATCCTGCAGACCCGCTGGGAAACTCAGCCACTGACACGGATCTGAAAAGTTCTGCCTTTTTTTTTTTTCCCCTGCTGCTGCCGAGGTAAGTTTTCCCTGCAGTCTGATGATGGGGAGTCTCACCCCTGACACATTAGGATCTGGCCTCCCAAGAATGGGACGAAACGAAACTTTGCACAGGAACACCTATGGGCCATTTACACTGAGTTTTAATCCTTCAATTAAATGCACAAACTAAATGAGAAAGAGCCCCTGTAGGAAGAGATAAAAGGGAATAAATTAAATTGTGCTGTACTTCAGCACTCAGAGCAGCCCCCGCTTTTAATAGTAAGAAGGAACAAAACTGAAAGTGTTTAATGGGATTTGTTTAGCAGACAGCAGAGCACTGCAGAATTTCCAGTGTTCCCTGAAGCCCAACAGGCACACTGCAACGGGGCTTTTGGCATCCTCACCACCTCTGCAGGAGATTTAAGCCCGGCCTGAAGTTCAAACACAAGCTCAGTTTGGATGAATCGACACGATCCTGCAGGTTGGTGATGTGGATCATTATTCCAGAGCACGGAGCAGTGAGGTGTCAGCAGTGCACACTGCCCATCTGCTCTGGAGCAAAATTCTAAGATCAGGCTGGAAATTGCTCCCTCGGTGGGGAGGGACGTGAGGAGGGAGCAGGGCTCCATCCAGGACGTCAGGGCAGGCTGTGGTGCTCCCACAAGGTACAAAGCAAACCTCAGTGTCCCACCAGCCTGCACTTGCAGGGAGGCACTGCCAGCACGTGGCTGTGCCCACAGCTGCTGTCTTCTGGGACACAGACCTTTGGCAGCAGCAATTTCCCTATTTTTCACAGGGAGAACACAGATATACAATCACTAAAAGCTTAGTAATGGCTGTGCTCTGCTTTCACTAGAGCTCTGTGGCCCTCCAAACTGGGATACAGCTTCTAGGAATTCCCTGGATTGTGTCACGCTGTTGTTAGGAATAATGTGCTATTTTTTTCCTTTCTAAAAACAAACACGTTACCATCACTTTGATTATCAGCCACGTCTACACACCGTGAATGACTTCTGGGTGGGTGTTTGCCCCTCTAGGTTAGCTTTGGGTTGTTGGGGAGAGTCACAAAGAGGAAAGGGCACTGGTATGGATTTAATTGTAAAAAATTCCCTGCTTAACCAAGGCCATCTAAAATCCTTATCAGCACGGCAGCTCAGGAGAAGTTGTACCTCCCCAAAACAAATACTCAACCTATTCGAAGTTTCCAAAATGGCCCGATAAAAGCCACTGGTCTAAAGATTTCCAGAAGGTCAGATAAAATGTGGTGTGGCTGGTATCAACAGAGCCCTCCAACACATTTACCAGCAGCACTTCAGTTTAAAAAGCGAGCCCCAGACTGTAACAAAAACTCAGTGTTTAGGTGTGTGGTTTCATTTGCAAGCACCACCGCCTGGGCCGGCAGCCCAGGCTTTATGGCAGGTGACACTCCTGACATCCTCCTACGGAACTGCTGCGGACCACTGGAAAACCACTAGGAAAAGGTGGAGAGACCAGTGTCTCCCCAAAACATCCCAACCCCAAACACACCCTCACCAGCGCGCTGGGGGTCACCCCCATCATGGGATGTGAAGGGGACTGGGGCCAAGCGTTCGCCCCGTGGCCGGGAATCACCCCACGGCCAAGAATCACCTCAGGGCTAGGATTAGTGCCACGGCTGAGGTTCACCTCGAGGCTGGGATTTGCCCCCCGACCAGGATTCACCCCATAGCTGGGGCTCACCCCACGGCCGGGGTTCATCCCATGGCCAGGATGTGCCCCACGGCAGCGATTCGCCCCTCGACTGGAGTTCAGCCCCCGGCCGGGATCTGTCCCGCGGCTGCGCTTCACCTCACGGCCGCGGTTCACTCCGGGGCCCGGCTTCACCCCACGACCTGCATTTGCCCCACGGCCACGGTTCACCGCCCGGGCCGCGATTCGTCCCACGGCCGATATTCCCCCATGCCCGGCCCCGGCCCCACGAGCAGCACCGCTCTCCCCAC